>JAUPFR010000004.1:7135889-7563389 GCA_036925125.1 Oreortyx pictus | reverse complement strand
TCATAGTAACCCTCTAGCCTTCAGTAACTCTATTTATTTTCTGTGTAAGATAGAATTATACTTTTGCTTTCATATACTTGCTGCTTTACAGCTGCATTATTAAATTCATTTGTAAGCAGGTACTGGAGTAGCAGCATGCAAAGCACTGCATTTCTAGCCATGATATGCTGTCTTCTAGCACTAGTTGCAAGTGCCTTCGTAGAACCAAACTGATTCTTTTCAAACTTTACATGTATTTTAACAAGCAGACTGATCAAGCAAAGTATGAAATCCCAGGAAGTTATTATGATTAAGTGTTAATGGTAAAGATCTCAACGTGCAATATTTTCTGTGTTCTGCTATTACACACAGCCATCCAGCAAGCTGTACGTTCTTTCCTTTTCAGAGCCTGGTTCTGCAATTTGCAAGGCATTAAAGTAGATGCACACTAAATATGAAAGACTCCTCATTATCTCCAAGCAGTAAGCTTAAGGAGACTGAGTTTAAACACTGATGGGGAGATTCCTGCTAAAATCTTATTCAAATATTAGGTCCTCAAAGACAGCTAAGTACATATCTCCTACTTAACTGATTTTAATAAGAGGTAGACTATGGACCACAGAGCTTCAATTGCTGAAACCTTCGCACAGCATCAGTAGGGTATTGTGAAAGCTGATGTTCAAAGGTGAAAAATGTAAAATAAGAACTGTTCAGATCCTTTTCTTGGAGTCGAGATTTTCCATGTTCTCCATGCCCTTCCTGGCACAGGAATCAAGACAGCTTACAGTGTTTTCTGCTTACAATATTTCTAAATTTGGTGCAATACGATCATCTATGTGGAGATTCATCATAGGGGTGGGATTTTGTTATTTTGCTCTCTTTATCCTTTTGTGGAGGTTATTTTGCTTATCTGTGTGTGTTGTTGCTGTTTTTTGTTTGTTTGTTTGTTTTCTTAATCTTGGAAAAAAAATACCTCTTCCCCAAACTGCTAATTCAGAAACAGTCTTCAGCTGGCCACCTACATGAATTTAGTCTGTATGTTGAGAGGAAATATTCAGTTTTATATTATATCAAGTACCTTCACAAAAAAAAAAAAAAAAAGTGTAGGTGATAGCATCAAGGAGTCTGAGCAGTGCTAAGATACCGCTTTCAGTTTTCTGACAGAATGGTTGTGATTTCCTGTTCTATGGTAGTGCCAAACTCCAGATCTTCATTTCAATTCTGTATTTTAAAGTCAACATTTCAAAATGTTCCACACAGCAGAAATCTTCTTTAATAAATACAGCTGCAACATGCCATTCTATCACCAGCTTCTGGGGGAAAAAAAAAGCATATCCCTAAAACATACTGTCCCATCACATTAGCTAAAATGCAGTGATAGCTTTTAATTCACTGTTACTGAAATAAATCTGTTGATTGGCAGACTCTCTTTGCACCCCCCTCATCTCGCTTTGTGTATAATTGATTTGTGATCACTTAAAGTGAGATCAGAGCTTGCTAATATGTACTGTAGCTCACAGGTTCACTGGGAAGTATTTATTTCTTAATCATGTATCTCTTAGATTAATTGTTTGGGATGATCAAAGGCTCAGCAGGTGGTGGGGATGATTTAGAAACCACAAAATTGGTGTTATCTTTCTGATTGACATCCTATTAGTGCAGCATATATTTCCTGTTTGTCAGGAATGTAAAATCTGAACATTTGATAATAATATCTGGTAATATTTTGGAAAAGAAAACCATTGGCTGGCTGCATTTTAACAAGATGAAAAATCTTTTGATTTCCTTCTGTCAGGTTTGAAACAGAAGCTGAGCACATGTAGCCCAACCTTTCTTGAGAAAAACTAGCTACAAGGCACCTGCTGCTGCTTTTTCCAACTCCCCTTGATCCACAGTCCCTCTTGTAGCTTTGTCCCTGAAAAACAGTCAAGCCTGCAAGATTTTTTAAAAGTGCAAGACAGCCATCAGAATAAACTGCAAAGAGAAAGCAGTCAATTTAAGAGAGATTTGAGGTAGGAATAAACAAAGCCTATCCTGAGAGACTCCTTCTTCCCCTACCTCAGACCAGGGCTCTCCTCCAGTTTTGGGTTAGGATTTTCCAGATCACATCCTTTTTCCTGGCAAAAGAGCCTTCAGCCTGAGATGAACACTTTGAAGCTGTGGTGCCACTCTGCTCCAGTGCACATTAATTCTGGAATTATCTTCCTTTGTTTCCCAGCTTATGCCATGCATTTATTATTATTATTATTATTATTATTATTACATTTTTTTTCTCCAGGTCGTTTTATTTTAGAAAAGAATCTTAGCTCATCGTGGACTATGTTTCATCTCGTGCTTATTCCAATCAAATAATGTATTTATTTATTTACTACTTGTGATAGAAAAGCAATAGATAAATTTGTGGGATAAGAATTGCCAGAAATGATTGGAGAACTAGAGGGAAGGTGGTAGCTGAGAAAGCAAAACCGGAACCTTGTAGCACCCCATGGTTCTCAGCCTCTTGCTTTTAGTCAGCTACCTCTCTGGGGAGAAACCTTACCATAAAAAACAACTGTCACCTCTTTCTTTTAGCAAACAGTTTGCCTTAAACATAGAAATGTCCTTTCTTGCTATTTGAAGCAGAATGAACGACCCCATCTACATGCTTACAATTAAGACCATCAGAACAGGAAAAAGGTTAAATTTCTCACATGTTTCTCGGCTCTTATTTCACTGAGAGGGCAGTGGACATGGAAAAGACTCCCAGGGCAGTGGGTGCAGCCCCAAGTTGATGGAGTTAAAGGAGCATTTGGACAGCTCTCTCAGAAAAAGGATTTGTATTTTGGGTAGTCCTGTGTGGAAGCTGGAGTTGGACTTGGTGACCCTTGTGGATCCATCCAAACACAGGAGATTCTGTGAATCTTTGATTCTCTGAACTCACTGTGCTACATGGTGGTGATTTTTCTTCCACCAACTTCATTCCCCAGATGAAAAGAGTAGTTCTGCAGACATGGTCCTCTATGTGATCTTGTGCCATGCTTGCTGACTTCAGAACAGCTGAAGGGAGCTGATGTATGCAGGAAAGTTCACCACTTTGCAGGACAGTGTCCCCCACTGATCAGGTGTTTCTAAGGAGAACTGTTAAAAAAATTGGCATAACAATACTGAAAAACTAGAGTAGTGCTTTTTGGACAAATTATAGCTTCTGTGTAATATTTCAAACCATCCTAAAAATAATGTTAATTCCCTTATGGGTTATTACACCTGGTAACTGGGATCTCAAATTAACTAAATTATTCTTAACTTATTCTGATTTTATCTAAGTTTAATAAAAAGGTGCTAGTAAATAACAACATGCAAATTTCTACAATTGTTATTTTAACTAATCAATTTATTTTTTTTATGTGTTGGAATATTTTGTCATCCTCTTTCCCAATTAAATATACCTAGTAGTATTTACATTATATCAGTTGCAAGAAATTTTAACAGTAATTGTTAAATATTCCTTCAGCATTAAAAGATATAGATATTAATATATATATATATATTACAATAATGATCACAGAAACCCAATTGCATGCTAATATGAATGTTAGAAACAATGTGTTTGTGAATTTGAGTGTTATTTTGTTCTGGACATTGTGATTTCACTTGTCGCTTAGTGAAAATTAAGTAAGAAATGCATAAACACCAGTCATCAATTCAGTTCATTTAAACGTGCAGTATGTGTGCATGATCAAGGCTGCATTGTGCTCTGTTCCCAGAATGGCTCCTGACAGCTTTGCCAGGTGCACAGAATATGTGAGGTGTGCTGTTTCAAACTTGCTCAGAGTGTTTCTTACAAAAGGGTTACAGCCACCACAAGGCCATTCTTTACCGTTTCTGTTGGTTCATAGAGTACCTGACCCAACATTTTACTGAAGAAGAACAGAAAGGCAGAAGTTACTTAAACAAACACACGCTAACTCAATATTTATGTTTTTGTACCAAGCCAATTTAAAAATAAAAATAAACACAACAATTACAACAGTAACAACAACACTAAATGCAACCATTCAGTCATTCAGACATCCGGAAAGTTAGTCATGTTTGCTGATTTATTGTAAAGTTTATGAGCTGATTATATAGTGGAAAGCTTTGAAGAATTCTGTTTCTGTCCATTTCTGGGGGCTTTCCAAACTCTTACGGATCTAGTAGAAACATCTCAAATCATCAGAAAGCTTTGAAGCTCATCAAGAAACTTAATCCTGCTATAACTTCAGTGCCTTTCTTTGTGCAAATATTACGTTTAAGCTCCAGCATGAATTATTAAACCTCCTTCTGATGGTTGTGATTAATCTTCTACCCTCTAATCACTTTCTAGCCATACATTCTCTCACTACACATGTAATTTTAAGAACAGTACGTTTTGGCATCCTACCCCATCACTAAGATCCACATGCCCAGTAACCTCACAGCTTCAGGATCTTTGTGTAGACTTTAGGTTCTCTTTTCCTAATGACAGTGGTTTTTTTTTTTTGTTTGTTTTGTAAGCTGTGGTTCAGCAGGATCAGCTCATTGCTCTAGGTGCAAAAAGGAGTACCGAAATCAGTAATGTAGAGGACATGCTAGTTGACATGGTGGCAGTGGTTGAAGTGCAGTGCAGTGCAGTGTAGTGATTGGCAAGCTTCTCAAAGTGAGGATGCTAAACTGCTTCATGAACATTTACACTCACAGTCTGACTGGACTTCTCTTTGATTTCTTATTGCATTTAATTCCCATTTCACTTTGCCCAGAGTTAGGAAGAAAGGCTGGATTTCCCTACTGCTCTCTCAGCATGTTATTTGGCTGCGCAGATCTCGTGACTCTTCTCTAATGGATCTGATGTCTAATAATGTTCCCTCTCATTATACTCCCAGTCTTATTCCACAGATAAGATAGCTCATTCATCAAAAGATGCAGAAAACTAAAGATTTCTTCAGAGTGTAGGCACACTTGGAGCCATGCATCAGTGTCTGTGGGTCTGTGCCCTGCTGTGTGGGCTCTTCAGACTCAAGAACAAGTTAAGCTGAGTGTGTTTCACTTAACGTGGTTTACATAGTAGTAGTCAAGACATCTTCCAAAAGTGCACCAGCTATTGTTGCGCTCCTTGGAAAAATTTCCAGTAATTCAGTGAGAGTTCTTCACTTACAGCTTCAGTGCATTTAGCCCTTTAGTGGGTTTAGGACTTAAATGTGGCTGATGTATGGGTATTGTTCTTTTTGTTTTAAGTGGGTAGTTTGAGGTAGTACCTTTCTTTAATTGTGTATAAGGTTTTTATTGTACTGCAACCCACCATGTCTCTGTGGGAAAGCATTTTGAATGCTCATGCTTTTTAGCAATCCTTATTATTATTTCAGAAGATTGGATTGGCTCATTTGTAAGCTAAAGACACAAAGGTGTGATTTGTTTTCCCTAAACTTTAGATTAGAAGACAGAAGATGAATAGTGAACCACATCATGAGAAGTCAATATTATCATGCAAAAATAGCAGTATTTATTCAAAAATAGTACAATTATGTATAAATAAATAAAATCTGCCTAGAAATGAATGCTGTCAGTAGCATTATAATAGGGAGAAACATCTGAAGTCTGAATTCTGCAGTGCTAAGCAAATCTGTCTGTGTCACAGGACTTAGGTCAACAATTCTTCAAGCATTTGTGTTGTGTTTTTTTTTTATTTTTTAATGGCAAGGAATGTGGAATTCTAGGAAGGAGGAGAGGTGAAGTCCTGGTGAAGTCCTCACAAGTGCATTTTCTGTATTCAATGCAGGAAAGAAATTTTCTGTCTTGGGTAACACCATTTCCAAAAGGGGTCAGAGAATATCTAGAAACACCAGAAAATTCTTGACATCAGACAACTATAAATGCTTTGTAATCTACAAAAGTTAAGCTAGTGTGAATAGCATTTTCTGTCCCTCATTTTCTTCATTCCCTTAGTTCATCTTGTCAGTCACTGACAGACAGATCCTCCAGAAAGCAGGACGCTCATGTGGCTTGCCTACAGCTCTTTTTTATTTATCACCCATAATGATTGTGATTTAACTTTGTTACTCCAACAAGATGTTGCTGTCCCTTTCAACCTTCTCTTTTCTATTGCAGATGGACATCAGAAATCACTTAATGCTACAGATGAAAAATGATTATACAGAGTGGAAAAACTGGCCAAACTGAGTGTGATTGTCAAATAAATCTTTATATCTTTCAAAACTGTTTCATATGTGGAATATATGTACTACTGACAAGGAGTTAGGATTTCATAAACTTTGACAACAGTTTTTCTGCTGACATGATGTACAACCTTGAAAGAAGAAATCATTTCCTATGTTGTGCTTAAAATAATAAAAACAGAACAAAAAACAAAGAAACAAAAAAACATTTGCACAAAATTATATTATAACAGTTCAATCCATTAAGAAATCGTTAATTGTGGGGACTTCTGCAAACACTTGTACTGGCAGAGAAACATTCAATCTTAGCCATAAATAGGTGCCATACTTGTCTCATAACAACATTATATTTTGATATTTCTACAGCTTTATCCTAGAAAACATGAACTGCTGTCAGTAAAAATACTGCACTGCAATCTAAAATACTAATATGGTGAATGGGTATCACTGTGAATTTTCATATTGTTAATTTATCAGCATGATAAATTTTAAGATATATGTACAAACTCTGGAGTATAGACTGTATACGGATTTTCTATTCAAATCCAAGAAATCCATGGCTCCACTGAACAACTTTAGTTATTTACTTTTTCAATTTCATGTCAATAGTTTCATTTCTATTTTTTACTCAGTGTTATCAGTGGCATGAGATCTTTTTCTGCTATGTTATTATAATGGTTTTGAGTCATTTTGAGAAATTGATATGCGGTGAAAAAATAAATAAATAAAACGGTGAACAATGTATTTCTGAATTTGAAAGATTTATTCTGCTTTTGTGTAAAGGTTTACATCAGCACTTCATTTATTTTTTTACTGATCCACACTATAATCATTAAGAATATTCATGTTCTGAGTCTTCTGTAACTGGTATATTGTAGTTTATCTATCAGATACAGTACACTTAAATCAGAACAAAAATATACAATAATCTTACCCAGTCTCATATATAAAAGAGCAGAGCAAAATATAGTGAAAATAGGGCAAAACATATAGCTACTATACAGTCTGCCTTACCAACCCATCAGAAAATCAAACAAACAAAAAACAAAAGGAATATGTGGAAGATTTAGCAGGAACTAGTAAGAAAGGGGTAAAATAGGCCAACTGAAATAAATGAGACTAGCAGCATGCACTGATGGCAGTCACTGAGACATTCCAGTGTATCTCCTTGGGGATGAACTGCTACAGCAGAAGTCTCTAGCAAGAAAGATCTGCTTGCGGCTAAGTCTGAATGAACACAGTGATGGTGAGCATGTTGGCCCCAGTTGACAGGAGCTCTGCCTGCAGTTCAAAAGTATTAGAAATGAAATCTCTTGCAGCCTTTGGATAGAAAGTTATTCTGGCTTAATGCTTGGCCTTGGCATTCAAATAACTTTTATGCCTTTTTTTTCTACTTCCAAGGTGTGGTCTCTTGCTGCGCTCAAAGACCTTGCTCCCACTGAAATCAATGGCATATCTCTGACTGATTTTAATGGGGGTAGGATCAATACGGGAACTCTTCTGTGTCTGACATGCATTCCAGGGGCCAGATCCTGTTCCTCTTCTGTGAAGCAGTATCTATATTCATTAATAACCTTTCATAAAAGTGCTTGAGGGAGAAAGGAGAATTGGTTTCAAATCAATCTTATCATGCTAAAATATTCAGCGTTTTACATTTGTTTGTATGTGTTTTTTTATTATTATTATTATTATTTCTTTTTTTTTTGAGAGGATTTGGTGAGGAGACGAATACATATTCTCAGTGGTGAGAGAAGCCCCTCATCTCTGTCCCTTTGCCATTCTGCCCCTACATTTCTCTCACTGAATCTTTCAGATTCTTATCCACTTAGTTAAGACTGTCTATGTGGACCACATCATTGTTCTTGCTTCTTGTTCTTTTAAATTCAAGCAGTTTTTCCATATGCTTTTGTATAGCTTTTTGTGCAGCATTATCCTGGTGTGCAGCTCTGGAGCCTTTTAGTTGCAGGGAGATATTTAAGAGATCAACTCATCTGTTACTTTAATTCCTATTGAAATTAAATACGAGTTAGACACTCAAGATTTTTTAGGTCAGGCCCTGACCTAATGAAGTAAGAAAAAGTGTGCTTGTTTCCCAACATACTTATTGACATGCTTCTCATAATATTTTTAAAATATGCATGTGTCTGGGGGGAATAAGTGTAAGGAATTGTTGTGGATATTCTCTGCACAGTGCGTGTCCTACTCCCTCAGAGAAGAACCTGACAAAAAAAAAAGATAATGTATAGGTTTCTTTTCAGGTTTATTTTCCTGACAGTGTATAAATCACTTTTTTTTAGTTAGAGAAAGTCTGGCTGGTCCTGCAAATGCTGGATGGCCCTAAGCCTCAAAGCAGTGTTTCCTTTTGGTTAATCACCAGGGCTTTATTTCTTTTGCAGCCCTACTTGTCAGCTCCATACTATGCAGCGTTCTCACTGAATTCAACCCCATGCAGTCAGAAGTTCTGTTTTTCCACTGTTTTAGTAAGATTTTACAAAGATTTAGAAGGCATGACTTCAAGTACCCACTGTGAAGAATCAGGCTATGAGAGAATATTCAGACTCTCCTTGTGAATGAAACATCATTCCTCGCTCACGTAAACCTTCTCTCCACTTTCTGAAATCTTGAATTTTTGTGCACCAGTTTTCATGAAATTTGTCTTTCTTCTCTTTTCAGCATACTCACACTGCAGCTGCTATGCTGCTGGTTGAGAAAGATGCAATTCAACATGAGCTAGGCTTGCAGAGTTCATTCTTCAGTAAAGAGAGTGAATGTGAACATTGCAGGCTCTGTATCTCTGATCTGCCTGGACAGGGAGGTAAAAGACAGAGGTTAAGATTGGCTCCCCTGTATTCATCTGCAGAAAGTCAGACACTCTGCATGCCTATGTTGACCAGTGGGAGCGCACTTGCCTCTCTCCTTGTGCTTTTACATCCCCTGCATTTAAAAGAAATCTGAATTAGAAAAGTAGTCAAACTGACAATAGTGAATACAGTGATTTAGGTCATACATTGCTCATCCAAGGATATTTCATAGAACCATGGAGTTGTTTGAACTGCTTGAATTTGAAGAAACCTTTAGAGGTCATCTAGTACAACTCCCATTCACAAGTGTGATGACAGTCTCTGGCCCATTTTCTGCCCAACTTTGTGACAGCATGAAGGCTAAAGAGGCATTACAAAAAGCAGGTGGAATGGTACCCTTTGGGAGCAGCTTGGTGGTCCAGGACCACCTTGGGAGTTTCTTTATACTCCTGCAGAAGACTGCAACTGTGGGCAGGCTTCTTTCTGTGATTTGCAAAGAGGGAACGGTTTCTAGCTTCACACCCTTTCCTTGTCAATGTACATTGATGCCTGGCTGGAAATCAGCCAAATGGAGAAGCAAGGGGGCTGCTCCTGCCACTGCAAGCTCTGAGTGGCAATACTCAGATGAGCGAATTAAAAAGTAATAAGTTCAATGAGTTTGACTCAATCTATGGATTAAAAAGTAATTAACAAGGATAATTAAGTTTAAAAGGGCAGCCAGAGGATGTCTAAGGAAAATGTAGTGAAGAGGTTCAATCTTATTTATCCAGCTGATAATTTCTTAAATAGATACGTTTGTACTTCTGTACCATGGTAATGTAACAGCATAACAAATATCTGCTTTTTCCCCATCTGTGTCTTCCTGATTCTAGATGGCAGTTATATCAATACAATTTTAGGAAATCTCCTGAACATTGTTCAAAAAGCAATTATTCGTTGAACAAATATTAACAGGAGCTGTAACTAAAGTAACTGTTGTACAGGCTCATTAGGCAAATTATTTAACATCGTGATTGTTGATCCAGTAATTACATTAACTTTATACTGTTACAACCGCTGGCAGGATGCTAATATCTGTTCAGGCGAAGCGTTTGCCTTCTTGTCACAGTACCTTTATTTGTTTTATCGCCATGAGGGAAGATCTTCATTACGGACAAACACTCATCTGCATTAGACCTTGTGCAAGAGTTAACAGATCTTTCAGATGCTAATCTGTTTTCTAATAAGTATTATCTAATAATTAAAACTCAAATAAGGACCTCAGAGAATGACAATGTAATAAATTTGAAAATATTTCCTGGAAATTGATACAAAGTATGAGATACAGCATCAGACAAAGAGTGGAGATAAATGTTTAGTTGCCTAGTGCCTGCTTTCAGGAGAAGGGGAGACTGTGTTTGTAGATACCATCTCCAAATTTCTGGAGATATTTGATTTTCCTCCATGGCTTCCTTTACCATAGAAAAAAGTCATTTAAAGTTGTCCATGGTAGTCCTGTCAGTTTCCTAACTGAATGATAATTAGAGAGCAAAAAATACACTGGATCTCTCTTTCTAACTTCTTATCTGTTTCTGCATCCAACATTTTCTCATTGAGGTGTATTCCTCCAACCATGTGTGAGGGAAAGAAATTCTGTGCAGTCCATCTGCCAGCATCCCCAAACCCTGATTTCTTTTATTTCTATTCTACCGAAAGTGTTTCAGATTCAGCATGTCTTCACCCCTCCTCTGCTCCATTTTGCTCTTATCTGGTGCTGCTGTGGATCTCTGAATGTTAACACAGATACACTACATGCAAACATTATTTCCTAAGATTTGTGTAGGTAATTCTCATCTCCATTCCATTTCGTGTGCGTGTGTGTTTTGTTTTTTTTCTGTTTTATTTTTATTATTGTTTTAGTGAGACGTGACTTTTCTGGAAAATTTTGCCTCATATACATATATACATATATATGTATATATTTTTTTCAGTATTTATTTAATGCAGTACATGGATATGGATGGATACTGATTATGGTCTCAGAAATATTCATAAGAAATTTTCTTTAAATTAATGGGAACTGTAGAGGAGGCAAAATTGGATTGTTTCCTTTCCTCAGGCTACGCTCCTTAGGGCAGTTCACATTTTTACAGTGTGCAGACAATAAAGGTGACAATATCAGATTGAAAATTAAGCAATTGTCAGATATTTTCCATTTCAGTTAATAAGCCCCCTGCTCTGTGTCAGACTGAAGCCTACACAAAGGGCAGGCAACAATTTTATTTTATCCTGGAAATATATATCTAGTGTTCTTAAAAAAAAGTTTTATGACCAATTCAGTCTTCACATTTTTAATCCTTGTGTTCTTTCAAAGGCTAACAGTGGTTCAGCACCAAATCTTGGATGATAATATGGAAACAAGTCCAGACTGGAAAACTACAGCAGAGTAAAGCCATTTCACATAGCATCTTCTGTGACTGTTTGATGTAGTGATGTTTAGTAAGATTTAAGGTACTGAAAGATGTCCAGTGCAATAATTCAAGATTTGAATAAGCATATTACTTTTTAGGTGAAACTGTGGGTATTTCATGGTGCTTTACAAGACTGCTTTACATACAAAATAGTGATCTATATGCAAAACCTAAATTCCATGACATAGTTTCTGACTCACTGAGTTTTAGTTTCCTGTTAAAAAATGCTTCCTTTGTGCATACCAACAGTGTTTTCAGTTAAGAAGTTCAGTTTTGTTTTACTTTTTCAAAAATAGCTTCCTTTTTTTTCTCTCATCATTTTTTTCCCACTTTTTCTTTATTTATTGATGTGTTATTAACCTATATTTGGAAACAAGAAGTAACAATATAAATTAATAAATTTATATTAACAACATAAAGAAAAATTAAGAAGATCAGACATGTGTTTTATTGCCACTTTACCCTGTATGACACCTGTCATGTTAATAAATATCACATTTCACAGGCTGGGGTAACTGACTTTTTTCTTTTTTGTTATGGGCACTGGAGGGAAAAGCTCTGCACAACCCAGATAAAAATTTCAACAGACTTTTCTTATCCAGACACTTCTCTTCAATAATGCTGCATTTTGTATTGTTTGGTTGCTTGTTTTGTTTGTTTGATTGTTGCCATTGTCTTTTCTCCCTTTCCGTAGATTCTTTGCGAATTTACAACTCATGGAAAGTGCTGGATTAACAGCTCTGATGTATCTATCTACTACTACTCTCAGTTCCTCCTCGGGGAAAGAAGTGAATCTGTGTTTTGGATATTCCAAAATAATAAGAAAGCCCTTTGTTTCCATACCCTTTTTCTCTCTTTTATTCCCCACCCCACCCTCCACCCCCCAAAATAAACAACGAGTACATGTTCCTGACAAGTTTTTAACAAGTCTGCAGTTGTAAGTTGGCTATGGGTCATTTCTAGCAGCCAGTGCACGAACTATTTTTTTTATGCAAACTGGCATGGATCCTCTCCATAAAAGCTTTGTGATTTCAACAACAGTGAGTTTGACTGGGAGAGACCATTTAATGAGAAAGAGAATGTTTAATTACAACTCAATTGCTATAACAGTTCATAGATGTCATTACAAAGTCTGTAGACCATCTCCAAATGCAAGTGCATTTCTGTAAGAAAGCAGAGTTGCTGTCAGTCAAAAATCCCTCTGATCCATTAAGGCAAACAATGTCCTTTGATCTTCTCAGATACTTGGATCTGAATCCCCCAATGTGTAGATTTGGGATGATTTTTTACTGTCTGACACAGGAAGTGAAGATTGACGTTACACTAAAATCCTTAGCTAAAGCAGGAAACATTACAGCTCTTCACTAATTTCAATTTCAAGTTGTGTAGTGTGTCTTTATGTATAGGTTTTTAAAAGCTTTGATGTCTGAGGGCCATGAAGATCTGCTACCAAAGCAGGTCCATGCTACCAGTTCAAACTAATTTATGATCTCAATCAGAAAGGAAAGGATCATTGTGCAAATGTTTGAAAGAAGAAAATACTGTTTGTGACAAAGATGGGATTGAGGTATAAATGAAAAGTTAATATTATTATAGAAGTTCCTCAATGCAAGTGATACAAGTTGTCATCCTCATACTCAAACACACAAAATTTCTGGTATCCAAACAGCTTTCTGACTGCAACTAATAATATACAAGGTATTTCCTATGCCTGTTTGCCAGAGTTCACATTACTCAGTAGTCTGGCTTATCCTGCAGCACTGTGATAGCTGATGATAGTACGGATGAATGAATTTGTTAAGTTCTCCACTGACTCTCTGAGTAAGTGTGCCTATGAGGCTTTAACGTGAATTCATCAAATACATCTTACAAAAGCAGTGTGGGACATGAATACTCAATTGTAGCTGATCTGATACAGACAAATTTTATACAGGCGGAAACCTTAGCACTCTTTTTTCACATATTAACTTTAAAGTAAACAGTAGGAAAATGTCAAAGAAAATAAAAAGGCAAAATAAGGTACTTAAGGCTTAAGAAGTTACTTTTCAAAGTGATTCATGGGTGGTACTGCATAAATTCATGTTTGTGAATAAGACTTGTGTATGCCTCCCATGTACTATTTTGAAAAGAAAAACTCAGAACGTTTATATTTGGCTTTTATTAAGAAAATGTAACACAGTGAGTCACCTATTAAAAAGAGGGCTGCAAAACCACTACTCTCAAGGCCCAAGATTCTGGAGAAAAAAAAAAGGATTATACATGTAAAATATCACAATTGCAAACTGCAGAAGAATGTCTTTTGCTTCCTCTCTTAATTCAAAATAAAGATGTCTGTGCTTAAACTCTTATCTCATTATTGCTATTATTATTATTATTATTATTATTATCCATTTTATTATTATCATTTATTTATTACTGTAACTCTGCAGCTTCTAGGTGCTTTATAGGTGGGTGAAATGAACATTATCTACCCTAGATAATATGCAATTTTTCTTCTATTGTTTTTCAAATTATTCCTCAAATCACAGTCTGTAGCTACTGTATGCCATTAGCTAAAATTTCAAACATCATAAACATGGAATTAAGATTTCAGTCAACATGAATAAAAAGATGAGGTATGGTTGAGTCAGAAACTGTTTGTCTTTCTACAGATAAACACGTTAATAATTAGCAGCTACAGGAAAGAACAAAAAGCTCAGAAATGGGCTCTAATGTTTAGTCACTTATTATCCATAAAATGCATTGCTAAAGCTGAATTTTAAAAGGTTTATGTTTACGAGTGAGGTAGATCCTGCTGGACTGAACTACAGTAATAAGTAATCTTAGTCACGAGTACAGGTCCTCCTGTGCTAACTGACTGGATGGTACTGTGAAAGCAGCCACTGTCGTCCCCAGAGCCAAAATATGATCCAGCAAAAGGAAGTGAGAAGAAGCATCAGCTCTTCTTCCCAGAAGGCCACTAAGGAATCTGATTTGTCACAGGATGAAAAGGACCTCTTGGACTGCTGATATTGTCTTTCCATCAGCTCCAAGTTTTGACTGTCACTTTAGCTCTGTCTTCCTGTTTTCATCTTGTCTCCTACTCTTTCCTTCAGCAACAAATCAGCGTTCCTTGCCTCAGTCCCACACCAAAGATACAGTGCAGCTATAAGGACAGGTTGGAACTCAGTTCATGGACTGTTTTTTATCTCCATGAAAAAACAGTAGGTGCATTCCCACTAAAAGCCTTGATGTTGGTATCTTTTTTTTGGTTCTGTAGAATCTAACATTGATTCTAGTGAATTTGTTTTGTTTGTTTTGTTTTTTTAACTTTTTTTTATCTTATCCTGTGCTTCTTCAGCATAGTTTAAGATGCTTACACCATAATCAGTTTTTAAATGTGCTGATTATCTAAGATATAATATAGACTCAGGAAACTATTATTCTAATATTTCCTTTCTCTTCCAATTCTCAAACACAGTTTTCTGCTGATGGTTTAAATCTGTACCATTTTACATCTTACCTCCCTATACCTCTTCACACATACACTTGATTTTGAAATCTATGTGTAATGAATACTGCTCTTGTGAAAACGTTGCTATTGTAATTAACTTTCACTCTGAACTGACTTTAAGTTGTGCTAGAAAAAGTATATGACAATCCTAAACTGATTTCATCTTAGGAAACCCCCCAGAATCAACTGTTTTATGGAAGGTGAGGTCTATGAGTTCTAAAGCTGTTTGTACCAAAGTGTCATCATATCAACTTATGTTCAAGTGCAGAACTTCTTGGAGCAGTTTTTGTAGCTACAGCCCAATTACATGATTTTGAGAGGATGATAAGAGCACTGCAGCTTTCTATCTTTGTTACAATTAGCTCATTACACCACAGCTCCTGCAAAAATTTATCTTATAACCAGGTAGTTAGGAAATGCTTGTTAAACCTTGTACCTGCTTCATTTACCCCAGGACATGTCTTCGTGATGGTTTGATACAAAATTTTGTGTATTTGAACAGGATGGTACTGCCAATAGACTTCAGAAATCAGCAGATAGACTTTGTGTGTGGCCTAATGTAGGTCCCGAGCATGGATATCCACAGTCTCATCATTGCCTGAGTCAATCCCTTCAGCAGGACAAGAGAATACTCATGCACAAAAACAATACTTAAAAATAAGTAAATGTAGTCCACAATAAAGTTCAAGTTATGAAATAAAATTAAGCTGAGGAATAAAAATATTAGTTTGTCCCTGCATGTTAACCAAATGAACATTAATGTATTCTATTTAAAAGCATGAGATATAGAATAAATATTGTCATGTATTTATGTCAAATGTTTAAAGAAGGAAAATCTCTTCTAATACTTTTTAATTTATATGTTTTCTTTTCACTAGTTCTTTAAAAATAGTAACCACAGATTTTGTAGTCTGTCTGGATGCAGAAAATTTATTAGTACTTATAAATGTGAAGAGGTTTCTATTACTGTATTTACTATTGCATTTAGCTTTTAAATCTGGATGTTCTGCATGTCAGATTTCAAGAAAGGCGCATACCTTTGCCCAAAGTTTCTCTCTTTTCAATAGTCATTGAAAAGAGTAGCTTCTGTAGAGTGAGGCAATGGCAACAGTACAAGACACCCTCCGAGGTTCAGTAGATAGATTTTTATGCGCAGTGTCAGTTCAGAGCAGCTCTCAGAGTCCACATATGAACTCTGCTTCAAGATCTTCAGGAAATGGTGAAAAATTTGCTGAAGAACAATAGTTCACCCTGCAGTGATGCAGCTTAGTATAGCCAAGTGTCTTACTTCTGGTCAGGCACTGGAATGGCCTGCCTAGGGAGGTGGTTGAGGCACCGTCCCTAGCGCTGTTCAAGAAGCATTTAGATGAGGTGCTAAGGGATTTGATTTAGTAGCTTGGTGGGTAGGGATGGTGGTGTGAGGATGGTTGGACTAGATGATCTTGTAGGTCCTTTCCAACCTAATGAATCTATGAATCTATGAATCTATTCTCCAATATGCAGTCTTTTCAGTCAGTCCGTACATATATTGTATTACACAGTCTTCAATTATTTGTAGAGGTATTTCTAAAATTCAGCATAGTTGTAGCAGTTCTGTTCGTAGCCATCTATACCATGAGGAGAGTAACTATAAGTAGTTCTACTGACGTTTATGAGGGTTGGATTCAAATTGATGGCGTAGTTGCACATAATCTGGTAGGGTAGAAATATTTAGTAGGAGAACTTTGAAACTGCTTTCTTCATGCAGACGTCAAACCATAATAAAGCAAGTCTTTTTTATTAGATGTCAGAAACACCCCTTTTCCTCAGACCACTATACCATCCATTCTCCAAAATGTAATTTGTTTTAAAGAAAAGTTATTTCTAAAAGTTTTATTGGCATAATAGCCACAGTTTATCACATAATTCTGTAATTCATCATATGCACGGCACTGTTTGATGAATATATATTTTCTTGCCAAATACTTGTATACTTGCCAAAGTGTTACATTTAATTAGATATTTGGCTTTACTCATTGGCTTCAATAAAGTTACCCCAAAGTTGAAATTGGCCCAATGTTTATAAAATGCTAAATAAGAGCTAAGTAAAATGTTTCCTAATTAGGTGTGTGTGGGGGGAAGGAACGGGGGAGGGGGGAAGGGGATCTGAATTCTAGGCTAGGTTTTACTTTTAATTAGACAGAATCCATCAAATATACTCTTATATTATGAACCTGGCTCATACTAGAATCAAGGTATTAGAAGTATTCTTTTATTTTCTGTGAGCTTTGTTCATTTTCCAAACCAGAACATATCACTTTTTAACTATATTTATTTTTTCTCCTATTCCCCATTTTTTAAATCAAATTAAAAAATCCATTTTAAAAAGTAAAGTACATGGGAAACTTTAGAGGCAATATTGTTAAAATGAAGCCACTTGAAATAGCTGTTATATAAAAAAAAAATTGAATTAGAGAAGCAGATAATGTTTCTGACATGGAGTGGGTATAATGTTCCTCATTGGAATGACGAAAGAAAATGGTAAAAGGTCAGGAGAAGAAAAATTAGAAGTTTTTGTATAACAACTGTTGTTTACTTTAAATGCAAAGGATATTCTTTCAAAATGAATATTGTGTTAAGTGTTAAGCCAAAACCAAAATTATATGAATGGAAAGCAAGTGAAGACTTTGACTTCCTGATGAATTTTTTAAGTTCCTGTAAAAAGCTTGACGGCCCGTCTTTCTTCTCATAAATAAGCTATAGTGGTTTTAAGACATGTTGAGTCTTGGTTTAGTTAATTCAGAATAGCCAGAAAAAAAAAAAAGGCCAAATAGGTACTACAAAATATATTGACATTTAAAGTACATTGTGGCTAGCATAATGACACTAGCTGCTTATACTGCAGTGATAGAGATATTTACATATTTCTACTAAGGAAACGTGTTCAAATGGCATCTTTTCAGCAACTCACGTGAGGTTGTATTGCACCTTGCTTGGTGCCCCTACATGACAGTTATGATTCTGAAAGGGGTTCATAGAAGATCCAAGTGCTCTGCTTTGAGTGCTTGTGAAGAACTTTTTGTACCTTTTCTCAGTAAATCATAAAGCCATTGAAGTAAAAGGAAAAGCAAATTGTTCATTTTGGCTGTGTCAAATTGTCATGGTAGAGTCTCCATTTTTGTTGTCAGTGCACAGCAAGCCATGTGCTTTGTAACTTAGATGTGACTCAGGTATACAGGTTCTAATTTCTTCAGTTCTTTTAGAAGTTACTTGATATTTACCTGCCAGGTATTCTATTATCTGCTATTTTTATTCTTCATTTCCTCAATGGGTGCCCTTGCCTTTTCTCTTTTCTATATCTGGAAATATTCAAACTGGCTTGCTGTATCTATTCTCTGATGCCTGTAGTGGACTGGAGAACGGGGATCTGTGGAAGGATGCTGAAATATAAACCATAAAAGAAAGGACTGCGCACACATTTGGTTTTGCTCAGGATTTTCACAAGAACCACTGAAAAATGCAAATCAAGACTAAATAAGTCTTCTCGGGCACACTGTGAACAGTCTTCACCTTGAGTATGTGGGAGCAGTTGGGACATCTTTTCTCCTTTGCTGCTGCTATAATGAGGACAATAGAGCTGAAAAGGAGATCTCTGACTATATTTCCTGCATTTCCCATCAAATCATCCCTCAGCTATGCCCTAGCTTAAGTTATTCTACCCCAGTATCCAAAATTCCTCTGTTCAGCCACGCAAGTTCCTCAGTGCAGTGCTGCATGCAGCTGCACCCAGAGATGTACAGCCTTGAAGGAGGCAGTGGCTGGAACCATCAGAAAGAGCCACACCCTATGGTTAGGAGGCAGGGTGCTTTATTCAACCTGTAACTAGTTTCTAAGCAGGCAAGGGATTTGTCTTTAAATGCCAGTCCTGGGGAATTCTACAAGTAATTATTTGCTGACTCAGGAAGTTCAGTCCTAACTGAGCTCTTGACCCTACAGGCATGTTATGGACAACTCTTAGGATGTTTTGGGGCATGTCTGGTGTCACTCCTTAGACAAGCTCTACTCCTGATCAAAATGTTTCTTCCATCATATACCTTCTTGGAGAAGAGGACTGAATTATACAGGAAATTATTCCAATAATTTCAGTGTGGAAACAGAATGTCATTTATGTCAATTTGTAGCAAGAAGCTGGAACCCTCTTCTAGTGAGGGCTGGCCTCACTAGCAGAAGAAAAGCAGCAATAGAAGCATTCATTTTTGGGCATATTATTCGCAGTATGTCTATAATATTTTTCTGCATTGACTTAATTCTTTCAAGGGACAGCTCTATTTCAGTAACTTTGGGTGTGCTCACTCTCCTACTTTTGCTTTGCCATTGAATGGATTGAGTATTTCATCATGAGACCATGTTAGCTGCATCTGTACTGATTAACCTATGGACTCTGGTGGTCTATCTTACAGTGCTGCCAAGAATTATATATTTTTTTCAGTGATGCAGTGACCATGTGGAATCTTCCATTATGTAAAGCATAGGTCCCCATTGTTGGGCCAGAACAGGACTTCTCCCTTGTTCATCGGGAACCATGGAGCACAACACAAAGTTCCTTCATGTTTCTGAAAAGTTTGTGAAGGTAAAGGACTGAATTTCATAAAACTAAGTTTTGTTTCCTACAGAGAGGAAATATGACCAATAACACACAGACAGGCTACACACAGAGCCACAGCAGTGTCTTCAGAGTAACCTGGAGGAAGATTTTTCTTCCGCATATTTCCCTGCAAATCAGATAGAGGAGGAAACAACCTCAGCTGGTGGATGTGCCCCCATAAGAATCTAACTTCTCTGTGATTGACAGTGATAGCACACGTACTTTGAAAGCTCTAATGTTGATGATTAAGACTTAATAAAAGCAAATAAGGTGGTGTCTGTGTGTACCCCAGTCAGCCTAGCAGATATCTACCTGGCATCTTGTAAATTAATCTGAGTGTTTATGCTGTAGATCATGATGAACGTGTTGCTATAGCAACCTACATTTCTTCCATTTTTTTACTGCTAATTATCCTAACATCACCACCAGCTACTAAATCTTTGAATTCCTAATGAACGCATGTGGAAGGCAGTTTCTTGATATATTTTTCTTACTTTATCGGTAGCATGACATAATTAAACATTAATGGATATTGATTATTTAGAGTTTATTGGAGCCCATCATTCTAATATACATGTATTTGGGCATCCAGAGGAGCTGCCTGACTGTGCTTGGCTTCTGTCAATCTTCTCCAATTGTTGGTGAAATCATACTAGAAGAGTACAGTTTCTGTCAGATGCCCAAAGCACTGCTTCCGTAGGTTTTCAGCATTCAGCAACTTTGAATTCAGGCCCCTGAAACAAGGGGCCTTCCCTTCTCCTTCCCCTTCCCTTCCCTTCCCTTCCCTTCCCTTCCCTTCCCTTCCCTTCCCTTCCCTTCCCTTCCCTTCCCTTCCCTTCCCTTCCCTTCCCTTCCCTTCCCTTCCCTTCCCTTCCCTTCCCTTCCCTTCCCTTCCCTTCCCTTCCCTTCCCTTCCCTTCCCTTCCCTTCCCTTCCCTTCCCTTCCCTTCCCTTCCCTTCCCTTCCCTTCCCTTCCCTTCCTTCCTTTTCTGAAACAAAACCAAAATGTTGCTACAGCCCTGGAAGGTTGAATGTTACCACCCACTGCTGAGATGCTGGATGATGTTGAACCTGTGAATGCCAGACAAAACACAGGATAATATCTTTTGAAAAACAATATCTTGTTTTGAAATACTAGTTATTCTATAACTTTTTCTTGTTTTTGTGCTTAAGTGTAAGTTGAGATACAGGCTGTGTGGTGATAACATGGTTATGTAAACAGAATTTTAATACACAAATGCTAGCAATCCCCTAATTAGCGTTTGTAACAGTGCAAGTTGGAGTACACTGGTGCTCAGGATATATTTTATGTCCACCTAGTATAATTACTTGCTCTTGTATTAGGTGCAGTAAGTAACAAAACAATTAGGCAGCTTTTCAAATTTATCAAGATAGCTGTAGCATAGAAGTCTTTTGTTCCATCTTTTACTGAGTGGATCCTGAAAGCTGGCAGCACTACAGTGAATCATGGCTTAAATACCTTTTTTACATGTCCTTTGAGCAGATGAAATTTGGTGTTCCTTTTGGGTTTTCTGCATATGGAGATTAAATACATTGTGGAGAAGAGATCTGCACAAAGGTAAAAGCCCAATTCTGCATAGTGAAAAAAAAAAACTTATTAGAACCAATACATTTATTTTTTCTTTATGTTCAAGAAAATTCTTTCACATATCTACTGTTTGGCATAACAGCCACATTAAAGACACTTGGCTATGCAAGTGAATTTTAGCTTTATGTGGATATTACCAGGTCATCTACTGAGTGCCCTCAGCTGAAAAAAAAATCAGAAAAATCAAATTAGATTAACTGAAAAGCTATATTGAACATGAGCACTAACTTTTGGTCTAAGTAAATTTATTTCAAACTGGAACAAGTTGACTCTAAGTGGAAATGATGCCTGTCTCTGTTTTTGCATACCTTCCACCGAGAACCAAGAAAAGAGTGATCCAGCTGAGTTTTGCTTTGAGTTTCTGAGTTCATATGAAACTCAAAATGAAACTCATGATTCTGTGAACTGAAACTGGAAAAAAGTGCACACAGCTTTAGACAGCATGCTTCTTGCTGAACAACTGTGTCATCACAAGGACTTGGGGCAATGTTTCAGGTTTTCTTTCATTAATACATAAATAAAAATCCTGATTCCTTTTATTTTTTTGAGGACTGTTGTGGAAAAATTAGGCAATAGTCCATTCATCCTCTAGGTATAAATTCTGGACATTTCATAAAAACATCCATGGGATTTACACATAAGGGAAACAATTTTGCCATGCTGTGAAGCTAACAGCTTCACAAAGTTGGATGTGACATGTCACTTGAAAGTGCAAGGCTGTTTTCTTCACACACTCTTCTAAGTAATGTTTAGAAGCAATTTGCCTGATATATTTTTAGTGGACATCAGAAAATGACAAGAGAGGATAGAGGTTTGTAACAGTAATTCTTCTCACTGCTCAATCCACCTCTATCCACCTCCCTAATTTCTCACACCAGTTAAGACATAAGCTACTCTTACTACTCCCACTGATTTTCTGTTATCATGCGTGTTCCGGTAGTACTAATAAGCCCCATAAGGATTTGTATTTGGTGAGACACACACCATTTGAGAACCTGCCTGTATTAGTAGTGAAGAATAAAGTGAGTAGAGGGCTGTGTAGAAGAAGGGCACTGGATAAGGCTGTTAAATCACAACCGAGATCCTCAAATTATGGTAAGGGGTAAAAAATACCTCCTATATATAATCTGAATAAGTGGCATATCCTTGAGAGTTTCCCTCTCTGATCTGCTGCTCATCATCCCTGTAGAGCACCTCTGTACTCCCAAATGCTTGCCTTCCCCTGAGCTGCAGTGCAGCCCTGTGATGGGTGTCCAATGGTTGTGCTTGTCAGAGGAAACATTAGCACATCAAATAAAGCAGATCCATAACTGAGGGTGGGGTGGGGGGAAATAAAAGAGAAGAAAATAAAACAAAGGCCCATCCTAATTGTGTTATATATAGGTTCAAGACTTTGCTGATTTTAATTGAAGAAACATTTTAAACATTTATCCAGGCTTTCAAAAGCACGTATTAGTCATTGACTTACATATTCTTCTACATGTGCTCAATATTTAGGCAATTTACTATTTTTATCTTAATTAAGATAGATCTTCTCAGCCAGCAACAAGCTAAGTCATCTGTACTGTCATAGCAGTCAAGCCGCTTAGGCGCTGCAGTTTGAGATGTGTCTGCCTCAGTGGGAGGGTTCCTAGAAGAAACATTAATTTCCATGCCACTGTCGTTTTGAAACAAATGCACATAAACCTGCCTCACAGCGAAAGGCCGAGGAGGGTCACTAAACAAGGAGAAATGTCATAAAAAAGAAAGGACTCTTCAAACCTGACAAGACCTGCTTCTCTAAAAATGAAGAAATCTGAAATGTTCATTCTCAGATAAGATTTCTAAGTCATAATGGATGTATTTTAAGAGATATTCTCCAGGTATTTAGCATGCTTTGGGACTGGACATTATGGTGAAATCTCACCGTATCTAGAATGATTACTAGGCCTCAGCAGTTCTCCCCAGATAAAAGCTGTGTCAGAGAAGCTCATTTGCAGTGTAAGAGTTACTGTATATTTAACATGTGAATACTCTGATGCGTAAGGAAGTGGTCCACAGTCTTGTCTGAAATACTTCCTTATTTTACTTGTAAGCTAGATAAAATAGCAGTAATAAAGCTTAGCTTTCAAGATCATTTTTTGTTCTATAAAGATGAGGCAGGCAATTTAAATTATGTGTATTAATGTATTACTTTTTCATGGCAACATAAAATCTGCAACTTAACAAGACTTAACGTGTTCTGAGTTTTCTTTTTTCTCAGATTAACCAGAGTATACTTAATAAAATGGCAGTTATAATAACATCTCCATAGATGTTTTTCTAGCAGAGTAAAAACACACATTCTATCTAAAACTATTTACCTGGATCAATAGAGTTCTAGAGTTTGTGTTTCTTCATATAAATTTTTTGAAATTTTTATGGACCGGTGATGTTTGGCATAGATTACCATGTAATTGTGAACTGTTCTGACCATGTGCAGATCACTGCACTATTAAAAAAGGACAATTCAAGATACTTTTCTAGCTGTCCTCCTACTTCTCAGGGGAACAGATAGGTACTAGCAGGAAACAGTACAAAGGAATGAAGAAAGAAAAACTGACTTTTTCCGAGCTTGAAAGGAAACTCATTGAGAAATACTGGATAAAATATTTTTGTTTGCTTCATTCAAACACATTTTAATACTTTGTTCTCTAGCTTGTTAACCGCATGGAGCAGCTCTGAAAATTTCACTAGGATAAACTATTAGCTCTCCTTGTTCCACCTTGCAAGACAGGAGAGGCTGAAGTGTCCTGTGACTAAAGGCACCTCAGAAGACTGGGAGGCCATTGCCAGGACTGGACATTCTGCTTCCAGTCAGCTCATCATGATGGCGTCAGCAGTCCTGAGGTATGTTGCAAACAAGAAGCTTCCACAGAATCCTACACAGTTACACTTTCCATTTAAAACTCTGTTCATCCTGTCAAGTCTGTGGCTTCCTTCAACCTTGATTTCCACTCCATGTTTAGTCACAACCTTTACCACTCAAAAGGAAGACTATGCACCTAGCTAGACAAAATATATATAATTATGTATATATATAATACATACACACATATATGGATATGCACACACACATACATATTTATATATATGCAAACACACACAAACACACACACACACACACACACACACACACACACATATATATATACTGTTTTACTCCGGTGGTAACAAGTGTAGCAGTTTTTATGTTTCCTACTGTTGCACACAAAGAAGACTACAGGGAGCAATAGCCCTGAAATTGCAAGGACTTAAGTTAACAGCGCTATGTTTTGTTATAAACATACAAATTGTTTTCAGCAATTTATAATATGTAGATATTTTTAAATGGGCAAATGTTAACATTGCCTTCTTGAATTCTAGCAGTTAAGTATAATTCAGCACTGTATTATATTCATGCTAAGTGATTTTCTTGCACATCAGATTCAGTATGCAGACTGAAGTAGCACTAAAGGGTGAAAACTAGAATTCCTCTAGCTGGTACTAAGAGATAAAGAATTTTGAGCTGTTTTTTAGTATTAGAAGTAGATGTACATTAAAATTAGATGTCGGGCTAATCCCTAGACACCATCCACACTACTGTCATTGAAAGAGCTCTTTTCTCTACTGTCTTGGCATGTATTCATTTTAAATTTTATCAGTTTCTAAGCAAAATTTGATCAAGTATAGGAAATATCATGAACTGACTATTGGCAAGGAATACCCAAACATCTCTATCATATAGCTTTGACTGTTGCTGGGCCCAGTTTTGTGATTTTATAGCAGATGTCATCATTGCAGTACATAAAGCAATTCTGGAGGTCTCCATGCAAACTATAAAAGCCCAATATTCCAAATGATACATCACAAAAAGAAGAAGCAATGGTTAGAAAAACCATTATATTCATGGGCTTAGCACTTCTTTTGTGAAACAGAGATAAATTTAGCAGTGATTTGATTTTTTTGTTTAAGTGATCTCACTTTCACTGCTACTAACAGTGCTAATAATATTTCTCATGAGGCTTTCATCAGAGACTGAGTATAGGAAAAGGAAAAGGAAAAGGAAAAGGAAAAGGAAAAGGAAAAGGAAAAGGAAAAGGAAAAGGAAAAGGAAAAGGAAAAAAGGAAAAGGAAAAAAGGAAAAGGAAAAGGAGAAGGAGAAGGAAAAGAGGGAAGGGAAGGGAAGGGAAGGGAAGGGAAGGGAAGGGAAGGGAAGGGAAGGGAAGGGAAGGGAAGGGAAGGGAAGGGAAGGGAAGGGAAGGGAAGGGAAGGGAAGGGAAGGGAAGGGAAGGGAAGGGAAGGGAAGGGAAGGGAAGGGAAGGGAAGGGAAGGGAAGGGAAGGGAAGGGAAGGGAAGGGAAGGGAAGGGAAGGGAAGGGGGAAGGGAAGGGAAGGGAAGGGAAGGGAAGGGAAGGGAAGGGAAGGGAAGGGAAGGGAAGGGAAGGGAAGGGAAGGGAAGGGAAGGGAAGGGAAGGGAAGGGAAGGGAAGGGAAGGGAAGGGAAGGGAAGGGAAGGGAAGGGAAGGGAAGGGAAGGGAAGGGAAGGGAAATCACAAAGATATATTATGAAATTTTAGCCCCAACATGTTTTATTAACCAAGAAAAGCAATAAGGTTGCTCATGCATAGGCAGTTTTTGAAATCATTTTTACTTCTGTCACTCTAAGGAGGCCAACCTTGCGATGCAATGAGCAGCTTCATTTTCAGTGCCGTCTATGGGAATGCCAACATTAGCACTGATCCACAGGATGTGCCACAGAAACCGTCAGGATAACAGAACTCTTAAAGGTTCCTGTTGTGATGTTAAAAGGCATTGATGGTTTCTCTTGACCCCAGCACGAGCAGAGAAAGCATATTGCCACACTATTCTATTCAAGTTTTGGATCCTCAGCTGTAGAAAATCAGAACTCCTACAGCCATAGAAAAGAGAGAGATCTTATTTATGTATTAATCTAACTGGAAAAAAAAAATCCTAGACAAGCTATACTGTCATTTTCTGAACCTTTATTACAGGAGTTCTGTACCTATCATTTTCATATGCTTCTTTAACCAGCAAATGATGTGGTAAAATTGTGGGTAGTGGCAGCATGAAGAACAGAACCATTTTAATTTCTCCCATCTGGCATATTAACATTAATAAAAGATGTTTAAAAGAAATGCCTTGAAAGGCTTTCACCTACTGATTTAACAAGATAATAAGGAAAGCTTGCAATCTGCCACTAAATATAACTGATAAGAATAAGAGTGAGTTTAAGATGACGATAACAGAGATTAACCTCCGCAACACTGATATAAAAAGGAAAAAAAACCCTGCTGATTGCAACATATGAACATTAAAACTGGCAACTAAACTCTATATTATTTTTGGCTAATAGGGTATATCCAAGTGCACACTATCGCCAATTTAACAAACATTGCAAGCCATCAAGGGACTTTACACCAATCAGGTCAGCACAGAGATGGAGCATTCCTAACCCTATAATTGCCCACTGAGGGTACCCCATGCTGGGGAATTAACTGCTCTTTGATTGTTCCATTAAAATTTAACCAATATATCGTCCTATTTCCAGACTGCTCTAAGGGGGAAGGAAACATTTTTAATTTATCTAAAATAATTATACCATAACTTCTTTTGGTTATTTGTTCTTCAGCATGAAAATGCTTTGAATAGTATGTCAGGAGTGGGGTGGTTGTCCTATCAAGACCTGCAGTCCACAGAGCAGTGCACCTTCATGCAGATAATTATACTGCTGCTCCACTTAGTTCCATACCTCTGTGATTCACGTCTGTATTTAAATTCAGACAAATGAAGGGATCACTCAGCATTTGCACATGTAACCATGAATTCTGTGGCACCCCCAGCAGCCTACTGTGGTGCAGAGGATCGACTTACTCTTCCTTCTCCCTATTGCCTAACTTGGTGCCACTGTTTTTTCTCTGTTTTTCAGTATACTCAGAGAAAATATTTCTCAGCAAAAATTGATACATCTGGTGGGGCTTTTTTCTTTCATTGTTCTCACAGAAATGTTTACTTACATCTGTGAGGTACATGCTCCGTTTTCTTTCCTGGAAAACAACAGTTGGTGTATGGTATGTCTAATAGTGTAAGAAAAAGATGCACCTTCTTTGGACAGAGATGGTTAAAGAGAAGCTAGTGACATCCAAATATGACCTCTGGGGTCACAGATATATGTAATAAAACAGTGTTAAATGCTATTGCCTAAGCTAATATATCACACTGCAGTTTTGTACTTTTTGAACATACAGAAATGGGCATAAGGATACACATGCTCTGCATGTCTTGTCAAACCACGTACTGCCCTGTCAAGGAAGTAAGGATGCAAGAAAAAATCATGTAAAAATACCTGAAAGTGATGCAAATGTCAAAATATTTTAAAATATAATAATTTCCATTAGCTATAAAAATAGATCGGCAAGAAAAAGCTGACAATGGTTGTAACATAGCTGTGACAATGAGACTGTGAGAAGTAATAGCATGTATCACTGTTTACAGAAATAATGGGTTTTATTTAGCATATCTATTTTCAACCAGATAGACAGTGTATTCCAATGTGTTCGTGTCTCCAACTCACAGATCATATTACAGAGCATGACAGATGATGAATTAGAAAACTAGGATGATAGCAAGACAAAAATTTATTAAAAGGTTAAGATCTCTTAAAACCTGACTCAGTCTAGACAAATTATGCCAATGAATGGCTGAAAAAGCTGCAGGAAAACCACCAAAAAATGTAAGAAAATTTTAGAGATTTTTACTCAGTCAAGGAAAAAAAGATCTGGTCTATAAAATGGCTGATGTTGCTAGTTACTGAGGGAGAGACTGGAACAGAAGAACTGTGACTTGTTTCTTCTATTCTGTCTTTGATGGAAAATGTCAAGTCTTTATGTATTTGAGCAGACAGTAGAACCAGTGCTTTGTGGAAAAGGAGAATTCTGAAAATCAAGTAAAATCTGAAGTGGTTGTGCTGGCTCGTATTTTTAAAGTCATCTTAAAAATGAAGAAAATTCTAAACAATAATATAACTGTGATTGTTTGGGAAATATTTCAGGATATCATTCCTTCCACCAGTTTCTAGGATTTTTTACTGTTCTTATTTTTTGCCTTTTGATTTTTTAAATGTGGGGCTAGGATGCTTTTTCTCTCACCACACCAAATGTCTTAGTTCATTGCTACCAGTGCTAACATCATAGCGAGTTTTGTTTTAGAGCAGATGTTACTCTCTTCCTGTATTTTTAGTACTCAGATGTCTAAACTTGTCTAAGCCTGGTTAAATTATGTGATGGCAGAACTTAAGAAGCCACCAGCATTTTGACTGTGCTAATGTTCCCACCACCACTACCACTTGAGTAGATTTACTGAAGTTAATTTGTTTGACAAGTCCTATGAATTAGAGAAGTGATTTGTCATATAGTGTCATATTTCTTCGCTGTGTATGTGTACCTTGCATAACAAAATGGGAATGTGGTCCAGTTCTAGGGCTCCATCACCCACCCCCTCCTCCTCCTCAGCGTCGCCAGCACTACCCAACACCATCATTCAAAAAGGTAAACACATTTTATTTCATAACATATTCCAATATGTTCAAAATGTATTTTGACATGTTCTTCTTCCCTAGCTATGCCTATTTTCTAAACACCCTGGCACATTGTCAACACTGCTGATTCACTGTGGTCTTTCTTTGATTGCTGTGATATCAATTAAAATTGGAAAGATGTCACAAAGAACTGTTGGGGAAGGGAGAGAATTGTGCTTAAGTCCTACACCAGAAATGTATGTGCACATCTGATTATTCACAGGATTACAAATCCATAAATGAAATTTAACCAAGGCAAACAAGCTGGCAGTTGTGTAACTGACAGCAGAGCCCTTAAGAATGCTCCAAAGATTTGACTTAGTTACATAAATAAGCACAGGTGAATAATCAAATACTAACATACTGGTGTCCAGATTTCCTTTTTTCTTTCATCTGTGTCCTTCTGCTTAAGAAATTGGAATTTTATGAATAGCGTACACATTCCGATTGTGACGTTGTAATGTACAAGCTCCCTTAAAGTGCACGATAGAGAACTCTCCTTATATTCTTTAAATAGGGATGGACTTCATGTGTAATTTAGGATAGACTTTAAAGCTTTCCCCTCTCTACGATAATATAGATCTTTTTTTCAAGCAAAACATAGTGATAATATAAGTTTTCTGTTCATGTAATCATCTCTGAATCTCATGAAGCCAAAGGCATCACTTGTCCAAGAAGCAGCTTATGCTATAGCCCATAATGTTTCTGTCTCTCAGGGTGTCAACGGTTTACCGGACTGGATCGGCCCGGTTCCGTGACGATTGGTGTGGGGGACCCGCAGACCCACGCCCCAGGAAAGGGGAAGGGGGAAAGGGAAAACGAAAAAGGGAGATGGGCCTAGAAACAAAACAGCAGCAACGATCTGAGGAGGAAAGCTAATTTATTAAATAAGATATCAGAAAGCAAAATAACACAATATAATAAAATATAATTGGAATTGAAGCTAATAAATCAAATAAAATGAGCAAGAGAGAGTGCCTGATAAACCGAAGGCCTTACGCTAACGCTGAAGGCGATACGGCAGCGAGCACCCACTGCTGAGTCGATCCTGAAGGAAAGAGAGAGTGTCCCATGACCGCAGACCGTATTTATCTTTTTTCCCTTAGAGCGGAAAACATGTAAAAATACAAAGCATCGCAAAGTCCTCTGGGGAATGTAGTTCTCCCTCACTTCTTAAACAGGCGTATCCATAACTATTGATGATCCACAGAGGTGTAGCATTAACTCTCTAACTCCCAATACACTACGTGATGTTATGATGTGGAATATCAACAATACAACAAAAAATCATAAAACCATGACACAGGGAAACATGTTGCCACATTAGTCTGATAACAGCAGTCAAGTACAAATTTTTTCATCAAAAATTGATTAATTGATAGAGTGGGTGCTAACTCAAAGATTTAAGGTGTAATGCATTTTGTATCAACTAAGAATATGTCAAACACAAACAGAAAACAGGACTTTAGTGACCAGAATTTATAAATCTACCACTGATATACATACTCTTTCCTTTTTTCCTCGTAAACATTATTCATTGGAAACATCTTTAATGCTTAATAAATCACATGTGATCTTACTGAAGTGCAGATAGATCAATCAGTAATGAGGACATCATGGTGGATCTGAAGTTGTAATCATGGGATAGACTCACCTACAATAAAGGCAGTTAACTTTTATGTGGAAGAATCATGCCGAACATACTCTGAGTTTGGGGAAAATAACAACTTTTATTCAGACTGTGGGGGCTATTGATTCTTTGCCTGAGCTTAGTAATATTGACAATATCACTCAGCATTTGATCAGTGCATGTTCAGTGTTTTCAAGAAACAAACAAAAAACAAGCAACCACTCCACCACCACCAACATAAACCTAGAACATATGTTTTAAGAAAGTATTTGTAATGCAGTTATTCTCAGAGTACAATGGGACCTGTGCATGCTGAAGTAGCTTGAGGAAATGGACCTGATGCCTAACATGTACTTGTTGATGGCAGTCCAGGTTCACAGCTCTTAAAATTATTAACTGCCCTTACAAGTTAAGATAAGCTGCTTGTCTATTAGTGTTCATCACCATATTCTCATTCTTGAGGTAAAAAACATTAAAATAGTTCATACACTATTGTCACTGTAGGCTTTTCAGAATATAATTCAAAAAATAATATTCTATATTCTAAGGTAATGTAGTGAAAATATGAAACAAAAAGTTGTAAATGGTATGAAAATATTTAAAGGTGAGAAAATTTAGCTCCAATGCCATCTTCAGCTTATTTCTTTAAAAAAGCTTGAAAATGAAGGATGAAAAAGGGTTCTGCAGAGAACAAATCCAATTTCACCAGGAGTCTGCAGTATTTTATTTTATTTTATTTTAAGATGCTACAAAATAGTCTCGATTAACTGTGGTGTTTTTTTCCCTCTCATAAGGTTCTGCTTTAAGACCTCCATATGCTCAGTTTTAATAATTTGCTTCCAAAACCCAGGAATCAATCCAAATGTGAGTTATGGAAATATTATGCTTCTTATTAAAAGAAGAGAAAACCAAAGTCCAGGTACCAAATATCTAAAATACGCAGCATGGAAAAAGTATTTTTAATCACATTCACAGATTCTGTCTCTTTTCCTCTAGAAACAGAAACTGCTTTAATAACTGCTGTAAATGTTAGAGACGTTTCCTCTCGTTACAGTGTGGGTTTTTGTTTTTGTTTTTTTTTTTTTTTTTTTTATTTTTAAATTATCTCACTAATTTAGCTTTGCTAGCCATTACTGCTTATGAAACTGCAACTTCTGTTTGTACCAGTGAGGCATCTCCTCAAAGGTGAGCTGGACTGTTTGAACATCATATGTCAGGAGAGAAGAAAGAGCTTCAGCAGAAGTAAACATTACACTAGAACACCGGGAGGAAGACAGTTTTGAAGGATTAAATCTTTTGGTTACTAAAAACAAAGACAAAATATTAAATTATTGTAAGAGACTTACTGGAGTCACCTTTTTAAACAGGAAAATGAGAGTTCATTAACTCTGTGTGCAGCACTTAGAGAAATGTTCCACCTACAAAGACATATTGAAAACCACCTCAGAGCATGGACAAGATTCTCTTCTCTCTGTGGGATAAGGAAGACTACTCCATAAGCAGCGTTCTGTACAGTGCTGCAAGGGTGTGGAGATCTTCCATAAGCTCTCAATGCTGACTCTGTAAATTAGGTTTCTATAACTAAGAGGGCTGTTGCTTTCAACTGCAGAAGTTCTGTTTTCTATATAGCGTATGACACCTACCTATACTGTAACAATCTGCACTGGCTAGTGCCATATTTAATGAGTGAGAATTTTTTATGTATTTGCTTCCCCCTGTGCATCTGTCCATGCTGCGGGCCTTTGTCATGGTCCACTCAACAGCATTCAGTGTAGTAGTGAATATAGGCCAGGAGGGATCCACTACTGCACAGTTCACTGTCTGACAGGACAAGCCAAGAAGTGACAAGACCAGTCAAGAAGTGTCACTTATCTGTTCCAGTGCAAAGTCTTTCCTGATTCGCACTGTTCAATACGTACAGGAAAAAAGCTAACACAAAATTGTGTGAGGATTTTCAAGCAAAAAAAAAATAAAAAGAAGAGTAATGACAGTTTTGTGATATCATGATCAAGAAAGCCTGTAAGTTGGAAGGTGCTCTAGAAATCCATTTTTGGGTCTGGTCAAGCTGGAATTATCATCTTCTGAAAGACACCTGTGGGAGGAATATCAAGCTGGTGCTGGTCAGCACAGCAATGATGACAGAAATGACTGGAAGCCGTAAGGCACCATTCAGAGCTTGCTGAAATCAGTGAAAACATTCCTAAAGTCTTTAATAGGCTTTGGCTTAGCCCTGGAGAGTGATCCGGGAAAAGGGAGTTGTTTCCGAACGGAGTCAGAACAAGGGAGTGTAGCTGGAGTGAACACATATGTTCCTAACATATGGGTGGAGAACTCTGGGATTTCTGCCATATTGGTCCTGAAGTCAAATATGTTTTGTTTTTCTAGTTTGGATAAAGTAGATCCTGAAGTGAAGAATACTTAACCTCGGGGCCTGAATGCTGATTGAGGCATCTTCAGAGACTGATCTGCAAGTTCGTAAGACTGTCTAGACCATGAGAGAGGGAAACAGTACACGCTAGGGCATGGCTGTGCAACGTTTTGTCGTGCCTGGGCTGCATTTAGCGAATAGAAACTGTCTTGAACAGCACGTACATAGGTTACTCCAAAAGTAATGCCTTCTGTTTATTTCCATGGAAAGTACGACTGATACAAAGAACAGAATAACATTGTCTGATAATCCAAATCTCAGCTACAAAACACTATTTTTCAACATAGTCACCATCATTAACTATGTATTGTCACCCATGATGAACAGGAGCCTGCATTCTGCACTCATGAAGATCTGCACTGGAGGGAGTGACCTGCCATCATCCATGCTGAAACACACCACTCACTCACCACTTCACTGTGCTTACATTCACTGCTTGGTCTCCATAAGCATTCAGCAAACACTGGTGAATGCCAATGGGTGCAACCTTTTCCAAATGAAATAATTTAGTTCCACACCTTTTCTTCATATGCATCTCCAAGTCAGACAGCATTTTGTCAGACTGCCCCTCTGCTGCCATCTATCACACAATAGCAAAATGTAATGGATTATTGGTGGACAGGTTCAACTTCTACTGCCATAATACCAGTATGCACATCTGACATTATGGGTACACATAATAAAACAAGAGGCATTACTTCTGGAACAACCCCCACAATATATCCAGTATTTAAAAAAATGAAAGCAACAAAACATTTTTTTTTTTTATATTTTTTTTCTTATAACATTAAAAAAAGAAAAGTGGAGAAAAATGATCAAATCCATACAATTACTGGGATATTTCACCTTGCTTTTCTGAAACTGAGACACCAACATGGTACACTGGCAGTGATTGCAATTCTTAATGAGGCTCCAAGGAGTTCATCAGAGATTTTTGATGATATTGTACTTTTCCTGTACTTTGTCCCTAATAATTATCTCTTGATAGATCTAATGAATTTAGTTTCATTTTTCATATACACTTCTGATAAGGAGGACTCAACAGGAAGCATAGTGAGGAATGAATCACATGAACACTGATATATTTCAGAATACTTTGTAGCTCTACTTTGATGAAGGCTACTATTAATTTATTCAGATGTTGAGACTTACAGGTAACTTAATTTTGTATGTTTCTCAGCATATCACCAAGTTAGTGCCCTTACAAGCATTTTTAATTGCTTTGGAAAGAGGCTGTACACTTAACCTAATTTAACTTAACCAGATTTTTGCCACTGATAATGACAAAGTGCTCACAGTGTTGCCAGTGCTTCATTCATTGTCTATTTGGGGCTCATATAGATAATAATGAGAGAATCTTAAATAGCCAGAAGTTGAATTTGAACAAGAATCCAGATTTTCTATGCCGACATGCACTCAACAATAAATCTTATTGTTCCAAAGGTTCTCTAGTATTCATTTCTGTAAGTAGCAACTTGAAATTGTTCACACTTTTTTTCTTGTTACTTCTGTGAGGGTGAGGGCTAATACAGGGATTCTTCTTTGTAATGGCAATATTGTATTTTTTCCACCTAGATGTGTACAAAGATGCATGGAATTTTAGAAATCAAGGTTGGCAAGGAATTTATTTAATCTTTTTCAAGGCCCAAAATTTTGATTTAATTTAATTTCAAACTCCACAAAAATTCTCAAATGAATCTTTGGTTTTCTGAGGCTGTTTATCTGAACATAGATGAACACAGGATACTATTACTTTAGGTTAAAAGAAGAAGATGTACAGATTTGCTTAGATTAATTTAGACATAATTCAGATGGACTAGGGTGTTGTTTGAAAAAGTGATTAACATGAAGATTACTAGCCGCAAATGCATTTGATTGACATGTGTTTCAGACTGCAATTAATTAACAATATGTTTCTCTTATGTCACTATGGATTTTTACACATGACAGTGAACATACAACTTTAATTCAAACAGCACCTCTGAGGTGGGATGACCCAAATCGTTTCCAGCTGGAGGACTAATGCCCTTTTCTCCTGATCCCTGCCAGCTGGTCACAAAAAGGCAGCTACTTACTCCTCACTTGAGGCAGGGTGATAGGTAACAGTTTCAGTATCAAGTGAGGGAGGGAGAGAAAAACAAATGTACAGGCCAAGCAGATAACTCTGGTGACAATAATGAGGAGGTCTGATAATGTGACACAGTTATATAAACTAAGTTTGGGGAACCTGGGCATTTTTGCTTTTTTTTTCTCTAATACTGATTTGTTGGGTTTTGTCTTGTTGTGCCTTCACAGTTTTATGTTAACAAATGAATCGTCCAGCAAATTTGAAGAAAAGCCTAGGTCAGCATAAGGCCCTGTTGGAGAAAATTTTGTGGATACTGCCCAGCACTGGTTTGTAAATCATCTGGTGCTTCATTAAGTAGATGATGTTTTTTTGGAGGAAGCTGGTTTGGAAACTCTCACTTTGAGTTGCTACAAGGTGCTGAAAGCCCATCCAAACTGCACAAATATTCCTGATTCAGTGCAAACAACTCAAAAGCTGCCGCTGAAATGCCAGATGTCTGCAGCAAGAGTAGGAGTGGTCTGCAAGGGAGCAGCTCCAGCCAACAGTTCTGTCTCAAAAATATGCTTCCTACCAACATATTTCAGAAGTCATTAATGCATCCACAAAGCAACTCAAAGAATTACATCACCTATGAAGTATATGAAATCTAGTTTTACCTTAAAAGTTTCTTACCATTTATCCAAGCCACGTGGACACTGGTAATGCATTTGCCTTCTGCACGAATTTCTAAGACTTCTGCAAGAGTCTTGCATGGAGACATGGGAGTGGCTTCTCTGGGACAAACTGGTAACAAATGGGCCTCCTACTGGAGCAGAAAGTCCCAGTTCCTGCACAATGGCTGTTTAACGTTTCCCATTATGCTTGTGTGTTTTCTTGAGAAGTTTGAGAAGTTTTAACACCTCTTTTGGAAACAAGCATTTGGAGCTTGGCAGAGAGAAAGCCTCTGGGCTGGAGAAGAGCCTTTGTCCCAGATAAAAATATCCAAGATATAAATATCTGCAGTGGTTTGTCTTCCTCAAGAAAATTTAGGCAGCCTGTCAAAAGAATAACTGCACATGGATACACTCATCAAAGTCTGGACCTCTGCTGCCGCCAGAGCAGTAGCAGCAGCAGCAGCAGCGCTACACCCTGCAATGGAAAAGCGTAGATGTGGCCTGATGCTCAAGCCATGGCAAAAGCTGGAAAACAAAAGCAGACGTGTCCAGAACTGCTCAGAGTGTGCTCATAACAGATAAGTATCTTTCAGAGGATGCTGTGCTGAAATATCAGTTAGGGAGTAGGCAGAGCACATGTGCTCTGTACGGACATACCCCAGAACTTGATCTGAATTCTGAACTCAGCCCACTAGAATGCTGCTACTCCTCTGAATTTGGAAAGGGGAAAAGAAGGGAAACAACCACAGGAAGGCTTCTTCTGGTAAAAGGATGGAGGAGGAATAAGGAGCAGGGTAATGATCATAACCAACTCATACGTTCTCTAAAGAACAGGCACTGGTTGAATTATAATGCAGTGTTTTCCTAAATGCTACTCAAAGTCCATGGCCCTGGAGAGTCATTTTGCTGTCCTCCTGCAAAGGGCTTGGAAGACTTTAAGCACAACTTTGTTGGCCATCAGGGCCAAGCAGGAGATACTTCAGTTCAACATTGTGGCCAAAGCACAGCTTTGCTAACAGCACAGTTCTCCTAGTGTTACACTGCAATATTAGCCTTGGACCTGAGCCCAAATCCTGATGTGGGATTTAACTCACTATTCTGGCCCAGAGGCAAACAAGTAATTCTGGCAATGCACTGTAAATGGGCTAAACAGACATAAATCCTGGAATTATTAACATGCGTGGTATCCAAAACTATCCTAAAAATACAAAGTCTATACCCCTCTCATATTAGCACAAGAAAATATTCACGGAAGAGGCAGCCAGCTTGTGAAAGCTGATATTTTATCCATATATATGATGTTTTTTTGTGCTTCTGCTGTCAGTTCTGTAAACAGCTGGTAACCAACTGTAATTCAGATTTGAGCCTGATAACTTTACTTGTTATGCTCATTAGATAAAAATAGCAAAATTGTTCAGTTGTATTTTCTTAAATCAAAGAAAATATTGAAAATCACATATTTCTCTTCTTAACATAACCCTCTGGAAATGGCTTACATAACCATGTAATGAAGATTACAACTCCATTGTCAAAAGGAGCCCAGTGCTAAAATTTGTTACAGAGACATTAGGGTAAGTGTTCCCAATTGTGAGCAGGTGGTACAAACATGAACCCTACTGAGATATAATGAGATGTGTATACATGGGAAGTTTAGGAACCTCCTGTGCATCTTTTTGAAAATGACATAAAACAACTTGCAATTAAACTCTATTTGATGCCAGATGAGAAACAAATGTTTTAGGGAAAGTAGTTTTTAATACAACAATAACTCACTTTACATGTGCATGCCAGCAGCTTTGCATGCTACTTCCCAAACAGCAAGAAGCCTTACAATCATCCAGCAGGGGCTGAGACCTTCCATTTCACATATCTTTACAGGGGTATTTCCTCTGAATGGTTTTGTTTGCACAATGGCAACAATTCATTGTGTCATGTTTGCTTTTATACTTGTCTGAGACCCCAACCAAAGGAACAGTTTCAGCTCGCATTAAACTTCAAACACATCCATATTGTATATTGGAGTAACTAAAGCAGCTCCAGTAAATGACTGGGGATGAATGAATTCTGGTGGACTCAAGTCTGAAGGTTCAGGACATGCCATTTTCACAACTGTGTGGTGAATAAGGTGCAATTTGAAGTGTCACTTGTGGTTCCAATAGAACTGACTTTCTTCCCTTTCAAAAGAATAAATGTTGCTAATAGCACTTACTGTGTCCAGAGGGAAATCTCTTTTTGGCAAAACACATTTCTTTCTGGGAGTGAATTCCCTGCTCCTGTAGAGGGCACAGGTCCTCTGGTTCAACCTGAATACACCCAGTGGAGTGTCATACTCTTGTCTAACAATGCATGTCCCCTAAATGTCAAGAAGGAGATAATACTGCTGTTACTTGTGTTTGTAGGGTGTATTTTAGTCTTATACATATTCTTTCTATTCTCACCTAAGGTGGGGGGAAAAAAAAGGGAAAGAAAAAGAAAAAGAATCTGTTTTTGCAATTTTAGCTGGAATGGAAAAAAAAAAAAAAAGCAACCAGGATAACTGACATGAATACATATATAGGGCCAGTTTCCAGCACTAAGGAATTACATAGCCACAGCAAACAGTACATTTAGTAGTATGGTAATTGTAGACACTGTTTGTTTCTGCTAAAATTCTTTGAAATATTACTTTCTGTACCACAGGTCACAACTAATTGGGAAAAGTGAAACAGAAGACTAGGCACTCCAGTACGTTCACACAGGATTAAGGATATCACTGAGAAATGCACTTGAGTAAGAAGAAATATTTCCTCAGTTCCCTGTAATGTTTGTTGTATTTTCATTCTTACAGACACTCTTAAATGTCTGGAACTTTTCCTAACAGTGTGAAACCTTGAAGGAAAAGAGATGAGAAGCTGGAAGTAGCTTCTGCAATGCATCATTTGACAGGAAGTCAAGTTATCGGAATGAAACCATATAGGTATCAATCTTATACCCATATATGGTGCACATCCCAGTTACCATACAGATATGAAAGGGCCATTAGGGCCCCTTATCAGCTGTATATTGGTGTAATTAAAGGGTTTGATAGCATTAACCTGAACTGTGAAAGTCTCCAGACAATGTGCTCTATCAGTCATCTGACCCTTGAGATTAAACAGCTACAGTAAGAAGACTTTCTCCTCTACTTTCCAAAGGACACACTGATCTGCTGAGTTCAGTGGCCTTTTAAAGTAAGAGCCTTGATTTTTCCCCTTAAAAGCAAACTGTTCTTTTTGATCTAGCCTTCTTCTTCAACAACATCAAAAAACAAAAAAGAAATTTCTTCCTGAATGTACTGTTATATTTTGATGAATATTTAATGAAGGATAATGTAGCATTTATCTTTTTAGTTCATGCATTTTTGTAGCTGTGCCTTGTTTTCCATTTTAGCTCGTGTCCTCCTGTGGTCAAATAACATGAGAATTTAGTAACTGTGCGTATTTCAAGGGTCCATGTAACCCCCCAAATTTTTGCTATCATTTTCCCTTTCCCAAACACTGAGGAGTTCAGATTTGGTCCAGTAACCTAAACAAAATCTGGAACTCAGCATCTAATTGCCTTTTTGTCCTACTGTCTTGCAGAAGTGCTAAATGGAGCCTGTCATTTGCTATCCCAAAGGCTTGCTAAATTTTCAGCACAGATGATGGGGAACAACAAAAGCTGCTGATCACCAGGAAGATTTAATCAACATTTTAGTTTGGGGAATTTGGGCATATCTTTGATTCTTGGTGAACTAGTAGTCCACGATCTTTACAATTGTGTCAAAATATAGGTATATAAAAATACAAAAACAATAAAATGAATAATGTTCCTAAAGTGATTTTTAAGGACATTTTTCAACTATGGCTCTCTTTGCATGAAAAATTTTTATCATTTCCACGGAAGATAGCTCTTTATTGATATATTGGTTTCACAGATAGTATTTTTAAAAGATTGTCTGATCTGAAATAAATAAATAAATAAGCAAAATTAATTCTAGTTCAATAAGTAGGGGACTGTCTTTTGATAATTCACACCACAGTGATCTCAGTCTTGGCATATAATGGCCAAAAGTAACCTCTGTCTGTGCTATATCCCAGTAGGTCCCACCTCTAAAGCATTTTATTATCTAAAACTCTAAACAGAACAGAACATTCCTTCAGAATCTTCTAAGTCCTGTAAAGTTCTTTTTTTGTTTATTTCTGTTCCTTTGCATTTGTTTTATTTTGTTTTTCACTTCTTTGTGTTCTCTAGCACAAACAGTTTGATATTTCACAGTTTTTAGCCCTGTTTGTTTCTGTAAAATTGTACAGAAAGTCTTTTGTTTTTATGACATGTAAATATGGTTACCACCCCCTACTTCCACCAAAATACTGTCAGAGACTATAGTCCTCAATATAAGAAATAGTAATTTTAAATTTCCAAGAAATCCTCTTTTTCTCCAGATAAGTGTAGTTCAAATATCATTAACAACAATGCTTTTGTCTATCTATCCATGCTTTTCTCTACTTATCTATCTATTCTGTACTCACATTAGACACAGCTAAAGGCTGTGTCTTTAGGAAACAGGAAACGTAAAGAAACAAAAAACAATCTGGCAGAGGTTCTTATAGCCAGATGTAATGTATGCTTTTTCCATATATAGTAATGCAGTAAAAATATAATTTGACTTTTCATTAAACTAAACATCGTGTTTAAATTTTTCTCTAATGGAAACCTTACTCAAAATCAGTTACTACGGATCAAGTATCATAAAACTTTAAAATAATAGTTTGAATTCAGCTGAAAAGTGATGAGAAAGTGTTTAGTAAACATTATTGTTATCTGTGCGATAGTCAACATCTGTGTTTACAAATGAATTTTAAATTAACTACACTAATAAACCTAAAAGCTATGTGTTACAGGACTGGGTTGGAATCACCACTTTCCACCAGCTAAAATATCATATCTGTCTCAGAGGGAAACTTTACCCTCATTCTCTAAGTAGGCCCTGAAAAATTTTGCTACTGTTGTGGTAAAAATGATGTTAAAAATTTTACTCTAATTAGTATGACTGTATCTTGTTCTCACAGCTGGTATAGAGGAACATTGTTTTGAACAGTGAATCTACAGTTAACTGAGATGAATTCCAATAGTTTTGGTGAGCTTTGAATAAGCTCACTCAAGCTTGCATGATATAAACATGATATAAACACAAATAAATGATTCCTAGTGTCCCTTTAACAAGGCTTTTTCCACTTCTCAAAGGATGTTATATGACATTCCCATTTATTCCAGAAGAAAACTAGTTAAAGTCAAGTGACTTTGACTCTTCAATATCAAGTATCAAAACTGTTTGTAAAAATGCTTAATAATGAATGTCTTTATCCAGTAAGGGACAGAAAATATGTCATGAAACTTATCTTCTGAATACAGCTAACCAATATAATTCAAGCAGCTCTGAATATACATAAAAAACCATTTGCCATTCATCTGTCACATTAAAGAGATAATTAGTGAAGGATGTCACATTAAACCATTAGCAGAAAACACTTTGTGTTCATGAAATATTTCTTGTACTGTGAATCCTTTCATAAGCCCGAAAGTTTTCACATGAAATGTTGGAGCTTACTGGACATACTGCGAAATCAAAATTCTTGCAAAAAAATCCTCTTGAATCCTCTCAATCCTCTTGAAAAAAATCGCAGAACTACAGAATCATAGCATAGGTTGCACAGAACAGCATCCAGGTGGATTTTGAGTAACTCTAGAGCAGGAGACTCCACAACCTCCTTGGGCAGCCTGTTCCAGAGCCTGATTACCTCAAAGTAAAGAAGTGTTTCCTCATTGTCCAATGGAACTTCCCGAGTTCTTGCCTGTGCCCACTGCCACTTGTTCTGTCACTGGCATAACTGCAATATTGATTAAAATATAAAAGAGACTAAATTGACTGAAATTCTACCAGATACCACCACTATTCCTTCTGCAAGAAGTAATGATGCCCATTACTCAGACTCTTGCAAGGGTTAACCACAGTAAAGGAAGAAATGCAACATTCGTCTTGTAATCTGATATTAAGATTTGTTGCATGTGTACTTATACATTGGTTGGCTGGTTGGCTTGGACAGCATGAAAACTTCTCAGACATTTCAGTCTCTGTTAGCATGATACCACTGCCATTGAAACTTTATAATAAAAATGTACTTGTTTAAAATGTTACCATAAAAATGTGAAAGTACTTGTTATTTTCTTTTATTACTTTTGAAATATATACTGTTTGACTGTGCCACTGTCAGTATTATTATTATTTTTGCCAGTCTGAACAAAGGAATCAAGGTTACAGGTGGGAATAGTACATTATTTCAGCCTATATTTTTTCTGTAACAGGAGCAGAAACAGCAGAGTTTGTCTGAGGCCAACTTTAAGCCATGATATTTCTGTTGATCTCAAGTTGACCTCAGCTTTTGAAGTCCTCATTACGTGAACATTTCACAGCACTAAATTGTAACCATGAGATAGGAGAGATTTAAATACAACATTTTTCAAATAATAATACATGAAAATAACATCAACTGTAACTTTTAGGAAAAAAATAATTAAAGAAAAATGCTACAGCAACTACTCTAAATTATTTGGGTCTGGTCCAGAATCATTTTAAATCTGGAAATTGATAGTGGTGTGGGTGGGGAAGCAAGAATAAGAATTAGGAAAAATAATCACATATAAAGAGCATGATTAGAATCATTTAATATTCTAGTTACTAGAGAGTGCTTAATTTTTAAAATCTCCCTGCTGTTTATCACTGCTAATAGAGAGACATATTAGAGCAAAAATGAGGGTGTCAACCTATTATACCTATTTTGTTATCAAGAGTAATTACAGTGTGAAATCCAGGATTGAAGAAATGCTGTTAATTTGGGGCCTGCAGGGAGGGCAGCGCAGCAACCTACCAGTCCCACTGACCTTAGTCTTGCTTGGGGTGTGCTCACGATGGTTAAAGGGAAAAAAAAATCTGCTGCTGTGCTTCAGCATTCCTTCCCAACGGCACTAACCCAGAAAGCATGAGTTGGAGCAGCACGCAAAATTTATTCTTTTTTAGAATTTTAATCGAAGATTTGTTCTTATTCTACGATTTCTATTTATTTTTCCTTTATTTGGCTTTCTCTTCTCTTTTCCATCTGCCGGTGTACAAAATGCAGCTCTGACACATCTGGGAAGGCAATGCGTTATTTTTTGCTCCAGTAAAAAGCCCATCATAGGATTTAAATTTTATGTTCCTTGGCTCTATCTTTGTATTTAAGGTAATTGCAGATAAAAGTATCTTAAGAACATTTGCATAGCTTCCTACTTCATGACATTCTCCTCTTTTCCAGAATTTGCTACAAGATGAAATCACATTTAATTTCTTAATTTCATTGAGGACATCAAATATTTTAAATAGACTCATGCTTTGTAAGAATGTGTGCCATTTTGCATTCATCTCTCTGTACATAAATCATATTTTATATCATCACCTGAGCAAAAAAAAAAAGAAAATTTGAGAGCTACAACCAGCAGTCTTTGGTGTCAGAGAACAATTTTAGAATTTTCAATGTATTGTTTATGGTATATTAACCTGATTACTTCTTTCAGTATTAAACTACAAGGAAAAAAAGTCCTCTCAGCATTGCTGGTGAAATCATTAAACAAGAAACTATAACTCAAAGTGTTTTCTGAGTTTACAGGTATTTCCGGTATAGAATGATTTCTGACTAGGGATGATACCGAAGTAAAATGACAAATCCAAGCCCTTGAAGTCTGTACTTGCTTCTGACACCTCCTTATCAGTTACTCTACATGATTTTTTTTTTCCCCATGTATGAGATATCTTTTCCAGAAGATAATGCTCCTAACTTTGCAGGATTGCAAGGGACTGTTGGCAAAAAACAGCTTCACAAAGATGATAGAATGGTGAAGAGTCTAGCTTTGAATTCTGTACCAGTTTGCATAGCTATGGACTCAAATCAATTGCTGGAGAAAATTGTATCCTACATACAGTTTAAACAAAATCTAAAACATTTAAATTTATAAATGTATTTTACGCAAGTCATTTACTCCAATATAAAATATAAAATAAAATGATAAAATTATAAAATGGTAACTGTAAAACTGCACATTTCCTGCCTATAATTCAGAAACAGAATAACATCATTTTTAGAATTGTGAAGTCAAAATAGGCAATTTGAGGTTAGGGAGGTTTCATAAATCTACTAAAACAGAAGTGTGAAATTTCCAACAGCATTATTCAAATCGCATGTGTTTTACAGGAAATGTGAAAGCATCACTCATGTTGATGGTGATCCCTTTTCCTATGTGATCTTACATGCCTTAAACTGGTCTTTTGTCACTAGGTGCAAGTGAGAGAGTAAGTCCAGAGACCTCTGTCCTGCAGGGCAACATGGGATCAAGTTGGACAATAGTCTTGTACTTCGGATTTATAATTACAAGATGCTGACCTATGGGTATCTTTTATATCCATAATTATAAAGCAAATAATGCTCTATTGTGATGATCTTATTTGACTGTAACATATACAATTAAACTTTATCAGTGATTCCTGAATAAAAACCAAATAATTAATTGAAATACCTCTGCATTTCAGGGCTATTGATCAGTTATTTACAGTGAAATAAAACTCTGGTTCAAGCATTTTGATTTCCATTTTTGTTTTTAGTGCCAAGAAGCAAGAGCTTGCCACTATATAAAAATGGAGGAATTATTTTAACCGATGGAAATATCCTGAAAACAACATGACCAGAAACTTCAGGAGACCCTAGACTGAGCAGCAAGGTACTTCACTCTAACAAAACAAATCCAAACTGGTCACATCATGATTTGAGGTTATCATTGCATATCATTAGCAAACAGACTTCTGAGCTGTGTCACTTCAAGGTGTACTTCAATTCTTGCACCTCTAAGATGGTGTAAGAGAGAAATGGTAGCTGCTATCATACTTTGAGGTCTTCCTGATACAGAGATGTTTTTTCCCATATGCTGATAAGGTCTAGGAACTTCTTGCTTGACATTTAGCAGGCCAGGTAATGTTCTTGGCACTCACAAAGCTCTTCTCCCTTTGATTAGAAATATGAAACCCAGCAATTTCCAATGACTAGATCCAATTGTTTTCAAGGGAAAGCATGGAGTGTAGGCTGTGGTGACACTGTGCTTTTAAGTTGTCATTGGAAAGATTTCTATGCAAAATGGATTCCATATTTACAATTGTCAGGTGAAAAAGCCAGAAACAAAACACGTGTATCTGTGCTTTGCTCAGTAAGGGAGCTCATTTTCCTCCTCTCTTTCTACAGACTAAAAAATACACTACCTGTACTACTGGCTAGTATCATATCCCAAACCACATCAGCAGCTTTTGCAGCATTTTTGTCTAACTCACTCTCAGAGAGCTTCTCAGATACTGACCACAGTATATGGGAAGCTCAGCATGAACTTCATAACTTGCCTGGGATGCTCAGATGGAAAATTCAGAGAGATCCATGTTGCCATGGCTACAGAGCTGTTACAGTCAAGCAAGCTAGCTTGGGGATGTCTGCTGTGGTATTTTTACCTTCTTGTGGATGCCTATGTCCATTCTCATGTCAAAGTTCATTGAAGCATCTCCAGACAGAAGAGGACTAAGGATGAAGCTAGGAAGATGCTACTGGAGAAGAGAATTCCAGTATCCTATGCAGACTCCTAAATGTGCACTCAGTTCATGCATCCTTTTACTAACACAGCACTGTTATGAATAATACTGGGACATTAGCTTTTAATAAATTGGCATATGCAGCTTTTGATCCTCTACTTTTTAGGGATCATTTCAGTTAAAACATCAGCCGCTTACCTTCACAAGAAGAAGCAATATGTTGATTGCACTCACAGCTCTCATCTTCTCTAAATTCTCTAGAATCAGAAATGTATTCTTTACCTGTCACAGAGCAAACTAGGAGTCCAAACGCCTTTAGGATACATGAAGAAAAATAATCTATACATCTAGCAGTCAAATTTATTCATTTAAGATAATGTTGTCTTGGATGCTCAGCTACATTTTTGCTAGGCCAGCACCTCAAAAACCATCAATACCCTAAAAACAGGCAAGAAGTGTAGCCAACAAACAAACAAACAAACATACAAACAAAAGTAGAATTAGTATATAAAAATCTGTCTGATATATCCTCTTGTTTAAAATGTTCACAATTCAGAAATTTTGCCTGAACCACACTACAATGAAGTTATCAGCAAGGATACCAGGAGAGCAGGAAAGCTGCATTCAAAGCCATAATCCAAACAGAAGTGGCAAGTGGGTGAACATGAGGAAGCTTTTATTTTGTGTGGTTCAAGTCAGTAACACTGGAGAGTTTTCTAAGGCTGCTGGACCACCAGTCTAATGTATGTGAAGGCAGTGATAGAACAAACTTTGCTGATAGGAAGACTGCTTTAGCTCACAAAGAACAATTATGTGTAGCCGGTAAGTGGATTTCCATTCAGTACATGAAGCTATCTGTTCATAATATTTTGCTGTAAATATACAACGCCTTATAAAACACACAGTGAAGAAGGTGACAAAGATCTGGCGCATGCAGGGATGTTTTAAGGGAGTCGATGATCATGCATCGGTTCTCTGCAGCCATTACCACTCACATCTGTCCTCAGTAGGCTCAGTCTGTAGTGTCTCATAATGCAATTTTTTTCTACCAAAGGAGAAGGCGAAAGTTAAGGGCAGACTATTGTGAAGAGTTCTGTCATCTCACAGGTGTATTCTTGCGATCTGTAATACAATTACTTAGCTAGAGCCCAGAAGCTGTACACAGTGTGAAGATCACACCTAATATTTCTAGCTCTGCTGTTATTTCCTGTCAACCAAAGTGCCCAATTCAATCTCCATTGAAGCTAATGGGAGCCTTTCTCTTCAGCTTCATTGACTTTGGGATCAGGCTGTAGTACATCCAATTTAAAAAGCCACAATCTTACATCATCTTTAAAACTGGTTAGGCACTGTTTAATGGATCAGTAATGGCCAAGGGCAGAATAATTAAAGCAGTATCTCAGTGGACTTAAGGAATTAGAATAAAATGAAGACTTAATGAAAAAAAATCTTTGTAAGAAGGAAAAAAATCTTCCCGCAATTGGTCTGATGTGCAGACAAGTGCACCTCTACTCAAATTTCTCTCTTCTCTCTTACTTAGCCCCAAATTATTACAATAGAAGAAATATAATTGTAGATATATATGTAATAGCTCACAACAAAATTCCATGTTCAGTTTTCATGCTGCTCAAATATCACATTAAATTTCCTATTTATATGGGACATTTTGTTTCAGGAATATACTATACCCCCAGCATCATGAAATCTTGCAAACAGATGGAGAAAGTAAAAGCAATGGAGAAATGATGTGAACTTGTAAGTGTCCACACAGCCATGTCATTTCTAACCTTGATTACATGAGGTTAAAAACTGTGGCAGAACAGTATTGCAGGTTTGGATACCTGCTTAATTTTGGAGGGAAGGGCTGCCTTAGGAATATTCACATATTCAGGTCTGGTAGTTAACCTGATGTGAGAAGCATGATCCCTGTTCAGTCACTAGTGGTCAGGTGTACAAAAAAAAGCTGAAAGTACACATTAAATGTAATCACACGTGTGAACTACATGCTCTGTTGTGGGTATCTTTTGTATACAACTGGAACCTTAACTTTAAACCATTGGTGGGATCACAAGGATTTACCCAAGGGGTTACCAACCAAGAAAAATTACCCCACTTTGTAGCTGTGATGTGGGTACTCACTGAATGAAATACAAAGGCACTCTGTTATTCAAGACTCAAAAGATGGTGTGGTCTTCTGGAAACCTAGCCTTCAAATGAAAGCAGAAGAATGAAATCACCCACAAACGCATGGTTTTCTTTCAGAACTGCGGTGTTCCTGAGTGCCAGATCAACCACCTAAACCAATCTGAACCATCGTGGAGGAAGTACAATATGCTGTCATAGATTGCAAATGAACCAGGCTTTTGCACTCTTTAATCTGTCCAGCCTCTCTAATCTACTACAGCAAAGCTGGAAGTTTCTGAAGTAAATAGTTTTTATTTCAAAGGCTGGAATACTTTGTGCTGCCAGTCATGCCAGCCATTATTGATAGATTTGTGCAGTAAAGAAAACTTGGAGTTGTTAATTGCTGTTTTCTGCTTGTGTGTATTTTTATGGTGTGAGCTAACAGCAGAAAGAGATGGGGATGGTTCTGCTGAAGGCCGAGAACAGTGTGGACTGCTAAGCAGTAGCATGTGTGAGCAGAAATGAATGACTGAGAAAAGAAGATCTAGCAAGATGTAATTAGCTTTGAACTACAGTTTCCTCTTCATTTTCAGTCAAATGTGTTCAGAGGAGTATGTGTCTTTTGTTGGGAAAATGCCAAATAAAGACGGGTGGTAGCATTTGCTCGGCAGTGGAGAATGAAGCTGAGCAGCATTTCTAGTTTTCATTCCAAGATACTTGGACAAACACAAAAAACATTTTGAAAGTACTTATGGGCAGAGATATTTTTTTCCATATTAAAGTTTTTCTGATTCTTAGGAAAATTGTATTCTTTTCTAACTGGTATACCATATATGTCCACAGAAAATTTCTGATAATCTTTAAAATAACATTTTTCTGCATTAATTTTTAAAAATCCAGTGCCTTTAAATGAATGTCAACAGGGAAATACACACATAATTATTCTTAATGTTTTCTCAAACAATCCATAGAACAGATTATTTGTTGTCTGTTTAAGATTGCAGCATTTCCTTCCTTGGCTTTTCCATATCCGAAGCCTCACCACACTGATTATATTGTACGTAATATCTCCCACTGTTCTCCCTTATTAGGGAGTTTTATTTCCACCCAGTAAACAAAATGACCTAATAAAGGAAATTTTGAATGATATATGTTTCTTTTCATAGGAAATTATTTTCTTTTTCTTGGGCCTATGTGATTCTTTTTACTTTGCTTTATTTGATTAATTAGAACATCCTCTTCAATCACTGGTGAAAATGAAATTTTAAGCAGAATTCATCTGAAATCATAACATTTTTCCAGCTGAACCATGTTTCTCTATGTCCTCATAAAGACTTCCTTTTAGAGGGAGGCTTTCAGGAATGGAAAACTGTAGACTTTTATTTACTAGATCCCTGAAGTTCTCAGCTGGGAAAAAGAGATGACAAAAAACTGCTCTCAAATCTTTTAGGATCTCCCAGTTAATAATTCTTCCCATACATGATAAATTCAAATAATCATGCTATGAGTTGAAATAAATGTTCCAGAATCTCTACCCATGAAGATTTACAAACCTGGTGAAACCAATTGTATGAGTCATTACGCTCTTAAGAGCAAGTGGTAGCAAAGAAAATGTTCTGTTTAATTCCCTTTTGACAGCAAATCCATTGCTGTGATGCACCACAATGCTCACACGGCCTCTGATGAGTGGCTTTACCAATCCAAACAGTTTAAAACACTCATGTTCGTAAAATATTAAACAACTTTGCTTTCTGCTGCTGGAAAAGTGGAGAGAACCTTCCTAATTCATTTTCAGAAGTCTGACTCAACTGGCACATTCATTGCATTATTTAATCAATTTCCCTACATAAAAAAAGAAACTTATTTCCCACCAAACATGTCCAAATTAATTGTCCAATTTGGTGTAAAGTACGTAAAATCTATTGCATGTAAAAGGGCACATGGTGTGTGTATTCTGATACTAAATGTGTTTTCAAAGTGTTTTGAATTATTTCCAAGAAACTATAAATGGATTCTGAACTTCTTCAAAGAAGCCAAATGCTTTAACCAAGACATTTATATAATCTTCTTAAACAAAGTTTTAAAAAATTACACCATCTAACTACAAGTAGAGTTTGCCTCTTAGAATAAACTCCACATATTATATGCTGGCAGTAAGTGAGATCTCTTATTGCCTGAGTTAGCAGTGTCTAACTTACCACAGCACATGACGTTATGAGTCAGTACCACAAACCTGATGTAGTTAGGAAATTCTCCATAAAAACTGAAGTGGAAAAGTGTATTCCCTGTCTACATAAAAGAATTCATATGCCGAATTCAGATTTCTGCTATACTTTTATGCCTGCATGTTGGCTTCCAATCCATTTTCTGTGAAGGCTTACTGGCATTGGGATATATTATCCTACAAGGCAGCAGAACTAGGGCCTTATTCTCATTGACTTCTGTGAACTAGCCAAAAACAGCACTGGTCTCAGTTTCAGACAGGAAGGCTCCCCAGGCAGTCATCAGGTTTTGTCCTTCCTCTTTGGCTTGTAGTGGTGTGATAGGTTATGGAGGATTTGAGCAGCATTTTTAATGAAAGCGTCATACCTGAAATTTACTGTCATCTGCTTGTTAGCAACATATGGAGGGTTTAGCTTTTTATTTCATTTTGCTATGCTGTGAAAATAAGGCTCATTTCTACTTCCTCCTCAGCTATATTTTTTTTTCTAAACGATATGGATTCTTCTCTTTTCATACAACAGAAGTATTTCTTCTTAGTATTTTTGTTACTCTTTAAATTAACCGTGTTCATCTCACGTCACTAGCAAATTTTAGGAAATGCACTCTCTTGTTTTTTAATCCTTTTTTAATTCCTTTTACGAAAAAGAGGCATCTGAAGGTGTGCACCAGAGATTTCAATATCTGGCACACTGGGTTGAACCAATGAATCAGTGATCACTTGTAAGGAAAAAAAGTAAGTGTCAAATGTTTACACCTTTATAATATGCCCATGTTTGGAAATAAATGCTTAAAATTAACAGCTGGTTCACCTAAGTTAACAAATACCAATAGGAGAGAACAGTGACCAGCCGCCCATGTACCTTTGTGAGGTAGTATGTTCCAGCAGCAGCTTTGGAGGCACCCACCAGCTCCACATTCTCTGCCTGATGCCAGTTAACCATTATCTATTTCTCTTCTCAAACATACTCAGACTACAGGACACTGACCATACGGTGTTTCTCCACCCCTTCTCTTATGTTAAATCTATCAATTCAATGAGAAGTAGGGGCCCCACTGTATCTGAGGATGCTGGAAGCCTACGCACTTCTAGTCCTGCTGACCTGAAACAGAGTTGACCTGCTACAAGCATGATAGTGGGCTCAAATTATTCCACAGTGTATTTTTGGTTTGGATCAAACCCATACCAAACTCTTAACATATGGTGCCCCTTGTGAGCTTACTCAGCAAGGGGTGAATAAACTATTAATAATGTTTTTAATAAGGCAAGTAAAAGTCGTGTTTTCCGATAGTATGCTATGGAAAATACATCACTTGTTTAGAATTCAGCCTAAATAATTGATAATATTACAGAGCGTGACAAAAATCTGGTTTCTTTTCTTTCAGAAACTTATGGCAGATTTGAAATATTTCTCTCACAAGCTTATTCTCTCTTTTTTTTAATTAATCTTGAATGCCCAGCACAGAAGCCCTATGGAAGTTAGCAGAACTCAAGTAAGTATTCTTTTAATAATAAATTCAAATTAAACATAATCCTTTTAGCTTTATCACTTTTCAAGAGCAAATATGTAGCAACTATACAATTAGCTGCCATTTCTTCTCTGTAGTATTAAAGGAACTCAAAAATCTTCAGTTGCCATTGAAATGACTCTGTAAACTGTGCAACCTTTCACACAAAAGATAATTATGAAAGCGCTAACATTCATTTGACCAAAACCAATAAATAATTTATGAACTGGATGTTTGAAATTATGCAAATATTATAAATACTTTTTGTTGCCTGTACATCTGAGTAAGTATGATTCAGGAAAAAAAAAAAGTGTGCAATGGATTAATAGATTCAACATTTAGCAGATTTGCATTTTTACAGTGTTCTTTTCTTTGCTGATTCCTACTATCTTTAGTATCACAGCACAGAAAACAACTCCTAACAATACAGTCTCTAACTGTATTTGAATATCCTGGTTCCCCTGTTCATCAGCCTCTTCAATGCTTAAAATATTTTTGCTTTTCTTCCAGAAAAGAGAAGTGTTAGTATCAAATCACCACAAGCCCTTTGTCCCTCCTACCTTTGATGCTTACTGATTTTATTGTTTTTTAATATTTGATTTGTGTACTGCTTTGTGGCAAAGCTAGTTCTGGTGCTACTGTGAACGGAATGTAAGCCTTCAGTAATTTGGCTATTATTCTGATTACCTCAGTGCTGCAACAGCTTTGATTAATATATTTTTAAACCAGGATAGACCATTATGGTCAAATGGTCTAACCTTTGGCATGATGCAGGTTGTGGAGCTCTGCCTTGTAATTCGTGCAGTGAGCGTAGTCATATATGACTAATAAACTGTGGTTGTGCTAATGACACCTTTTGGCCACCATCCTGTAACCCATGGTCATGCAGAACAAAAGCCTATGCCAATTACATCTGTGCAGAAAATATTAAGAGTTGAGTGCTTAAGTTTAGTAAATTCATCCATGCAGCTTAGCCTATTGCAAAGGTTAAAGAGCGTCTTTTATGTCTCTGCAGCATTATGGATGATTATTATTTGATCTTCTGGCCTTCATTCATACTGACACAGTACGGTTTTGCATTCTGGTTGTCAAAGACAGGAAATATGCAAAAAAAAAAAGTTCATTTACTGTGCAGCTTGCTAAAAAATCTGACAGACCTCATGCTAATTGTACTTTCTTCTAGCAGATTTGTAATTATTCTGACTAAAATGACCAACTAGTTCCAAGCGAATGCTTAGAACTATATGCAGGGACTACACATATTCACTGTTCTGTTTAATCCATTTACTGCCAAGCCTAAATCACAGGAAACTATGTAGTTTCATCTTCTGTTTCACTGATGAATAGTGAAGCTGCACGAACCACCAAGGCTTTATGAACTACTCCAGTGAGCCTGTGCTCCAGTCCATGTGACCACTAATGGCTCACTTCTGACAAATGCGCATGAAATCCTTGCCTCTCTTTGGCTGGCATCCTGTCCCCAGATCCTAACTGCAGCGTGGAAGTCAGTATGGACTGACTGCAAAGGCGTTTCATGAAGAACAGCAAAAGTGATCCATGGGAACATGAAATTCTTGTGCAACAGGAGCTTGTAGGTTTTTTGTTGTTTTGTTCTGTTTTGTTTTGTTTTTTTTACAAAGTCTCTTGCTGACTCCAATAGAAGCTACTGAGTTCCCCATACAGAAGAGGTTTGGTCTTTTGCTCAGCAAAGGTCACCACTCTGTATGGAGAAAAGTGCTGAGGACAGAGGCGGGCCCGACAAGTATAAATAGTTTTCAGCACACATTGGGCAACTATTTGGAGAACAAAAATAGTCTGTGCACAGCTGTGGGGGTGGGTGAGGGTAGCACAAGTGCCAATTCAAAGCCGGAGACTGGCTGACCTAGATGGGCTTCCTGACCTTTTTCCATCTGAAAAGCCTCACCGCTCCTTGCTGGACTGGAAGTAGGCTGGCTCTAATTAGGGATGGCTGCTGCTTGCTCTGGCTTCCTTTTGGTGCACGTTAGTTGTGCTTGGCATGAAGTGGAAATGTTGGAGGAGTGTTCACCCCCCCCCCCCCCGTATTCAGCTAAGCCAATCAGTGGAAAAAATGACAGTGCTGCCTGGCATGGAATACAGGTGTTAAAATACCTTTATTAAAATAGAGGAAATAACACCTATTAGGAAGTGACCCTGAACTAACACATTTTATTATGGGTGGGAGAAGGCATTTTCCTTTCGGCATACTGTAAATGCTCTTGTTTCTTTCATGGTATTTAACAGTAGGAATGTGTGCGATCTATTTTTATGACATATGATTCTGTTGGAGGTTCATGGAGCACTGAGCAATGACTTAGCAGGTTCTTTTATTTCTTTTTCCTCCTTTTTTATTCTTTTTACTTTTTTTTTTTTTTTTTTTGTATGCATGTGGAAATTTAGCCGAATCATAAAAACAAACTTTAAAAACTCCACTGGCCACTTTCCAACAGCAGTGTGTGAGGTTGTTCCCATAGAGCTAGGAAGAGATAGAAAATCATCTGTCAAGCAAATCTGAGCTCGGCAACCTCCTTCAGAGTGTCTTCATCTCCTTTTGAGAAATGACATCCTTTGCTATCAAGCAAGAGCAAAGGAAGGAGCAAAACCTCACTTGTGCTCTTCTGAAACATGTCCACATGCTGCACTTTGGGTGCAGCCATGCATATCTAGCACCCACCGCCATACAAAACCACTTCAAAAGTACAGACGGTGCCCACTCCTCCATCTCCAAATGAAAAGCACACTGGGTGATTCAAGATACGTGTTTCTGCTCTGGGCTCGAACAAGAAAACATTATTTCAAAATGATCCCAAAAATATGTTCCTAATATACAGAGATGAAAGAGTACTTCACATACAAGGGGAAACATTAAAATGTCCATCCATTTTACTTCACGTTGTTAAACACTCAGGCTCCAATTCAGGAAAGCATTTCAGCATGTCCCTTAGAGCTAATGCCTAACCAGGAAGAATTAGACCTTCCAGGAAAATAATAAACTTTTAGATGTAAAATCGTATCTATGTTTGAGGGGGCAAGTGCATGCATGTGTTTGCTTGTATGGATAACATTCACCAAAAATGTGAAATAAGGAAATCAGTAATCTTATAAAAAGAGAGAGAGAGAGAGAGAGATGAAGTTGATACCCAATTAGGTGCCATTTTTGCAAAATTTAGCACTAGCATCCCTCAGATGTGTGGGTACCTTCACTGGGGTCAGCAGCAACCTGAAAAAAAAATAATTAGAGGATGAGAAGGTGGTGATAGGAAATAGCTCTGAGTGATCTGGCAAACTAAGAAGTGGAAAATCACGGTGAGCTCTTTGGTGCAGTGGGAGGCTAAGCAACAGAAGGAGGTGGTGTGTTGTGAATAAGGAGGTGAAGGATGTCATGGACTGCTGAGAGAAAATATCTGCTACAAAACAAAAGGCACAGCTAAGATCAGCCTGAGCATCAGGAAACACAATCAGATTTCAGTAGAAGAGTGCTCCAACCAAATGATACAAAATGTTCAGAATTTCCTTATTAAATATATATATTGAAGACATATAGATGTCTATATAGAAGGATATTTGAGAGTATTTTTATTCTTCATTTCTTTAAATTGAAAACTTTTAACAATAATTAGCTTTTCTTCTTGTTTTTGTCCTCCTGTTACATTACAAGGACTGCTCTGAAGGTAATTCTTCCTATGTTAGTGTTGGCCCACAGTGTCAGAGGCAAATGTTGGCTGTATAACAGTAGAGGTTGTACCATCCCACCAATATGCCACTACGTAACACTGCTGTGCAACAGGTTACAGAGGAGGGGGGCAGTCTGATTTGGAAATACGTATGGAGCAAAGGTGTGGAATTAAATTTCTCCATATGGAAAAAAGTGGCACCCACTGACATTCATCAGTGCTCACTGGACATCAGTGTAAACCAAGCAGTGGGTGTGAGCACAGTAAGGTAGTGGATGGTGCACCTCAGCGGTGGTGACAGTGATGTGAAAGACAAGCCACATTCTGGACAGCCATGCACAGCTGTCACACCACAAAATGAAGGGCATTTGATCAGTTCATCCATGTGAATCAGCAGATATGATGAACTGCACAGAGCTGAATATTGGCTATGATGCATTAAAAATGATGGTGGAAACTTTAGAATATCCCAGACTTTATGCTGAGTGAGTCCCACAGATACTCACACAGAAACAGAAGTAACACTACAAGCAAGTTTGTCGGGACCTATTGAACAAATTTGAAGCTGTAGGTGACTGTTTCCTGGGTCATCTCATCACTGGTGATGAGATGTGATGTCACCACTATGAGCTGGAGTCAAAACAGCAATCCAAGGAGTGCTGACCTGTAAATTCCCCATCAAAGAAATGCCCACGATACAGCGATCAGTAATTAAAGTGATGTGCACTGTCTTTGGGGATATGAAAAGACCTTTATGAATTTTCTGTAATTTGGACAAAACATCAAATCTTTTTGATAATCAACTCTGACCGTTATGTTGTGATACTGGCCAAGCTAAAGGCTCTAAACTCTAAAGTCAAACCAGAGAAGAAGGCAACATTTTTCTTGCAACATAGTAATGCCAAGCTCCACATCAGTTTGAAGACAGTAGAGCGCACTGACAGTCTTGGCTGCTCTGTCATACCACACCCATTGTATGGCCTGTATACCACACCACTGTATTTGCCACCTTCTGACTTCCATTTATTTGGAGTGACAAGAGATGAACTGTGTGGGCAATATTTTCCTAGCAATTATGCCATCAATGCTGCTGTGAATCAGTCTGTCACCTCCACTGGTGCAGGCTTCTAGGAGCTCAGCCTGCAAGCTTTTGTTCATCGCCAGTGAAAATGCACAGGGAAAGATGGTGAAAAACTGTAGTTTTTGTTTTGTAGCTGAGAATTTGCTCTATCAAATGGTGTTATTATGCTTTTTGTATCTGTTGTAGTCTCCATGGAAACAAATAGGGGGTATTATTTTCAGAGCAACCTGTTTAGTACTTCATACAACACTTTTTTTTTACAAACATCTTCATCAGAGGGGATTTTTATGTTTACTTTTCTTTGAGCAGAAACCATGCTTCCCCCTGAATCATCAAAACTTGTAGAAGCAGCAGCAAGCACGCAGGATGGGTCTGAGGCTGCAGTGGTGGGGACTGGATGTGCTGGTAAGTATTTGTGTCTAATATCTTTCAGTCTTAGGCACTGGGTGTTACAGGCTAGAGGCTGGATTCCTCTTGTGAGGAGGGATAAGAAAAAATCTCATCTTGGAGCCTAGAAATACCGACCTCTCAGTGACCCCTTCTTGCCAATCCTTGTTACTCTGCCATTATTATCATAATGATTAGCTTAGTTTTTAGAGCTTATCTCTGAGAATGTAATAGAGAAAAAAAAAAATGATTTATGGTCAAAGTTCAGATACCTATAGGTGTACCCATATTTACCATTCAGTTTTTTCTCCTTAACTGGTTTCCTTAAGCAAACATCTCACTCCATATTGGAATGGATTTGCTTTTTCAGAATGTAATACATGAGTAGAATAGCTTTATGCCAACCTGGACTTCCAGCCTTTCCACAGCTAACTTCCTTGGGCAAGGACTAAAAACATCTTCAGTATAAAATACTGCCAAATGGCTCCCTCAGTTAGTCAAAAGGACACAAAATTGAAGTATGCATTTTCAAACACAGCAATCTGTCACAGGCATATTACACCCTCATCTCTTTAGTAGAGAAAAGTAATGAAAATATGATACAAAGTACAGATAAATGCAAAGTACAAATGCAAGGTCTTTGAATGAAAAAGCAACTTTTGGAAAGAGAATTTCATCTCTTATTCCATAAGAGATAAAATAGTCATCAGAAAAACTGACTAGCATGTTTTGGCTGTGAGCACCAGGAAAATACCACAAACATAATATTTGCATAGCTTATAAAACACTCAAGTTGAATATTAAAAGCATCTGTTTTCAGGGAATATACTGTAATTAAAAGGACTTGAAGTGAATCCGAAGATCAGATTCCCCAAACGTTAGGCATGTCATAAACAAGTCAATTGATCAGTTCAATATACAAAGTAATGGACAGCCAGATATATTACAAGCAAACCATTCTCTCCTGGGGCTGTGTGCCTCACATAAACCACATCAGTAAAGCAGAAATGGTTCACTGGCTTAACTTACCCTCCAAAACTGCATTAAACTAGATTACTACTGTAGCATAATCTGGAGGATTACTCTGTATTTCTCTATGTGGATGTGTGTCAGTAAGTATGGGTTCTGAAACTTTTGTTTCATTCCTGAAGAGAAGCAATGTAAGAAATAAAGATCCACTCCCATATAGGCATTATTTCCCACAGAGAATTAACATAATTTAATATCTGGGACTACAGAAAAAATATAATATTGAATTTTTTAAAAAAGGAAAAAGAAGAACAAATAAGAAAAGCCCATAGTATTAAGTCAGAGATATTACAATACCATGAGAGAACTAGGCTGGAACTTTGGGTTGTACTCCAAACCCCAGCTGTTGCACAAAGAAACTGAAAATTTGTGAAAAATATCCTCTGAGGTTTGGTGGGGTTTTTTGCAGCTCTGAGAATAGTGACATTTGTGAATATCTTTATGAACAGAACTGGTGGATGATAATGGCAATGCAAAGAGCTTTTGCAGGTCTTATCTGGATACCACATTTTCTGGAAGGAAAACTGCGGCCACCAGTGAAAAGTAACCGTACTGATCTTTGCAGTAGTTCTTCAGGTGGAGTCTAAAGAAGGAGTCATGTTCTTCTAAAAAGTCTCCAGTAGTGCAAAGAAATAGTGGAACTGGAATTAGTTTGGATTTTGTGAGGGCTTTAGAATAATCCATGAAAGGATGAATCCTGAATACATACAAAAGGGCACACATAGTTTCAAGTAGGCATCATACTCTTCTGTGGGCGAATGTGCAAAGGGCTTATTAGTCACCTAGACATTTCCAAGGCTGCCTCCTTCACCTTCTCTTTCCACTGTAAGCTTTTTTCCTCACTCAGCTGTAAAGACCTCTTGGCACTGATAGCTGCAAGCATACTTGGGGCATGCAAAAGGAACACCGTTGCAGTAGCAGTACATATCTGATCAAGGCTACTGAGCCTGAGGGATTTTCAGTCCTAACAGAAAATTTTACTCTCTAGATTATAATCATGCCTTATCTTAGTAGTCTCCCTTACAAAATTATTGCAAATCCTCAGTTCACTTTGAAGGAATCTGCCCTCAATTTGCTCATCACGACAACCTGAGCATTCACATGACTAGACAAAGCACTACTACCTGTATACAACTGTGAAGAGTAATGGGAAAAGGTTGGCTCTTTCAGCTGCCATGCCCCTAGAAGTAGTCCTGACAGCAGGCATTTTAGCATAGCTCTGGGAAAGCAACCATTTTGAAGAAAAGAAAAAAATCATACTTTCTTGAATTTGGAATTAAAGAAACAAAAACATATTAAAGGCTTCGGGCGGCACACAGTACACATAACAGAAGCTCTTTCCCCTTCAGTGAATTTTGGAAAAAGATGTCAGATGTTAGTATACAAAGAGAGTAGTTAATTCTAAAATCTGTTTAAATTGCTAAACTTGTGTTAAACTTGAAGGGATGTCTGCTTCACACTGAACTCATCCTGGCTGTACTGTGTTTTTTATACTGCACCTCTAAATGGTTGTTACCAGCTGTGAGATTATAATGAGTCCACAGTGATTATAGTGAATCCATATCCAACTTCTCATTGAACTTAGTGGCAATCTTCTTGTTGACTTCAAAGGCATTTGGACAAAGCCCTAAGTTACGACTTCAAAATGTCAAGTCTTATGAAATTCCATTGTAGAAACCAATGATAAATGCAAATGCAGATAATGCACCGAAGAAATATTAAAGTTGAAGACTTAAACCCCCAAAAGCAAGAGAACTATAAATTAATCCTGTCATAGCAAATTATCACAGCCCTTCTGGGTGGTACTTGTAGGCTATACCACAGTCGCTTGCTTTTTCTGTATTGAAATTTTAATTGTATTTCTTTTTTTCCTTTTTATCTGATATTAAACAATACATTAATTGTCTGCAGAGCAGAGCTCTTGATATGGCTGACCTTTGGAGCACAGTTATGTTTAATGACAGCAATCCTTCACAACCCAAGTAAGAGCTGCCTGAAATTCTAATGGCAAATTCAGCTCCCTTTACCAGAGCTTCTGTGATGGCTTAAGCTTGACTGCCAAAGGGAACAAAGCCTTCTCCATGAAACACCAGTCCATTCAGGAATAACGGAGCAAAGAAATCACTCAAGAAATTACTTTATGGAATAGATGACTGTTATAAATGTGTTGAGACAATTAGGGGCTGGTTCTGAATTTTTGTTAAAGACATGGAGCTACATTTTATGCAGGAAGTCTGTGACATGACACGGTCTCTCATTTGATTACCCTCTCCACTGTTTTTGTCAATTCAGTTAGGATCATGACATGAGATGCTGTAGCCACATATCACAGGATTCAGTGTCACCCCAGAGGGGCAGGAACATGCCCTTCCTGGTATGAGGGCACATCCCTCTTTCATTCCTCTGTGGACAACAGACCACCCACACAGACTTTTGTCACCTAAATTCTGCATCCTTAAAATGTGAGAACAGCAGAGCCCCACTTCTCAGGAGCCATGTATGATTAACGGCCTTGAATCTTATAAGTACCTTGATAATACATTTAATAGAGCTACATTAGTAACTAAGATAGATTTAAGGCTTCATCCTGGAGGTTCTGCAGAAGAGAGTACAGCATTTCAGTCTGTTTTAATGCACTAGAGGAAGAGGAAAGGTCTTGTCCTAATGTTCGTTCTTACTTAAAAATCTGTTCTTGTGGTATATATCAGCACAGTATGTGCCATTGATAAATAATTTTTCTTGGCAGTGAACCAAAATGTTCAAACTTTTCAGGTCTCTCCATATGATGTAAGTATTTCAACAGGCTAGAAAGACATGCTGTTAGAAGGGCATGCGTGACAGGACATATTAGCAATTCATCTGCAAATTATTTGATTTCATCTGAACCCTGTTCTGATTAACCAGGGGAAAAAAAAAAAAAAAAAAAAAAAAAAAAGAATGCATTAGATAGAGCATTGCTTGAGACTGAGCAAAGAATTGTATTAGATAAAATCCTCTTATGCCTTCTCTTTTTGTTCCTTACTAGCTCCTTCTAAAGAATATTAGCAAGTACACTGGTCTATTATGTTATTCTGACTCTTTTTGTACTTAACAGCGTGCTAAACAGTGTTACAAATAAATCAAAGGCTAACAGATTTCTACCTTTTAACAATAACAAGTTACACTTGTCTTCTCTTCTGCTCCTTTCTGAAATCTAGATCAATTGACACTATCTTTTGCTAAGTATAAAGGGCATCCTGTCCTCCTTCACTGTTTGATATCCTTAGGCTATTATTATTTATTTGTATTACCAAAGCTGTCAAGACAAAGTCAAAATCAAGACCCAACATAATATCTACTGAACACAGCAGAGCATCAAACACTCCCTTTAACCAGACATTTATATTATAACAACAACAATATAAACAATGAGGATATAAAATAATTCATATTTTAAAAGTAAGACAGTGGAGTGGTGGTTTTCGATGCTGTGTTTGTATTTAATCCCCTTTGGACAAAGGAATATGATGCTGGGGTTCATATGTTCTTATCTATGTGCTATGAGTTGTGGATGCCAGTGGTGTGTCACTGCATGGCACAGGTACAACTTGGTGTTGTTGCTGGGTATCACTTGGAAATATCTCAGATACAATGATTAATATGTATATTGCAGCTTGGTAATTTCTGATTTAGTGCAGTTCTTTGCTCTGTTTTTAACAATGACACACACTATGGAATGCTTTTTTTTCCCCATTCTCTCAGAAAAGCAGCTGGATTTTTGATAGTTTTCAAATATTTTCAAGAAGCTCAGTTGCCGTGTTTCATCATTTTATAGAAAGTCTGCAGCTCAGCTGGACATAAAACCGGATTGTCAGCTCTTATGGCAGGAGGGTTTTCTTAAATATTTCCCTCAAAATTTAATCTATTTAAGATACTCAATGCAATTATTTGTAAAAGATTGATTTCAGTCTGCTGTGGAGAACTCAAACATTTAGAAACCTGCATGTCTCCTTCACATCAGAGGTATGTTAATACTCTCTTTCCTGAAGAATCCCAGTTGCTGTTGGGCATCTGTGTAGTTCAGCTGTTGCAGAGTTAAGGTGGAAGGCAGAAAAGCGTGCAAGAGCCAAGGTTTAGGGGCACGAAGCACAAGAGCAAGGGCACAGGTTATGGAATAACAAAGTCAGCCATGTGGCAGCTATAAAGCACGCAAAGTACCTTTCTGCTCAGCAAAGCCACAGCGACACAAACAGATGTAGCTTATACATATCCTGCTGAACTGGGTGGTCAACTGCTGCTACTACAAAGCAAGAATTGCATCAGGAGTCACTTGTTCCTTTTGTTCGCTGGGATTTTTGATTTCATATATCACTGACTTTAATTACTATTCGCCTCATGGATATTGGATGTGATTTGGAGGGACAGAAGCAAGTTCCCCGGTTCTCACGTACAAAACTCACACAACAAATTTTCCCCCAGCTTCATCTGACAGAAGCTTCAAATCTAATGAGACCTTTCTGAGATTTCATTGGCAGATACTTAAACTCAGAAGGCAATGGAAAAGAAGTGGTGAAAGCAGGCTAATGTGGAAACTTGTTAGAGATGTTTCTGAACCTTAGAGGCATATCACTCTCCATCCTTAATATTTCTCACAGTGGAGATGAAAGGAGCTCATGCAAACGTCTGCCAGAGAGAGGACATTGATGTGGTGTGTATCATAACTGCCCTGCAAAAGTGTGACCATGCAGAAGGCATGTGAACAAAGCGATGCAAATTTTTGTAGAAGAGGAAAAAGAAAGGGATTTAAACGTGTTCAACGCCTGTTCCATGCAGCTAGACTTTGGAAATGCAAATCAGAGAATGAAGTGTCTTTATACCATCTCAATAGCCCGTTATGTCACAGTGATGAAGCTGAAGAGTGGCATTCTGGCTGCTGTACAGCTCCCTGAGCTCCATCAGGACTCCCAAAACCATTCAGGATGGGTGGTGGGGCTTCCACATGCGCAGACATTGCTTACAGTGATGTTCAAACCATCTGTGAGCAGTGCACTTGCCCTTCAGACTTAGTACAGCAAGTGATTACCTCTTTCTAGTTCCACTCTTGTACGTACTGTGCTATTTAATTCTCTGACCAAACACATGACAACATGTTAACACTGTCAGTGCAATATGCAGTGAGTGAGCAGGCAGCTCCTTTACTGCAGCCACTCCCCTTACTCTTTAAGATAGGAAACTGTGCCTTAAAGACTTATTTCATAGAAGAGAATAATGCAGGATAAAGAAATGTAGCAAACAAACATAGCTGAAACTAAGTCAAATTACAAACATCTTATAGGATCTTGGACTTTACCTCCCTTCTTTGCTATAAGCCTCCTGGAGACCTCAAGAAATTCTCCATTGTATGTATGATTTTATTACATTTACTGAAATGGCAATTACAGTAATATCCCCTTCATCTTTTGTCTTGACTGTTTCAAATGTTAAGTCTTTGACCCAGTGCCATTTTTTCAGGCTTCTGCAGTAGGACTCCAACATTCATTCATATTTCCATGAATGTCTTTATAATTTCCTTGCTTTCACTGTGGATTCTCATTCAATATGAAACTTAGTTTACACATAAACTCCTGTCATTCTTCCAGTTCTTCCTAAATATACTAAATGCCATCCTTAACATTTTTAAGACTCTGAGAATTTTTGCACCAGCATTCAATTTTCTGAAAGTACTAAAATATTATCAAAAATAATAGCCTGGATGTTACTAGATCAGAGTTTCTTTTAAATTTTTGTTTTGAATGGATGTTAGGTAAACACAGTCATTTAATCTTCATGACACTAATTCTGCTTCTTCACAGTTGCTTTAGGTTCTAACTGTGAAATAAATAATAAGAAACGGGCTAATTAATTTGTGAAATCATAATGGTAAAGGACTGTTTATTAAAAAAGTAAAGTTGGAAAAAGATATTTCAAAGAATATTCCTGCATTGAGGAGGCTTCCAGTTTTAAGCTGCACTTTCTCAAGCCCCTCACCCACTTTAAAGGAATCTTAAGAAATTTTCACAAGAAACAAAGATAAGTTTTCCAAGGGATATCACTGAGTACCTACAGTGTATGTTAAAGGAAAAATGCCCACTATCTGCTTGAACCTTTTTCCTGTCATGTCAGTCTGATGACAAAAACTGTGTCTTGAAGACAAAAAGAATAGGGGGCTAAGAACAACACAAGAGATTGATTAACCCTGTGTAGTTATCTAGCAAGTGTCAATAACAAAATGCTACTGGGCTCCTGCATTGTTTCCTTCTAAATTTCCAGTCTCACACCTGTCACATCTCAAGATAACTATCCATCACAGAGTCAAAGTGGCAAACAACTGTGTGGTCCCTTGATAAGGAGTAGTGACACAATTTGTCTCCTTCTCCTCCCACAGATTGCAACTAATGGGCTAACAGCAGGTTACAATAGCACAAGATGGATTTGAATGACTGTCAGTGCTAGAAAGCAAGCGCAGCTGCAGCATAGCCTAAAGAAACACTTCAGTTTAGATGAAAATCTGAAGCTATGTACAAAATTGAAATCTAATCAATCCACATTAGAAGGATTTAATGGTAGTCTTAAAAGTTAATTATTGCACATGTTGGAGGGTTATTTATGATATGCTCTACCCTGTTTAATGGCAAACTTGCAGAAGCCAAGAGATAGCTCCTGAACAGCAGATAATATTTCAGTAGAAGCAAGTACAATAAGATAGAGAGTATTAGAGACTGCAGAATGCCTTTCTGGGATCATGTGGCTTTTTGGAATCCACGATAAGGCATTTCAAAATTGAGTGCCTGTAACATGAAAATATGAAATCAAATGCACAAATAATTACACTAGGAACTTGGAAAGACATCAACAAAGTTTCACTGCAGCTAATTTTGTTTAAGGATAAAGTATACATTTTTGGAACCATGACTTCTTAAAATTTGTTCAAACACTCTTCTTTCCCCCACCGCACATGTTGAAAAAAAAAAAAAAAAGAAAGAAAGAAAGAAAGAGAGTCAGATATATAAATCCACATTCATATTGAGGAATGCTGTTTCAGTTAAATAGGCCCAAGGAATAGCATTAAAGTGGATTAAAGTGGTAAAGCATATATCGATGATATAAGAGGAAACCTGCTGCTGTGATTGTGATCCACAAACCAGCAGTCGCAGATGCTGTTATTACAATCTGATGGTAACACTGGAAAAAGGTCAAATATCTTTAAGGTTGTCCAACAGAGAATCAAGGTAGTCAGCCTCAACTCACCACCGTAATAAGACCAAAAGAAAAAGCCTAAAGTTCAGTCTACTTTCACACACAACTCTTTCTTCAGGTATCTGTTCAGAGCTAATGCAATCTAGAGAAGCAGTTGAAGCTGTCGTCTTGGGGACAAATGTGTGACCACAGTTAAGAAGGGAGTTTGGTGCTTCTGCTGCTAGCTCTGTCTCTGGTCCTTGTGTTCTCTGTAGCTGGAGCATCCTGGTCCCCTTTTCCTTTCCACCTGACTTTAGTTTAACATCTTCCATGTCAGACAGCTGTGTTGGACAGAAGCCAACAACTTCTGGATTGCACGACACTGACATCCACACAGGGTGATAGGAGGCTTAGGAAAGTGCCCAGGATGGCTTCTCATCTCAATATGTTTGCCCTCCATTTGCTAGTCACTCGTTTGCTCTGATACCTTTTGTTCTCATACTACCTAAAACTCCAAATGAAAAGTTTCCTTGGGGAAAACAATGTAGTACAGTTCCCAGAAGTATTCTGCTTCTGCAGTATGGACTGAGGCAGGATATTACCAGCTGTGAGATATGTAGTTGGTGTGGGCAAGAGAGTTAGCTTTTAACCTGTTATGGGAAAAAAAAAAAAAAGAAAATAACAAAAACAGAGCTACTAAGTCTTGCAAATTATAACAGTAAGTACCACAGCAAACTGGCACTTTGCAATGCATCACTGAAGAGAAAATGTTGGATGACCTTGAAGAATGATGAAATTTAATAGCACAAAGTGCAACAGCATGATCTTGGGAGCTAATAACAGGAATTCCTGCTATCAGCTGGAGTTCATCAGTTGGAAACAATACAGCAGGAGAAAGAATTTGCTATACTAATTGCACACAACATGAATGTGAGTTAGCAATACTGTGGCCATGAAAAAAATAAATTAAAAAAAAAAGAAAGATGCTAGGGTGATGTATTTCTGTACAAAGAAAGAAATATTTTCTCTGTAATGTTAAATACAAGTGATGTTACATTTGGGTTATTGTGCACACCCACGCAGGTGTGAGGCTTCACCAGTCTGGTACATGCAGAAGGACAGCTTGCCAGAGCAGGCAGGGAGACCTAGCACTGCCTCTTGGAAAGGAACAAAATGGGCCTGGCTCTTTCCACTCTGTAACACAGGGCAGAGGAAGGATGTGACTGCAGCCTATAAATACATGCGTAGTAAAGAACAACTCATAGTAAAGTACAGCGCTGGCACAAGAACAAATGTGTATAAGCTGTAATGAGCAACTGTATGCTTGTAATCAGAAGACAGTTTCTAACCATTAGAAGATTGTGCAGACGCTTTCAGTAGGAGTAGGGAAGTCTGGAGACTGAACTGCTTTCCAGACAGACATTTTTACTGTTTCCTAAAGTGTCTGCATGGCCTAAACATGTAGTTAAACCTAGAACAGCAGGTCCTTTTCCAAGGACAAATCCAGTATCCAAGCAAATGGAGGCTCAGTCTCTCATCTCCCCTGGAGTCACAAGCTGTAAGTTCTTCCCTTTGTGATACATAGGGAATGTATCCTTACACATAGCAAGGTACACCCACCTGGGTCTCACTGAGCAGTCAAGGTCCGAGGTGCCCTTCAGGACACTGCCAAGATGACCTGGTATGGGAAGAAGAGAGAGCACACTGGCTTCCTTTCTCTAACAAATCTCTTCCAATTTTCTAGCCACATTTTCTCTATATTCTGAGTATACTGAAATACATGACAGTCTGAAATTGCAGCTAAAGTTTAAACTCACATACTCTAACTACTCACTGAGTTCAGAAAACTTACTGGGATTTAAATTTATTTTATTTTATTTTGTCTGAGTCCCACTTGCTACACTTCATCCTTAATTCATTTAAGGATGCTGTGTTAAATATTTTCTTTGTGTTTGCACTTAAAGGTGACAGTAAGACTCTCTGCCTGTGCCCTCTTTTCTTTGCCTACCCAAAACGGGACAAAAGTTTCACCCTGACAAAATGAAGAAGGAGAAAGTGCCTTTTGGAATTAACTTTCAATATCAGTCTACATTATTGAAGTCAAAGCAGCCATCACTTTTCTGTGTTTATTCAATACCATGCAGAATAAAACGTACCTTTTGTAGATAGTGTAAGTAGTTTGTGTAAAAGCAGCTAACAGCTCAGTCTTGTTGGGACAAGCAAAGTAAAAGGTAAACTATGTTCTGATTTTCAAAGTCTGTAATATGGGATGATATCTGCCTGATAAATGGCAGAATCGTGATTAAAATAATGCATCACAGTTTGGGGCTTTATCATGCGAATTTTCCCACCTGGCTTTGTTGGAGTCATTTCTGTCTTCCTTATCACTGAGCAACTTCAGACAAGGATCATTTTTTAACTTATGAAAAGACTAAGATCTCTTTTATTTTTCCTATTTTCTTAATATTGGTCTTCCACAAAGTAAAAGAAAAATCACTGACAATACTGGGAAACTACAAATTTTTAAATTGAAATTGCCCCCAGTTTACAGAGATAAAGAAGGCATTTTAGATCACTATGGAAAAAAATAAGATACCCTTTTATTTCTACTTTTTGAGGGAGCTGAGACAACATGGCTTAGGATTTAGTTTCCACTTCTGTTTGAAATATTGGAGACTTTTTGAGTAGGACTTTAGGATTCACTTTCCAAAGCAAAAATCCCTATCAAAGAGGGGCACTTATATTTTCTTCGACCTCATCCTCCTGGACTCTGTGATTCTTCTATGCTGAGGTCTGCACAGAATACATAGTACAGATGGATAAAGATAACCTGGAGAAGTCAACTGTATCTACGTTATGTGTGATCAGCAAACAGAAATATGTGTATCTATCATAACATATTTCGGACAAACTTTTTTATTGCACCTGAGATAATCTTCTCTCCCTTCGTTTTTCAGATATTTATGCCAAGTGAACAGCACAGTACAACAACTTAGAAGAAATATTGATCATGTTTTGCAACCCGTTTGATCAACTGTCGGTTCTGTAGACATCATGGGAAAACTTATAGTATGGTTTCCAATCCCATTTTTTGTTTAGTTTATCTTGGCAGATGAAGCAAAATTAAAAGAAAAAGTAGTTTTGTGAAGTGTCCCTCTTGAATAAACCCTGGTAACATTGCTTTCACCGTAACAATGGAAACTTGAGGCAAACAGCAGGGTGTCCTTCTCTGTGGAGATGTTGTCTAATTGCTTCCTACAGCTTCACCTAAGTAATACACCTGAAGAGTACATTTAAGTTGTTTTTCTCTTCTTCTTTTATTTAATCTTTTTATTTAATCGCTTTGCAATAGCATGACTGGTGTCACTTACTCACCCAGGAGTGGAAGGAGATCATTTCCCTTTTCCACACTGACAGTCCCAATTTTTCATTTGAAGAGGTTTCTCCTCAGTGTTTGGATGGTTCCACTCTGTTGGTTTTTTTTTTTTGTGTTTTTTTTTTTCCTGTCCTCTTCTTTGTTGTGAACCTGGTTCCAATTTCTGCTTATCTCTCCCTTGCTACCTTTGACCTTTTCCTCTCTGTTTCTCTCCCTCTCTTCTTTGTCCATGTTGGCAATAGCCTTTAGTTTGTACTCTTTTATGAATCTTTTGCTTCTTTTCATTTCAACCCTCTGGACCTGATTTGCAGCTGCTGTGTTCTTCCTGCAGCCGCTTACACATGTGCAGCACAGGTGTAAAATACTACCATTTTCATTTATGCTGCTTGTAAATGTCAGCAGCAGAGAAAGGAGAACCTGCCCTTCCCAGAGTGAATCAGCAGACTTCCAGGAGTGTCAGATACATATGAGCAAAAAGCCTGCATGAGTCACCCATCTCTCCTAATCCATGTCCCATCTCTCACAAACCCGTTCATGCTGCTGCTTAACCCTGCTGCTTTCCATTGCTCCTAAGAGCTGCTTTAATCTAGATTTTTCTTTAAATGAGGGGATGTTTCACTTTGATATCTGGAGGGGTTTTTGGTGTTCTGGAGGGTTTCTTAACATCTTTCAGACCCCAGAAGATCTGAGCTAAAAATATCAAGATGAAGCCATGTATCCAGGTGTTGTGTTTACCCCCCTGAACAGCAAGTAGCACAGAATGACAGGATAGAAAGAGAAACCTAACACTAACTTTTCCATTTAGCAAAAGAAACCCTGATTTTTATTTGAAAGCTTTCCTGAATTCAGCAAACCCCTAAGGCCCAGCAAACAATGTGTGACGATATTTGGTATTTCAGTTGTGCCCAACACATGCTACAGGACCATTTCTCTTTGTTTTTTTCTGCTCAGCTTAGATATTCCACAAAGGCTACAGATGGGCTTCCAACATGCCCCTGGGTCCCCCTGAAACCTGTGAGTTGAGGCGGCACATGCGAAGCAGCAAGCTCTATTCCATCACCACTCTGCAGCATTCCTCTATATATGTCACTCTTACACGTTTTACCGCAGGCTGCTTATTCATTTGTGTGCCCCTGTGATAAATGTTATCGGTGCTCAGCTGGACGGCTTCACACCAGGCAGCTGCACAGTGGCTTTTTATCTGGCAAGGCAAACCCTCACACCCCTCCCCCCCCGCTCCCGAAAATGCAACCCTTTTTTTGTGCGTGTGACTTAATTTATGTTGTGGCATTTCTGCCTGTAGATGTGGAGTCAGCAGTTTGCGCTCCCAGAGGAAGCTTACGCAGAAACAGGGAGCCGAGCCACAGAGTAAAATATGGCTGGGATGAAAGCTATAACAAATTGCAATTAAAAAGTATTAGCGACTGTCTACTTCTAAACAGCAAAGGAGATTTGGGATCTATTTTCTCACTTGACTCACAGGCTGTGCTAATGGTATACACTGCTATTGAACAGGGCAGCTGGACTACATTTTACTACATTTTCTACATTTTAGCTCAAAACCTGCTCTCATTATCAACTGTATTTGAGTTCTCTCAGTGAAGAAACACAAAATTTTAAGCCATTTTTCCAGTGACCATTGATAGCTAAATAGCTATCTTCTTGTCTGGTATATCCCATATATTCACATGTTTATTGGATTTTTATCTTTAATGTCTGCCAGAGGTTTTTCCATGAATGGCAGTTTTCAGAACATTTATTTAGTGTTTATTTAATTATTCTGCTTTATAATTTATACCTCAAAATATCTCCCTGCAAAATGCCCTGAGGTTTTTCTCCAACAAGGATGTCTTAAGCAGAATGAATAATATCATACTGCAAGTTCTCAGTATCCTTAGTAGATGATTTTAAAGGTCATCTACAGGATTACTTTCATTTTTCAAGTTCTTTCAGTTTTCTTCTAAATGAAAAAATTCAGATGTTCATTGTGAAGATGTTTGAAGTAACAAGTGTGTTAAGTTTCAATTATTTAATTGTATCCTCTGAGAATCTACATGGCAAGGAAAATTTTGTCAGCCATTCATCTATCCTTTTTATTTCAAAATTCTGTCTTCTCACTAAAAGTAAAATAATGTAGTTATTTAAATAGCATGAATTTATTTCTATATGCGTCACCCAAATGAAAATTAGTAATTTTTTAAGATTTCATCAGAATTATGAGGTCATAGATTACTAAAACTGTAATATCATATATTTTTTTATAACTTTCTTAATATTAATTTTTAAATGGATTCCTCCAACTATCAAATCTGTACACTCAAGAGGTTTTATGGCTCTGAGGTACTATAGCAAAACACATATTCTTCAGGCACCAATATGAATGTGTGTATATACATAAATATATTTAACTCAATAAATATTCCTTTAAAATACCTCAATATTTAGCCTATCCTAGATATGTATTTACCCAGTCTACCTCTCATGTTTACCTAAGTGATTAGAAAAGTCTCTCAAGCAAACAGCGCAGGTTTTATAAACTTCCATGGAACTTTCTGTAAATTTGCTTTTTGAAGAAAAAGCTCACTTTGGCTCCCTGCTCTGATAATTTCCTTTTTTACTTTTTCTCATATATATTTTTCCTTATCCTTCAAGTCAAACAGAATAAATAAATACAAATAATGTTCCCAGTGTCAGGATGGTTTTGGACCAGGATCCATCAAGCAATTTGAACTGTGAAATACCCACCCCACTGGCTGCACTGGGAAGTGCCACATGCTCTGAGGTAGGCTTTCACTCAGCTTCCTTCCTGAATCAGGGGCTACAGTGATGTCTTAGAATCATAGAATCATAAATACCCAGAGTTTGAAGGGACCCACAAGGGATCATCACATCCAGCTCCTAGACTTCTGCTGATGGTCAGAGCATCACATTAATGTCATTTATTTAAGAAGAATGCTCTCAGTGCAGAAAACCAAAATTTTAAGCCATTTTTCCAGCAACTGGCTAAACAGCTATCTTCTTGTCTCGTATTCCCCATTTATTAAAAGCATGACATTAAAAGAGATGACAGAAAATGAAAATCTAGGAACAACACTGGAAAATAGGGAAATGATGTCCTTTTCTAAGAACTGATCCTTGTTGAGGGACAGATGCTGCAGACACAGAGACTGAGCTGATCTGGCTGAATTTGTATGCTCAGCATCCTGGAACCATCTTTACTTTCCTTTCTACAGAAAGTAAAGCCATACACTGTGGATAAGAATAAAACGTAAAGGAAACAAAATGTCTCTAAACTAGCACTGGATTGAACAATAAAACTTGGGGTCTTACTATTCAAAGTATGCTCCAGCAGGAATTGTGGGGAGATGTGAACATATATAGTAATGACTTTACGGCACAAAAGTGGGGCTTACCACAGTGCAGTCTCCAAACAATAGCATTTTTTTTTTTTTGTGGTATCAGTCCTCAAAACTGCTGGGCAAGTTAGGCAAAAGTATTGCCACTGACTTCTTGGGGAGAAGAAAACTGTCAGTCCTTCAGAGGGCTGTGCCACATGCTCAGACTGAGTACCTAAGAGGCAGCCAGAAATGCTGTCCGCATGTTGCTGGACACAATGAGAGTCTGGGTATCAGACCTTGAGCGTCAAGCCTATGGTAAGCAACAAGAAGGTATGAAATTCATAGAAATCAGCCTGGAAACATTTTCTGGGTTCACCTTCAAATCTGTCAACCTTGGTAATACAAGTCCTTTAAGATACTTTGAATGACTGTAGACAATTAAGAGCTATGAGCCAAATGTGAAACTTTTGCTTATTCCTTTCATCAGTTAAACGTTCAACATAGCTTAGAAGGGAAACAGCAGCAGAGACTCTGCATCTTACATAAGCCTTGTTTGGTAGAATGCTTTGGAGCTTTTCATAATCCTGAGCCTATCAACCTTCACAAGTTGTTGAATGAAAGGATCAAATATCTCTAAAATATGAACTTAGTGGAGAAAACATTTGAGGGCCTCAAAACAAGCAGTAAAAACTGCATTCATAGTCTTGCATTTCAAAATTCAGTTCAGTTTGCTGGACTGTGTTCAGTACTTACAAGGTACAGTATCTCTGAGAAATAAAGGAAGATTCATGACTCAGGACTCCACGGGCAAGCTTAACCCTCAGATGTGCTGTCTTATCTCTGAGTCAATGGAATAAAAGGCACTCTGCAGCTCCTGAGATCAGATTTTGTTTATGTTGTTTATGTTGTTTAATTATTATGTAAATATAATAATTATTACAATTTTTTTGAGGCTTGTCTGTAATCCTTCCATTGTTTAGAACAAGAAACAAGATTATTTTATCAAACTTTATGCTACATTCACTGAATTGATAGATACAAAGTATATGCATAATCCCAAATAGAAACTGAGAGCAGAAGGGTCCAGTAGGAACTCTGCTGAGCATTTAACTCAAGAAACAGAATGATGATATGAATGGTTGAAAACTTACGGACTGTAGAAATAAACACCAGGCACGTACAAACCCTATTTTCAGAAATGTTTTGTAATTTAGTCCACTGATGTTTGTAAAGCATTTGTGTGATCCTTGAGTATCAGAGAAAAAGGAATGCAAAACATTACAGTTAAATGTCAGATACAGCTGAAACACAGAACAAATATAACACAGAAGATTTGCCCTATACTTGCCCCTCTATAACCAGCCCTCTATTTGAGGAAATTTTTATTATTCTTATTAATATACATGTGGAAGCTTTCTTCAACAGTGTTTATTTGCAAAGCATATACTGCCTATGAGTTCTAATACTGAGAAAAACATCAGAGAGCAAAACTGCAATGCTCTGAATTCATGGCTTTTGATAAAAATTTTCTAGCTATACAGAACAAGGTCTTCAAATGCATACAGTATCTCAGATGCATCCTCTTAAAAAATAGCAGTATATTATAAACAAATGCAGCTGTGTTTGGAGCCCCTTCTGAGCTGCATATGAAGTCTATAAAGCAACCATCTTTCACTTCTTGAAAATTACAATGCTAATTAAAAACTGCCTGGTTGATGCCTGGTTATATTAATAAATGAGGAAGACTTTATTCCACTGAAATGGTTTCTGAGAGATGGCATATATACTCTTGCACAACAGGATCCAGATAGAAGACTCTGAAGTTATTGTCTGTCTTCCAATACTTCTTTGTTGTTACTTCCAAGATTTTCTTTCCAGTTCAGGACCTTGCAACTTCTAAAACTTTTCAGCAGCATTTTAAAGATAAACAGATTGATTCCAGATTGTCTGCCAGTCATGCTATATCCTGTGTTAAAACTGATGATATATGGATGAGAAGAGGTTCAGGTAGGACCTAGAGCACATATGGTCAACACATCCTGTATTCAAAGGAAATAAAATTTCAAAATTCAGTAAAACACTTTTACCTTTTGAATTTAATTTTATTTTTTGCTTCAACTGCACACCCTTCCTCCTTGAAGAACCATAACATAATTATTTTTACCTGCCATTTTCTATGAAGAATAAAAATCATTTTGAGAAATGACTGAACTTGGAAACTCCTGCTCAGTGATGTTATTGCTGCAGATATTTATTAGGTGTCTCATCTCTCAGTCCTAATCAGACAGCCTTACTCCTCAGAAATTTACCTGTAAACATCAGCACAGCCTATTGGATAGAAGACATTACAGCTTTGCCAAAGTGTCTGATCTTGAACTTGTGATCTCATTCCTGACAATGCCATCACATCCTCTCCAGACCACTGCTGTCTCTTCAGATTGTGCAAGAGGCCCAGATCCAACATACAAGTTTTATAATTGCTTTTCACTTTTTTGCATGCTGATACATTTATTCACATGACTGTTGATATAGTAGGTATAAGGAACTTCTGATTTTTTAAATAACATTTTATCCAAAGTGGGACATTTTTAACTAATGAATTCCCAATAATTCCTCTGACTTTCAGAACTCAATTCCACACCAAGCAGCATTTACTCTTCATTCCCTGATATGCACCCATAAGATTGATGGTGATAAGGAAACCTAACTTTTCACGTGATAAGCAACAATGGATTGACTATTTACTCTATCAAAGAATCAAGGCATCTTCTGCCTGATAGCTGGGGTCATAATACTAATTTTTCAGCTACAAATCCTTCACCGTGACCAAATGAACTTATCTTTCACAGTCTAAACCATGACCACACAGTTTGTAAACCACCATCAGGTTAATGATTAAGGCAACAAATATTATGACTATTATGTCTGCAATAATTGATATTTTGGGGGGGAAATTAAGGAAAAAATTCTTCTAAGCAAAAGTTCACAAAGTTCATTCCAGCAAATGTGCATGAGGCTGAACTTCTTCCTTACATGGAAAAGGTTCACTCACATTTTGTCCATATGTTTGCACACTTGTTTTGCTAAAACAAATGATATCATTCACCTACAGCAATATGAAGCTCTACTGTATGACAAACAGCTGTTTTTGTGTTAAGTCATCCGTCAATTCTTTGAATGTATTCATGTTGTTCTGGGCCTCTTCTCTTTTCAGATTTTGAACTGTAGTGTTTCATATATATGAATTTAACCTCTTCAGAAACCCAGAGCAGCTGAACTTCATGCTCCTTGCCTAAGCAACCATGAAAGGAGTTGGACCACTTCTTGAAAAGGTTTGCTTCAAAGATTTCATCAAAAATGGTTTTGAGTACCATAGTTCATTGTAGTCACTGTCTCTCAAGAAGTCTGGATGCAAACAACAAAATATGTACAGTGTTTTGGGGGTTAACTCCTGTCTTTTTACAAAAGTATCTGTCTGTAGGAAAAGCACTCATATAGAAAATGCATTCCTAGTCATTTTTTCTTGAGTAGTTTGTTTGGCATTTCAGGTGCTACTATGATTGCTGAATTCAGTTACTACTGACTAGTGAGATTTTATTGCCAGTCAGTTCCTTTCAACCTGAAGAACACTGTCTTTGTCTTGTTGTTTTTTTTGTGGGTTTTTTTTCCCTTTACTTTTTGTCAACATAGCTGAAGTGAAGTGAACATGGCCACCTTTGTTTAGCTGCTTCTATTTGCCAAGGAAAGCTATCTCAGTATACCAAGCCCACAGTATTTTCATATTGGAATCTGTGATTATGCCACTGAAACTGTGAGAATATAAAAAACTGGATATTGCTGCAAAAACACAGACTTCACCAGCCATGGTTTTTATAGGACTTATAAAAACAACAGATTTTTATTAAATATGTCTCAATAACAATAGAATAAATGTTGAAGAATTTTGGTATTTGGACTATCAGATGTTTCCCATAGCATTAGTAAAAGTAGTAAAAGACATTAGGCCTTTGCACTACTGAATATTTTCAGAGTTCCCAGCGCACTGTCTGTATATCACTGAAATGTTTTTTTGTTGTTGTTGTGTTGTGTTTTTTTTTTAATTTCCAAGGCTAAAGACTGAACACAGAGTTCCCAAAAGCCAACTTTTTCAACTCTGAACTCTGTGACCCAAGCAAGAGATCTGAAATACAGAGCCAAGACATGTTGTGTTCTGTTGTGTTTTTGTTTTTTTACCACTCTCTCTTAATTGTCAATCACCCTGTTCTCCAGAAATTTCCAAATATAGCATTATTTAGTCTAGTACCCACCACCTTTTGGCCAACAAGACAAATTCCTCTCCTTGTAGCAGCGCTAATGAGGAATGCAATGTTGGAATGTGCCATCAAGTCTCTACCTCATTCTCTTTTAAGTTACCTTCCATACACACACCAGAATTCAACTAAGTCAATTGACAGAGCAATTAAAACCCTTTCACATAGGTTGAAAGATATCACATATGGCTGAATGTTTGAAAACACATGCTTTTTGGTGCAGTACCTCTGCATGATGTTTGCTCTCCGCTAGCATATGTATGAACTGGAGCCAAATTTTTCAACAGTTACTAATAATCTCAAGGGTTCCAGATTTCAGATGCCCAACTTGAGGCAATTAAAGGTGAGCGATTCCTTATCTAAGAAATTATCATGAGCTCAGCCTCAAAATGAACACCCTAATATTGCTTTAGTTTCTTGGAATGACTGAGCCCTTGACTGCACCATGTGTGGAATTCTGGGGGCTCTTCTGGAGGAGTCAAAAAGTGTCAGAGAAGCAAATTCCATCTCTTCTGTCTTTCTGAGAAATGCATGTTTGTGCACAGAAACCTTCATTGCTCTACTTCCATTGAGGAAAGGCTTACAAAAGCATCATGTCCTCTGCTGTCCTGAGTCCTCTTAGGGTTCATCTAGAGTAGTGTGCTTCTGTCATATCCTCAGCCCTTACCCTATGAGGTTTGGCGAACCTTCAACTCCTCCAGGCTTACATAAAAGAATCACAGATAATTGTTTGCAGGTTATGTTTTATTTTTGTAGCGGGTATTGAAATAAAAAAAATATTTTGGAAATTAGGTATTTTAAAATGAGAAAATTTAATATTTGGGCTTATTCTGAAGTTGGTTATTTAACAACAGATTTTTGTTATCCTTTAATAATGGCAACTGTCATGCAGTGGAAGGAGAATGTCAAATATTGGGGGATGCTGAAAGTTAAAATAAAATAAAATAAAATAAAATAAAATAAAATAAAATAAAATAAAATAAAATAAAATAAAATAAAATAGTAAAATAAAAGCAGGATATTTTTCCTAAAGTGCAATGCCTTTGAAAGCAAGGCTAGTCTCAGAGACTGAATATTTTCTCCATAAACTTTTCCAGCCAGGGTTATGTTCTAGGAAAATATTAGTTGCATACTATTAATTAATTGACTTTGTTATAATTAGTTAGTTAAAATGCTGACTAATGCTAGCTATTTCACTAGAGATGATTAAGTAATTTGTGTGGACATTAATAGATTTTCCAAAGATAACACAAGAAATAAGTTTTTTTATTGGTTTTGTTTCTTTGTTTTTCTCCATTTTGGGGGCATCTTGTTTGTTTGTTTGTTCTTGTTTGAATTGCATCATTCTACATAACAAATTTGGAGAACAATCACTGAAAGAGCCAAACAAACACAACCTCTTCAAGAAAGGCTGGGTAGAGAGTTCTTCATGGAGTCCTTGTCCTCCCACACATATTCACTTCAGCATCAACTCACTACCTGAGTTCCCATTTCTGTACCCTTAGGTCAGAAGAGTTTTTTAACTCAAGGTCTTACAACAGCAACGTATTTTTAATAAAGTGACCCATAATCTGACATGGTAGAGAAGAACAAAATTAAGGAGTCACAAACCTCTTTCTGTCATTTGTGCTGGGCTGCTAACAGGAATGAGCTGCAGATATTCCAGGCAAGGTTCATGTCTTTATGATGAATACTTGCATACTTCACTGGACTGTCTAACAAGTTATTCCTGAAATTACAATCTCTTTAACAAGCATTAAACTGCCCGATGTTCTCTGAAGCTTAAACTATGCCGGTACTTCTTAACTGGAAATAATGCTGGCTGGTAAAGTGCTTCAGAATTCATGTCTGCTGCTGATAATGGGTCAGGTTGAAGAGAAGACCACTTTTCATGAAGGTCATGTTTCTTGACCATGATGCCTTCAGCTAGAAAAATCTCTTCCCTCCCAAGGACTTTAAAGATATTGGAAAAGAAAATCCAGAGAGAAAATATTGGAGCAACTTTGCTTTGTTCACTGTCATGAAAGATGGCACATACTATAGACTATAATATCAGAGAAGATAAGAAAAGTTTTGAATACATTCTTTAAAAACAACAAAGAAAATCTTAAATATAAAAAGAGAAAAATGAATCTTAGAGGCTACCCGCTGAGTTCAAAAAAATCTTTTCTTTTTTTTTTTGGAAATGTGGCTACTCTACTTTCATTCTTAAAAGAAGGCCCAAAAGACCTTTGTACAAAAAAGTTACTTTTGCATTAATGATTTATTGAGTCAAGACCTTTCCATCACAAACAAGTGCCTATATTTGCTGTACCTGTTGGAATCCGAAAGAATAATGCAGGTGATGCCTTTGAAACTGAAATGTGCTTATTAACACTGTCTCACAAAGCCAGTGACTGTTGTTAGTATGAAATGACAGTGTATGGCTCAACTGCACATATTCCACTGCTGTCAAATTACTCAGTATAAATACATCAGGCAAAATGGGCACCCAGCTAAGTGAATTCTTTGCTGATAGGAGTTTCACTGCCTGTTATTTTTGTATTTTTTTGCAACATGATCCAAAGCTCATTAAAATCTGCAGAAATGCACCCCTCAATTTCCATCCTACCTCAAGAGTCTATAAAATTGGAGGGATTCAAGCAGATATGCAAGATCAGGTCCCAGTAGCAGTAAAGAAAATTATAATAATTAATCTTTTCAGTCACTTACCTAATAGGGAAGAAGTAGGCAATTGATTATTACTTCCTTCTAAGATAAATCTACATTGCAAATCATCACTATCTTTATGATCCCTTCCTGACCATAAAAATAAAATAGTACTTGTCATACCTCTTTACAATTGCAGTTTAACCAAAAATCTGAGTACTTACAGAACATTCCTTCTTGCAGGAGAATAAATTCACTTCTTTGTAAACAATGTGCACATTAGGTTCCTGTTAGGTTAAAGGAAAGTGAGTAAGAAACATGGACTTTGCTCAAAAGCACAAAAGGTATTGCGTCAGAAGACCACTCCAAAGCTTCCTTTTAGCCTGAAATGATTGTAATGCTATTGTAACATGACCACAGAATATCTTTTTAGTGGAATTACTGCTCCAGTAGTCACTATGCTGACAATTTTCTCCACACACCTTGAATTAAATCAAAACAATGCAGATCTGTCAGTTTTGAACCTGATATACATAAGAACATATAGACACTACCAAAGTTTTCTTATGGTGGCTTCTTGTGGCTGTTGGATTGTTGTAAAGCTGTAATGTTACTTCATTCTCTCCCATTGAAATTATTTCCTTTGTTCTCTAACAAAAGAGAAAAAAGGCGTCTGGAAACCTTGACATTTTTTGTACAATGGAATTCTTGTTTTCTGTCAAGCCCTTTTTCTCCACTACTTTGTACCTAAATCAGTGAGTTTTTCTATTAAGGGAACTGGAATGAGGTCTTTTTGAACCAGGTACTAAGTAATATGGTAACCTTAAAGAACTCTCAATAAGACTGCATTGGCTACCTCTCAGTTAAAGTACAGAGCAGAAAGGCAGAGAGCTTTAAAGAACAATAAAAGAACAATTTGTAAGTGTTGTTTTGAAACATGTAAATAGTGCTGTCAGTCGGTGAGGATTTTTTTTTTTCATTTTGTACATTTACATTTTCCAACTGCAGTTTTAGAACATTTCACTGCATGCTACTATCAATCATCCTTAGCCTAGAAACGTACTGTACATTAGTAATGCTTAATTGGCATATTTAAAGTAAATAGCTACTTAGTTTTGCTGTAAAATCTTTGGAAACAATTTTATGATACCACATGGCATTGTTTGTTCCAAGAGCAAATATTCAAGTCTTGAATGTTAACTCTGATAGAAGACAATTAGAAGTATTGAAGTACTCAGCTTTCCAGGCTACTGTACAACTAAATATAGGTCATTGGGATATTGCCTGCCAATTAAACAAATGTCTCATTCTCAGTGCCTTAAAATGATTTTTGGAATTAATAAGGGAGAGTTAGATGAAGAAAAAAAAGCTGGGGAGGAAGGGAGTAGGGGGGGGGAAGAGGAGGGGAAGGGTTTATCTTTGACATATCCAGCAGAAAAAATGAAATAAACATATACAAAATATTAGGAAAAAGCATACAAATGAGAAAAATGGAAGCAGTGAGAAGAGTGAGCAAGAGAGCAGGAGCAGGCCAGCTCAGTGTCCCAGACTTGCAGAGCATGGGTGTACTGGTGAGCAGAATGTGTCTCCTGATCTGCTGCTGGTGTACTCTCCATCAGGTATAAATGTCATTCATTCCATATGCATTTTCAGCATTTTCTGCCTTTTGATCCGCAAAACTGCCAGGGAGGCAGAATGCTATGAAGAAGCAACGTGGGATGAATTTTTCAAAGCATATATCCAGTCCGCCACCTCTTCTGAGCCACATCTTGGCCTGACTCTCATGAAAGACAGCTTATAGATCCTGTCACAGACCTCCTGCCTCCTTCTCAAGCAGAATCCCTGCATCCCTAGTGCCCGCTCGGCAACACTGGCATGGGTGCGCAGCTAGTGCAGTGATGTGCACGGCTGGCAAACCACGGATGGCACTCTCAGTACTAAGTGGTACGTGATGTTTCATTTATAGTTGCCAGCTGGCTAATAGTAGCCAAATGTTTGTTGCAAAGAGCGAGTGAGAGAGAAAAATAGCCATATCCTTTGGCACAGAGAATAATAATAATCCTCCTCCAGAACAGGCTGGCAGTGCTCGAGCCAGAGCCATCTTTTCAACTCTGAGACACTATTAGATTCTCCATCCTTCTCTTCTAAATTCTGCAGCAGATTGTTTGGGCTGGAGAGAGATGGAGACAAGAGGTCCCATCTGGTACCAGTTCCTCTTTCTTCTCTATAATAGCTCCAGGTCTTTTCACAGTTCATTCAATGGAGAAGAAGAGTTGGAGAGGGGAGGGAGTGCCCCAGGTTCTCTGCAGGCCCATCATCTTTTTATTTTTCTTCTGCATTTTCTTTATTCTCTTTTTCTGCAGATAGGCAGGAGGCAACAGGCAGTTGCTCTCTGGTGTTCACAGCTCTATAACATAGACCTGTCTGTAGTTTCCAGGCTTGCTGGCGTTACTTCAGGGGGGACACACTGCACGGGGCTAGACATAGCTGGTGTGAAAATAAGTTCCACAGCCAGGGATTGAATTTCACATGACTTTTCTATTTTTCCACCCATCCATGACTAGATGCCTCATATTTTCACAAGACCTGGAAAAAAAGTTTTCACTTTTTTGTATTTTTAAGTCTCCTTTTTCCAAGTAACTGACTCCATGGAGTACCAAGCCACATTCCCACCACCTCAGCCTCAGGCCTAGGTTCTGTCAACTTCTCCTGCTTTGTTGCACAAGCAGGATTTTGTTGTGCAGGTCTCCATTTCAATACTGAATACTACTCACAGGTAGAAGAGATGGAACAGACTTGAAAGATGCCTGTATATATAACACTCTGGAGCATTCTCTTTCCTCTTTGCTCCACTGCAGATATCCATCAGTCCTAAGACAAATCTGGAGTCCTGGTCATGCTGAATCCTGTCACTGCCAGTAGACAAGAGATGACAGCTCAGAAGAAATGTTATGGTGAATGCAGTGAGCCATGGTCTCCCTAGCTCTGCTGGAAAGCATGAGTTGAGGATAAGTACCATTCAGAAAAGAGCAGCCACATAAGTGAGGATAACTCAGATTTTTATCTTAGGTTTCCCAGATGAACCCGTGAATGCTCCTATATATACACTGTTTTTTAGACTGAATATTCTCCTTTGCTATTTCCTCCATTCCAAAGGGTTAAAATAGCTGTGCTGTTCATGGGAAGAGGCTAGACAGGCTGACAATCAGGCAAATTGAACAACAGATAATTTGTTGATGCTGCTGCTACCTTGCACATGATCTGGGTATCCAAACCAGAGAAAAGAAAGGGAGAGGAGCTGCACTGTTCCACAGCCTCCTTCATTTTGTTTCTTTTTAAAACTGCTTTGTCTGATGGGGAAAATATGTAAGAACCTATTTAATGTGGCAGAATTTAATTACAGCAAGGAATAGTTTCAGTATGATTTCTTTATCAGTTAATATTGTGCACTAATTATTCATAAAGGACCTGAGACATCACTTAGATACATTTAAATTAAAAGATGAAAGGCTGAGAACATATTTCATGAAGAGGAAATCTAAAAATCTATCCTTCTCTCATGGTGTTATCCTTGAAAAATAGAAATTTCAATTATTTATAAGCTCTATAACAAATATTTTGGAAGAGTAAATCATTGTTGCAGTAAGAAATGAAACAGAAGCAAAACAAACACAATTATGTTACAATTCAAGGAAATAATCTGAAAGACACTGAGTACATCCCGAATAAGGCTGAATGTCCTAAGGGTTTATTGGTTTGGATGGAACTCAAAGCTATTTACTGCACTGGATGATAAAAATCCAAAAATATACCAAACCAAAATTTTTTGTTCCTGAGTTGGCAAAAGTTTTACGTTGAACTCCTAATAGCTTCCTTTAATCAAGCATTCAGTTGCATCTGCTATTGCCAGAAAGTTTGAGGATGACTCCAAACTCTGATATTAAGTGTAAGCTTTTCTGTTTTCTTGGCTACTGTAGGTGTGGGAAAAGCATGTCCTTTATTTGCAACATGCATGGGATTACACATATCAAAACCCTGGAGAAAGATGAGAAGCAATAAATCTACTGATAACACTCAGACATGTGTGTGCCTTCTGATTCACAACTAGCTTTGCCATATTTAGTAGCTAATGCCTAGCTTCTTTGTGGCTGAAATTTTGCTATCTAATTCTGAACCTATACTTGAATTAAATGATCACTGACAACCTACAGGTGATATTTTGACTATTAAATTGAAATATGCAAGTAATGAGAAACTAGCAAGGTAAATATCATATAAAGCAAGCAAGAGAAAGAAATGAAACCATATTCATCCTCCAAGGGTGACTTAAAATCCAAACCAGTTGTTCTCTGATTCACAGGCACTTTGCCAGTACGCCTAATATTCCATTAAGCATATCCAATCTGACATGGTTGAGAATATTTTTGAAGTGAGAAAGCTATCTATTGATTATTAAGTCTGCTGTAATGCTGTAACCCGCACAGAAAAAACATTGCTGGGAAACAATAAGATCTGAAGGGTACCCGGCTTGCGCAAAGGAAGAAGGAGGATTACTGTGCCTTCTGCTGCTATCTGGTTTAAATTGATCACTTAAAAGCAAAGTTTGATATGTGCTTTGTCGGAAGGAGGTGTGAAAGAGCTCTGGGGAGACTGAGGAAGGTAAAAAGCAAGAATAAACCTCTCTAATGTACAAAGAGAATGAATGTGCTGCAACTGGCATAGTAAATATAACTCAAAAAATTTTCACGGTGTCTGAAAGATGATCTTCTATAAATATCCAGTGGTCCAGACAAAACAGAACCAAAATTTTGCTTTCCAAACAATAGTTAATAATGAGAAACTTGTTGGAGAAATTACATTTTTTTCAGCTACCACAAATTCATACATCACTTTGTTATGCCCCTCCAAATTGGGGAAAAAATAGAAATTATACTTTTTCTTATGATTTATGCATGACTATATAAGTTGAAATAAAATATTCATAGCAAAGCAAATAGTTAAAATTTAGGATTTTGAAGTAACTTTCAGCAAATGTTGAGTTATCAGATCCAAAATAAGTGTTTCTTCTACCCCAGAAGATTTTTACCACAAAGCTGATATTTTTAATAATATTCAAAATCTATGGTCATTTTTTTTCCCCTTTCCACTGCTCATTGTGGAATGCACACGATCAATGCCCTGAAATTCCCACTGATGTAGAGTGTGCTGGAGTAGGCTAAATTGCAGAAAAGGGCACTCACAGGAGGTGCACAACGCAGGAGTACAATTGTCTAAACTGCTCCTAATTGCTCAGCAGATAGAGTGAAGCTATCTTTCAGTGCACACAAACACATTTTAGCTCTAGTACATCTGATCTCTTCTTGCCTCCAGCCTCTGTCAGGGAAATTTGCTAACTATATCCCATGGGAAAAGTCACATGAATTTGACTCAACTCCAGCTCTGACAACTGGGATTCCCTGCAGTCGCAATTGCTGTCGCTCAAGTCCAGCTCTGTGTCTGCCCTGAAGAAAAGATTCACATCTTGCTGGGGAAGTATGAAAATTGCTGACTGATTAAGTCTGAACCTTAAATGGTATCCAGAGAGCTGGTTAGCAATGCAAAGTGAATGATAATGCATACATCAAATGTGTGTGCAGTTGCCCTACAATTGGAGATGGACAAGGAAGAGTAGAGTGGAAATGCAGGCTTACAGCAACAGAGAATTAGTACTTCCACAGCTTAACTGCCTTGTTTATACAATGTTTTATTTATCTCCATGTTTAGAGGCACTGCAGCAAGTTGTGCTGGTGAAACACAAGGGAGATCTGTTGGACTATGCTACAGCTAGAATCTGTCATTTGCTGTGAAGCACTGATAAATGCAGGCTAACTATCAAACTAAAAAGAAAAGTTAGTACTGTACTTAAGGGCAGATCTATTTCACTCCTAAGAATGGTCCACAGAGTAGATGTCAGAAAGGTGAATGATGAAGTGTCTTTCTATTAATTTCACCACATTTCACTGAAAAACCTTGTATTCCATTCTGATGTGATACTTACCTAGTGCTCCCTAGCTGCTACCGGTTGGTTATGGGTTTTTTTAGTTGAATTATAGGTGTGTCCTCAGCATTTCACTGTGTTTGCAATGTGGCACTTCTATTAACAGGGTTTCAAGACCCAACTTCTATAATGCATAGATTTTCAGATCTTTCCAGACTTCAGTTGTGTAACATCAGTCCTTAAGTGACTCCACAGACTCTGTCTGGTGCAACTGTTTGCTAGGATCATCAGGTTTTCAAATATCTTTCTGTACCAAAGGGAAGAACTAAAGGGAAAAAAATAATAATAATTAATAAAAAAAAAAAACCTTGGCCTAATTATGAAAAGTGAACTAGATATAACAGTGAACAATTTATTGGCAATTAATAGAGCTCATACATGGTAGCCAGGAGCTAGATAATTTATCATTAAAAGAACCTCCATTACGTGTAAAATCCCTTTTCTCTTGATACAGTTAGCAACTGCACTTCACAATTACCATTTTTATAAGACTGATTCATCAGCCAATGAAGCTGTATTTCACAGAGCAGCAGAAAAAGTAGGTGCTGTGAATATTTAAATATCCAGGTTTACAGTTCTCACTCAAAGAGTGTATGTACTTCACTTCATGCTTCTATGCATTTGTGACCTTGATTCCAAAGTCTTCATGGTTCAGTCACTAATAACTTCTTTTTCCTTCTGAGAAGCTCCTTTAAAATGCTTTTAGTTAACACTGTCAATAAAATATATGGTTGGAAAGCAGTCTGTGAACACCCAAGAATGCTCTGGCTATTTCAGTGTATTGCACGGGAGTAAGAGGGAAACTACTGCTCCCAGAGAAAAGCAGTGACCTCCAGCAAGCCAGTGGGAGCTGCAACTCAGAGTAGATTGTGACTAGAATTAGTTTCATTTTTTGTTATACCTTTGTGAGTCAGAAAATCCATGCTCTCCACATTGCCTGTCAAGGTGTACAAATGCAGATGTATCAACAGAACTTAGTTCAAGAGTGCAAGGGAACTTGGCAGACTTTGTAGCGATTCATCAGGTGGCACTTTTACCAGTGAGCTGTAGTCATAATGTCCCAGTGTGGTGTTCTGATTTGAGTTCCAGTCTGAATAATTGTACTCCTGTTAAGGTTGCTCTGAAAGTAATACCTCCTATTTATTTCCACAGAAACTACGAGAGCTATAAAGAGCACAATAACACTGAAAGAAAAAAAAAAACACTTTTATTCAACATAGTCACCACCATTAGCTATGCATTTTGCAGACATGCAAAAGAGCCTGCACACCACACTTGTAAAAATCTGCGTGGTCATCTGGAATGTGACTTGTCTTCAGTGCCACTGTCACCACTGCTGAAACACATCATCCAGTGCCTCACTGTTTTCCATAAACAGCAAGCATTGATGTGTGCATTTTTTTTCTTCATGGAGAATTTCATAGACAGCCCCAGTGCTGACTCCTGTGGAGAACTACTCATGACTGCTTGCCAGCTGGATTTAACCCCATTCACCGTCACCCTCCAAGTCCAGCCATCCAGCCAGTTCTTTACCCAGCAGGGTCAATAACTCATGACTGCCAGCCTCTCCAGAAGAATACTGTGGGAGACAGTGTCAAAAGCTTTCAGCCTTTCAGTCATCTACCATATGGGTCATTCAATCACAGGTTGGTCAAGCAGGACTTTCATGAACCCATGCTGACTGGACCTAATCCCCTGGTTGTCCTGCACATACCATGTGATCTCCTTCAAGATCATTTGCTCCATAATCTTTCCTTGGACCAAAGTCAGGCTGACAGGCCTGTAGATGTCCAAATCCTCCTTATAACCCTTCTTGTAGATGGGAATCACATTGGCAAGTGTCCAGTCCTCTGGGACAAATCCAGTTGATCAGGAATGCTGATAGATGTTGGAAAGCTGCATGGCAGTCACCTCTGCCATCTCCTCCATCATCCTCAGGTGAATCCCATTCAGCCTCATGAACTTGTGTCAGTCCAGGTAGAGTAGTAGGTCTCTGACTGCTTCCACCTGAATTGTGAGGGGTTTATTCAACCCCCACCCAAGTCTTCCAGGTCAGGGGGTAGAGTACCCAGAGGATAAGTGGTCCAACTTTTAAAGACAAGTAAAGAAAACATTGAGAACCTCAGCTTTTTCCTTATCCTCAGTGGTCATGTTCTCCACCATATCCAGTAGAGGATGGAGATTCTCCTTTGCCCTCTTCTTACAGTTAACATATTTGTAAAAAAATTGTTTTTCTCTTTTACCCCAATGACCAGGTTGAGTTCAAGCTGGCCTTCTGCCTTCTAACTTTCTCAACACACACCCTTACAACTTCTTTGTACTCCTCCTGAGAACAAAGGAGGTAGATTCTCTTTTTCTCCTAGAATCTTGGGAAAAACTCCCTGTTCTTCCATGATGTTTTTTTTTCCCCATTGGCTCATCTTGCAGCATAGGGGGTTTAGCCTGCACCTGTGCCTTTAAGTGACCACCCTTTCTGGATCCCTTTGCCATTCAGGACTGAATTCCAATGGTCTCTCCCTGCCAGTGTCCTAAACATTTCAAAATCTGTCCTCTAGAAGTCCAAAGCGGCAGTTTGATGCCCCCCTTCCTGACTTCACTGAGAAACACTCTGTTCAAGAGAGCTCCAGATTTCCACAATGACACATCTTTGTTTCATATGCAATTCCATGGCGAATGTCATTCTGTCAGACTGCTCCTCTGCTGCTGTCTGTCTCATGGAAACAAAATGGAATGGAATATTGGTGGGAATGTTCAGCCTCTGCTGCTGTATCACCAACATCCACCTTCAGTGCTGTGGATCAAAAACACAAAATAGAAGTCAATGCATTCAGAGTAAATATTGTATATCTACAGTCCAGCTTTTCCTGAGCTCTCCTTCCATGTCAGAATTGGCTGACTCAGTTTTCATGAGTTTTAGATGAACATTGCAAAACATCTTTCACTTTGAAAGTGAATCAAGTAAAGAAGGGAACTGGGGGACATGTCCTGCTGAAAATGCCACTGCTGTCAAATGGACACCGAAAGGGGCAGGAATGGACCCTTTGGCTGTGTTCATCCCAGTCGATGCAAAGAGTGAAAGATGTCACTCCAGTGCACTTTCTTGGTCCCAGGGAAATCACAATCAGACCCTCCCTTGTGGATTTTTCCACGTTGAGGGTGCCCACAACAAAGAAAAAAGGGGGGTCCCTCAGATCGCTTCTGCACCTAACCCATAGCTCCTCAGCTCACAGTGCCTGCATTATCATGGCTGCAGTACAAACAGTAGTCTTTTAGGAAAGAAGCATAGATCTTCAGACATCAGAAATGTATTTCTATCAGTTCTGTGGCATTTATAAGGAATCTTTCAACACTAAATCACATTTTAAAAATATTTTCCCTCTAAATAATCAACAGAGAAAAAAACCAATTGTTCTTCAACTAAAAAATATCATTTTTTCTTCACATAAGACCTCTACAAAAAATAATATCTGTCATCAGAATGCAAGGTGTTTTTCAGAGGGTTACAATTCTAACTTCCTCTGTTACACAATACTAGCAGAATGCACATTTTAGCGGACTAACATAATCAGAGATAATTAATCTCATCAAGGTAATAATGAGACAAACAGCTGCACTGATCTACGCAGAGATGACTGATGCAACAAATGAGGTGAACACAGGTCACTCACAGACAGCACCGGGCCAAGAAAATTCATATCTGGAAATATTATCTGAATCTACATTTCCAAACAGACTGCATTTTCCCCTTTCCTCTGCATTTAAAGATCTCACTCTTTTAATATATAATTTTACAATAATTTATGAAAATGGAAAGCAATGTAGAATGCAATCAATCATTCATGCTTCTGAATGAAAATCCAGAAATAGCAATGCTGTTCTGCAACTCTGTCAAGAACTGCTGCTGACATCATGTTCGTCCTGCCATCCTGATGAACTTTTTGCCTCATCAGCAACTAAAATAAGCTTTTACTTCACAAAAGCTTTACATTTAATTGTGGGTTTCAACCATTTATAGGAAGGGAGGGAGGAAACATATTACAAGACTATGTTAATTCTTTCTTTTGATCCAGTTCATCATTGTCTTTAGAATCAGTGGATGAGGAAAAAAATATATTTCATAAATAATAATAGAAAAATAAAAAAATACCGACGGATAATAATTAAAAAACAACCTGTCCCAAAACAATGTATGTTTCCCTGTAAAAAAAATAATAATAATAATTAGAATTTCGAAAAAATATGTTTTTTTTCCAATCTAGAGTTATTATTTTGGGAAAATCCAATTGTGACTGACATTTTCAATTGGGATATTAATTTTTATGAATTCAAATGAGATTAAAGAGAATTACTATACACGAAAGTAGTTAGCATTAGAACAAACAACACATGATAAAAACTTCAAAATAAAAAAATTATTTTTCCACATTTTTTTCACCAGAAAAAGTTTAAATCTTTTTTCAATTCAATTCTTTATCTTTTTAAATTTATTTTCCTATTTCTGCCACGACAAAAAAAAAAAAAAAGATTGATAGTTACCCAGTTTTATAGTTAATGCAAAAGTGTAGATCCTACTAAGCTCTCCAGAAGAAACCTAACAAAGAAAACAAAAATGTGAATTACATTCCTAGCAACTGCAGGAAAAGATCCATTGCAGAAGCAAAGAGATGAATAAATACAGAAGCTGTATTAACCCAGTGATGGCAAGTTAACGTGGATGGGCTGCAGCTACTTCTGACTTTTGAATATGGCAGTGAAACAGATGCTGAGGGAAAAACTTGCCACATGCTCACATTTCTTCATGAAAAACCAACTTACGGCTGATGGGCACTTAACACTGTAAAGGAAGAAGATGGTATAGTGAAACCTTTCATGAGTGAAACCTGCCTGAAGTGTGGAATAAGGTCCAACTCTGTCAAGTGTCCCACTGTGGGACAGGCACATCCACTGTCTAATGTCAAGTAGTTCAGGCAAATCACAACGGCATTTCACAATTTTGGAGAAAAGTAGGTTCAGGAGAGACCTCACCACTCCCTACTACTCTTTGAAAGGAGGCTGTGGTGAAGCGGGATTCAGCCTCTTCTCCCATGAAACTAGAGATAGGACAAGAAGGTATGACTTCAACTTGTGCCAGGGGAGGTTCAGGTTGGATATTAGGAAAAAAATCTTCTCCTGAAGAGTGGTCAGGTACAGGGAAGTGGTTGAACACCTGGAGGTGTTCAAGAAAATTTCAGATGTAATACCAAGGGGCACTGTTTAGTGGGAGATATTGGTGATAAGTGAGTGGTTGGACAGGATGATCTTGGAGATCTTTTCCAGTCTTGGTGATTCTATAATTTGCCATGCTAGAGAGGGATGTAATCTGCAGGCAGCCCAAACATGGGCTGATCTCATGAAGACTTTAATTAAGCACAAGATACCCTCTGTCCAGTGTGAAAGCACAGTCTCAACCCCAAAATAAAGTGAGATTCTTAGGGTTTTGTCTTTTAATGTATCCTGTCAGTCTGAAGATAATGAAGAGTTTCTTTTGGCAGGGACTTGTTCTGGATCAGGCCCACCTTGTTAGAGAGAAAATCAGAGCATTCATGTTTTGTGAAAAAGCTGTGTGACTGAAAAGTAGTGTGCTCACATCTTTAGAATTGCTGTAATCCTTTTGCTCAGACTCACGACATTCCATTTCACTTCAGAAAATCTACCATTGGATAGAGGGTTCTTGTATAAACAATTTTTTTGTTTTGTTTTGTATTCCTGCATATTACTATTGATCTTTTTCATTCACAATTTTCAAATTATTTTAGTTGAGTAAATTGCTTTCAACAGACTAAATTTTCCTGATATATCTTCTACTCTACAGAGACTTGGCTGATCAATTCTTCATAAGTTTGGTGTCTTGCCCTAACTGATTTCCAACTCTGTATATTAGATTAGTGAACACCAGAAAAAGAAACAGTCAAAAACCTCTTTTGTTGATCCACTCTGTTCAGGAGGTTGACAGAATAAAGATGTGATACAAACTTCTAATCTTACTCTGTCAAAAAAAGCAAATGTAGCTGCTTTTGATGAAAATTTTGATTACATGATTACATAGCAAATGTGATTATCTTGAGATAATTCTTAAATAAATGAAGATCTGTCTTCTAAGAAAAGAATAAAATTATCTGGGGGATATTAAAGTTCTTGTTTGCTTATTTATTTCTAATTAAATATTAGCTCACTAACTTTAAATCTCAAACCTAGATATGTAAATAGATTTAGCAGAAAACTCTTTATTAAATAGATCAATTTTTTTCTAAAATTGTTCAGCTCACAAACCTTTGGGCAAAAACCTCTGAAGTTTTCTAAACTTACGTCTTAAGTTCAGCCGGGATCGAATTGCTTTCTTCAGAGTGCCTAGTATGATTCTATTTCTAGGAGAAAAATGATGTTGATAGCACACCAATGTTTATAGTTGCTTAGCAGTGTTGTACAGAGCCAAGGCCATTCTCAGTGAAGAGCAAAAGGAGCTGGGGGAGAAAAGAATTAGGACAGCTGATTTAAACTGGCCAAAGGGATATTCCATACCATAAGAAATCATGAAGAAGAAGTTTTGAAAGGAGTGAGAGTTCATCTCTCTCTCCTCTGCTTCTGGAGGGGCCTAGCTGGGTGTCGGTTGGTGAGAAATGAGCCATCTCTCTTGTGCATCACTTGTCATGTACATTCATACAGAGATACAAACATGTATATGTGTATATTCATAATCCTTATTGTTTTCCTTTTCTCTATCTTAGTAAATAGGTATATCTCAACCTTCTAGTTCTATTTTGGTGGTTTTATTTTTTATTTTTATTTTTTTTTATTCTCTGCTGCATCCCACTAGGTAGGGGGGGGAGTGAACAAATAGCTGCGTGGTGTTCAGCCACCTGCTGGCTTATACTACAACTTATTTAAAGTCAGTGAGACGGGGAAGAAGCAAGCAACTGTATTTTAGCAGGATTGCTGGCAAATTATAGAAAGAAAGGAAAAATTTATTTTTTTGGATTTTGACAAGAAATTTTCTGTATCTCATTTTACATTTTCCAAAGGTGAAAAAAATAGCCTTTTTACTAATTCTAACTGCAGTAGTATCATCTCAGGAGACAAGAAAGAAACTGAATGATTTAGAGAGAAGAATGTATATTCCGTTTACTTAAAAAATAAATTACAACAGAAAAAATTTCTCTACCATAGAGCTGTGCAACTGAAGCTAGGATCTAAATAGTATAAATTTCTGTCCATGCTTTTTTCTCTAGCACTAACATTAAACATGTGACACACATGTGACACACTAGCCCTGGAGAAAGTATATCTTGCAACACAGAGAAAATCAGACTGCAAGATGGTAAAAGCTATGAAGTGAATAGCCATGAATAGAGCTTGAATACACATCCCCAGAAGAGAGTGATATTGGAACCAAAGAGATACTGAAGCCATCATATCCAAATGAGCATCTGGTCTGTTTCCTTGATCCTCTTTGTGAGAGTCTGGAAATCAAACATGCTGAGACAATAAAACCTCATGTTCTACCAGCTTCTGTATAGGAAAGCTGAAACCTTTCAGTGTGGAAGAGAATAATGAACAGATCAAAGGGTGACCTATTAGGAACAGGATGGAGATACAAGACATGTATCATGCGGATGAAGTCTCGCCATGTAAACTTTCACTGTACTGCGCTGTCGTGAACTGGCCTGCTGCATTGCATGAGTTCCAGAGGAAGCTTTTGATCTGCATCACCTAGACTTATATGCAGTGGCCATATGTAAAATAAAAGAAAAAAATTACAAAATAGAATTATGCTTATTTTTATGAACATACGCTGAGGATCTGCAAAACTCATGCTTGGCAAGCATCTGTTCCAGAATTCACCCAAGTTCCTTTGCATAGATCTGCAGGGAGCTGTGCACTCCCTGTTAACTGTGAATTAATGCTTTCAGCTGTTACCTCTTGAGCAGTGCCTTACTCAGAGAACAGTTAAGGTGAAACAGCTTTCTGTGCTTGTGGAAGGGTCATAACAAAAGGAACAATCAGCAATAGTGTTCATTAGACAGCAAATTGGGGCACTCAACAAAGATGTTGCATTATGATACTCAATTTTATTCTCAGAATTTTCAGAAGCAACTCACAGTCAGTGGCATCAGAGACTGAAAGAGTCATTACATCTTATTCTGTAGCCAGAAAGAGATGATAAAAAATGAAATTGAACCCAGTCCTGAACTCTAGCCTACTCACACACACACAAACAAATATAAATAGTGTAAAGATCCCTGTCAGAACTAATTCAGTCTTCTTAAGAAGAGTAACTCAAAAGAAGATTAGCTAGCACCTGGAAGATTCAGCTCATTTCTCCAGCAAGCCACTAGTAACTTCCTTTATGTAGGTGATTATTGTATTCTGACATCATCTTTTAGTCCTAGGAAGGCATTAAAAGTCAGTGATAGTAATGCTCCTTGTGCTTGTCCTATGGATGGAAAGCAGGAGGGTGTGATTCCTAACTCCACCAGTCTTCCAAGAGGTTCACAGACAACACTGGCTAAAGGTTGTGCAGTGAAACTTGTACAGAAGAATTGTCTTGCCTGCCAGAGAGGTTGGTACCCTCAGATTCTCTATTTACATCAAAAAACACAAAGAAAACAATTAATTATATTAATTTTGTTTATTTCCTTTTCACCTATATGCTGCTCCTGCTGAAGAAAATTCATGTACAGAGAAGTTTCTTTTCATGAGGTGTAATTAGCAACCAACTTCAAATGTGCATTTTAGGGAGCATTATTGAACTCCATTTTAGCACCTGACTGTGATGCAATGGCTGCAAAATCTTTGCTTCTTATGCTTTCCAAACAGCAGCCTTGGTTTTTTGTTACTGCTGAAAGCTTCCACCAGTTTTCTGCAGATCTTGGGGAAGTTTCTTTCACCTTATATTCACTCAAACTGGAAATAACACAGTGTTGCTTTGGATTCTCAAAATGTTCAGGTCTTGCTTTGAACACTGTGGGTGCAGAGGATGTTCAGGCTGTGACTGGATGATGTTATACAATTTCTTCAATATATTTGAGTGAGTTATCCAATAGAGACCAAAATATTCAGTGCAGTCTGATAGGCATGTAGCAGCAATCTTCTCAATTTTAATACACACTATGCATTGGAAGAATGGAAAAATAGTGCAGCCAATTCCTGACCTACCTCTGTCTCTTGGTTTGCCATTTGAGACTGAAGTCTGGCTCTTTTACCTTACGAAAACTTGCAAAAATAATCTAACCCTGGGACTACCATCCACATCTGCTTCCACTAGACTGAAAACCTCTCTAGGAACCAATGAGGAGCACACAGCAGGCCTAATTAAATCCCTATGTCATTTCCTTTGAAACTGGCAAACTACAGTTCTTATCTTGTATTCATTCACCCCCAGTGGTGGTGCTGTAATTTCAGCAGGGGTGTACTTTAGCAATAAGTCAGGGCAGCATGACAGTCACGCTGAGATTGTGCCATATATTGAACTATTAGATTGAAAACTGAAGACCAGATACACCAAGCAGTTGAGAAGTTCTTGTGTTTGTTTGAAAAATGTTGAAGTGCCTGAACGAGAATAAAATTAGCCCAGTGTCAGTACTCAATAAAGTTGAGCTCATAGAGAAGAATGAAACTGTATAACATGATACCAAGATACGTCATACCTACATGAGAATCAGAATACAAGAGGCCACACTGACTCTTAGCAGAGGTACACTCAGTCTATCACCTGCTCTCCACCAGTGACAGGAGATATGTACCTGCAGGCAGATAACAAGTAGTTGTTTATAAAGCTTCCTCTGTATGTCTACAACTTCAACAAGTGTGGTTCAGCAACTTCCTGATTCAGATACAATGTCCTTGTGATTAATGATCCTGGTCTTAAAAGCCCTTATAGTGTCTGTGTATAACAAACATGCTCTGAAGTGTCTGTTTTAGGCAGAGAGATCATTAACATTATGAGAGAAGTCAGGTTTAATTACATTTTTTGTCTATGAAAAGAGCATAGAACCCCGTGCCTATTTCTCCTCAAGAGATCTTGAGGAAAATCTCTCTGCTGACTGTGCTCCTTGAGTATATCAGTAATTTATAATCACATCGTCATAGACAAATTGTTTATTTTTAATGAACTCTACATTCTAGAACCAGCAGATATATTTGCTTCAATTTATATTTTTTCTTTTCAGAAGAATTATTTGTAATTTTGCTCTGCAAAACGCAACTCAGAATGTCTTTTGCTTTCTTCCCCAAGTAAACAGATATGAACATAGACAATTTTTCTAACACCAGAAGAACACATGTGGATGTTCTTCTGTCTATTGCACACAAATCCAGGTGCCTCTTGAGGACAACCTGCTACTATTGATTATCTTGCTTTGAATTATTTGTTTTACAGTTCTATCGAGTGATTTTACAATGATCTGTATGCAACTGTGAACTGCTTTTTTTATATTCTCAAGAGCCCACAGATTGAAATTTATTAAATATCATTCATAAGCAGCTGTCACCTGCTTTGAATGCCCTCTGAGCATCATTACAGTAACCAGTAAATTATCTAACCATGTGTATAACCTGTAAAGGAAACGCTGTATAAGGAGTAATATATATATGTTTGCATATTTTCATGTGGCAGTCAACAACTAGGAAATCAGTTTTAGATACACAGCCTACACTATAACATTCTTAAGGTTGGCAAGCTTGAAATTTTCAATTATCAGTGCTTGTTCAAGTCACTTCAAAATTTCTACCTCAGTTACCTGCTGTGTAAAATGAACCTTGCAGGAATACTGTATGGATTCTTTATTTTATATACATTAGGTTCTGAAACCCTAACTAAGACTAAATAAGTATTATTAAGCACGGATAAATACATTTGCCTCTGAAAATATTAGTAGATACCCTTGAAAAAAAGAAAATGTTCCCCGCCATTTTGCATGGAATACCATTTTGTGTATGCACAGAGGGTCTTTCTAGAAGCACTAGGCCACAGGTGTTTGAAGTTTTGAGAGTCTCACTCTGCTTTCAGTAAAGACAGTGACTGATTTCACTGTGAACACGCTGCTGCGTATTTTTGGGAATTCAGCTTTGGAAAATAGAATCTAATTGAAATCCTTATAAGGACAAAATAACAACTGTGCAGTCATCTCACATAAGGATCGGTTGTTATTGTTTGCGGCATCATGTGGAATCCCACTGCAAGGACATATCTGCCAGCAGCCTTTTCTTTGTGTCGGCCATGTTTGAGGTATTTTACATACCTTCTTCTGCTAGGCAGGATTTGCATATACAAAAGGAATTCAACTCCCTGCCGCTGGTTTTAACAGCCTGACTCTGTGCAGCCAAATTTGGTGAACTTAGCATTAAATGCCTTAAAAGTGAATGAGACTACAATGATGTAAGCTGGTTAATGATTAAAAATAGTTATGTAACTGGCCTCAGTTTTCACTAAATGCATGAAAACTATATGCAGATCTCAGCATTTTAGATGACACCTTAACTACCTATAGAGAGACAAAATAATGCAGAACTTGTTAAGGGCTCTGTTCTTTTAATGGGAATGTTGTTGAGTACTGAAATATTCTTGGTGCGTTATTCTACTCCTGGCAGAGAAACACAGTTTCTTGGCTGAATTCCCAAATATTAAGTTAGAAAACACTTGACATTGTGTGTGACTGGACTCAATTTCAGCACAGTATAAAAGTATTCAAGTACTTATTTTTAGGTTTGCCGTATTAATAAAGTAACAACATTTCAAGCATGAACAGCAATATCTGTCCCATCTAGAAAGGCTTCTGTATCAATTACTAGGCTGCATAGAGAAGATTTTGCCTAGCTCTGTTAAACCTCAATTTCAATAAATAAGTTGGGTAATTATTAATTAAACTACTTGGCACAGCTTCAAAAGGTCAAACGTGGACCAAGCTCTGAGCTTCCAGGAGTAGAGTTTAAACATCAGGATAATTATAAGAGCTTCCAATACCCAATCTATTAAAAATATATTAAAGAAATATTATACAAAAGGACAGAAAGAGATCTCGGTAATTACTGCCATAATTTTGTTCTGGTTGATCTCTCCCTCTTTGTCACTCACTACCCTCAGCCTCTTTTGGTAATTTTATCAGGCAGTAACAGAGAGCTTCATTATTCCAGATGTACTGCAACGCAGAAAGAAAAGAGGAAACAAAGCCTTGAAGATACTCCACGAAATGGTGAAGTTTGCACTCATATGGAACTGGAACCAGTGTAGAAACATTCTCCATTATACTTAATAGCAGCCTCACGGAGCAGCTCAACAAAATGACTTCTAGCTCCTCTTCAGTGGGGGGGCAGAGGGGTCTGGTGCATGTACTGGATCATGAGGAAGGCAGGATTAGAGTAAGGAATGTTGTCAAGGGGAGTCTACCGGAGACTATGAAGAAAGAAGACTTCCCAGAGCAGATACTATTGTTACAGATCTTTTCAAACTTTTTGTCACAATATTGACAAGGTACATTTTTTTCCACTTTTGTGAAGCCCTTTGCCCCATAAAAAAGAAAAATAAAATGAAATATAAAGTGACTCTCATTTTTGTATAGGTAGCCAACTAGAGTGCAATTTTTTTTTTTAAATGTTGATGTGAGATTTCCCCCCCTCTCTTGAGCTAGATTTCTACGGCCACAAAACACACACAGTTCCTAGAGATGTTGCCAGAAGTCAAAAGTGCTCAGCATCTCTCAGGAAAGCTCAACATCAACCGATCCCTTCTTTTCAAGTCAGCTATGCATTATTTCACTGAGCACTGATTTAAAGTATAAATATCTTTGAGCTCTGATTTCTAATCATGTAAATGAATCAATGTTCTGGGAAAGACACTATTCTTTCTTTTCATTTATATTCATTTTTCTTGACATATATCTATTATTTGACCTAAAATGGTTACAGTGTTAGTAGGGGCAAAAGATGAAATATTGAGTTACGTCTATTACAATACATGTCCCTTTCTTTGCAGGGTGAGGAATATTTTTCTCAGCTATATTACAACATACCTCTCTGTTTTATGCAGTCACTTCGAAATAATTCCTTCCAAACAAAATCAATTTCCAATCTCTGCCACTGCCTCCCTGTCAGGTCCTAGTTTAATAGGGCTTAGAATGCTTATATCCTATGAACACTTATGAGCTTCCACCCCACTTGAATGCGACACACAGTGCTCCTCCTAAAAATTTAAGAATGTATGCGAGCAGAACATTTATTTTGCATGCAAGTTTCTGTAGCCACACAAAATTATTCTGACAGTATTTTAATTTGAATAAACACACACACACAAAAGAAAAATTCTTCCAAAGAAAAGAAGCCTGTGTACATGTGTCTGCTCATAAGGAATATCTGGGAAGGGAGGACTCCAAAGAGCCTCTTGCACGCAGCTATGTCATTTACTGTCCAAACATGAGGAATGCATTCTATTGCTTCATACGCATCTCTGCCCTCCTCTGAAAGGATTTATGGATGTGTCCCATTGTTTCCTTTACTCCAAAAACATAATGGAAGAACAATGATGCTGGTTTTCAGATGTTTGGAGGAAATGCTGCATGCATGGTATCTGAGACCTCTGGGGATCTGACGCACATTTTTTTTAATATTGGTACTGTGTTCCCCATTATCTTAGTTACTCTGCAATGAAATAAAAAATTTGTTCCACAGCTTTCTGGGATAACACAAATCTCACGTCTCCACAGAGTATCATCACTTTAGAAGATGGACTTTAAGGGAGGAGGAAACAGCAGGTCGGGTAGCATGGTAAAGAAGCAAACATACCCCAACAGAAGCAGACTCTGGCAATACCCTCTGGCCACAGAGCTCCTGCAAGAAGCACACCCACCACCTGCATTGTGCAAAGGAAAAATAGTAGCACTCATATTGCCGAAATTTTGTAAGTATTTGTCCACTGGAAAAAAAAAATATTAAAAAATGGAGAATTGTGCTTGCAGCCGTCTGCCCTTGGCTGGAGGCGTGTGTCTCCAAGCAGAGCACTGCTGCTACAACAGCTGGGCTGCAGCATCCGCCTCACACTGGAGTAACACTTCATTAAAAAACATGAAAAATGCTCAAAATATTTCCATACCTCGTAGCCTATATCTGGTAAACTGATTAGAAAATTAAATGATCTGGGTTTTTTTCCAGTTTTTTGTTGGTTTGCCTTTTTTTTTTTTTTTTGGATTAAATTTCCATCATGAAGTGTACAGGATCCACCTGAGTGACATTCAGATCTGAAATTTGGCACACCAAGCATAATTAAGTGTGATGGTTTTGAGTAGTGGTAGTGCTGTGTGTTATAACCTGCATTCAAAGAGATAGGAGAGAAAAATATGGCTCATGTCTTCATTTTTTAAAGGCACGTACATTATATTACACATCAAGCAGCAACAGGAATTGTGCAAGGGCATGAAATCCCGATCATTGCTGCAGTCTTTAGGATAGATGCTCCCCTCTAATGAGCTGCTACTTAACTCACCACCAACTGAGAATACATGGTTAAATGTCAATATACTGATATTTCATCCTGACTGAAATTGTAACCTCAAGTTGGTAACAAAGTCCCCATCAGTGCTAATGGAGACACTCGTCCTCACCAGCAGCGTGCTGAGGACAAGGGGCCTCTGCCCCAATTTCTCCCAACACAGCTGTTCTTAGAGTCATTTAAAATCTTATTTTCAATGCAGAGAGCTGGTCTGCCTAAATTAATTCATTCATACAGAATTCACCAACTACTTAAAAAATAGTTCAAAAGAACTTTTGGAAATATTTTTGTTTGCAATTTTCTCTAAATAAGACCAAAATGAACTGCATCCTTAGCTCACTGTCAAGGGCTAAAGAAAGCAATTGTGAAAGGGATGGATCTCTTAAAATGACTAAATCAAAAGTGACTTTAATATGCAGTTCAGCTTGCCAAACAGAGTGTAGCTGATCTTTCCAATTTAAATCAGAAAGTCTTTTCTTGGTTATTGCTGAGATCTGCACATAAAAGACACACTATTTTCTGGGGGAATGGAGATACATGTACATAAAGTTTGCAATAATGACAATCTTGAAAACTAATTTCTCCCACTTCTAATTGTGAAGAGTTATGGCATCAGCCCACCCTGTCCCCATTACTCAGTCCGTGGTGATCATTAGGGTTAACAGTATCGCAATACTTATGCAAACTCAGCCTTGTGACCACAAACAGACTATGACCTGAACACAGCGGGAGTGCCTCCAGCCATACAGATCGTGGTGCGACATCCAACTGACTCGGGGGCAAAGGAGTGCAGGATGCATCCCATACCCTACATGCTATTTATGATATATCTGTGTTGCATACAAATTGGCACAAGTATGAGGAAATATGAATATCTCAGCATCCTTCAGTGCCAAATACAGACATGATGCAACATAGTCATTTTCTCAATTCAACGTAACATACAATATGCCACTCTCCATTATGCTACAGCAACTGAAATGTGCTGCAGGCCAATGGAAAATATCCCTAAAAATAGCTATGCTGTTTCTGGGCAAAAGGAGAAGTATTCGACATTTCCTTGAAAATGTTCCCACCTGGATTTGCTGGAACAGCAACATGATCGTTCAGTGACAGGAAGCTCTCTGGTATGGAGCTTTCTCCTCAATATTACCCTGCTTTCCTGAAAGCACTGCAAACAGGGCTCATAGCAGTTCTTTAAAATACTGTACATGAAAGCTGTACTAAACTGTTTAAGTGCTCCATTGTGAAGCACTGTATTAGGAGCTTTCTGCTGCTCAAGCAACTTTAGATTGTAATGTATTATAATGGTGTGCTATTCTCCTAGAGATCATTTTACAAATACAACACAAAAGATTGTCACATGATAATCTTCTAAATCATATCAAGGAAAATAAACACCCACTGCAGAGAGACTTGCTTATTTTGCTAAGACATTTTACAGCACATTAGCATAAAAATACTACTTCAGCCCTTCAGGTTCACCCACAGGACTGCTTAAGAGCATTAGATGTGTTATAAATACAAATGATTTTGGCAGCATGATACTTTGTGAATGCAGATTTGCAAATTTTATATGTTCCTATTCAGCCCTGCCATACAATCTGTGTAAATTACAGAATTTTGACTAACTCAGAGTGGTAATGGGGGAGAAAGGGCCAGTCGGCTCTTCCACTTCATATACAAGACACTGGCATACCGGCTCCAGTCACTGAAGCCAAAAAGCTTTTACTGCTGGTTCTTCTCTCCAGAAGTGTTAGACTTCTAGAGCTCCACATGTAGGCATTGTCCAGCTTTAGATCTGTGTATGTTTCCAGCTCTTCCTTTTGCCTGGCACAAAATGAATTTATCCTACATAGAATCATAGAATGGTTTTGGGTTGGAAGGAACCCCTAAGGTCATCGAGTTCCAACCCCCTTGCTATAGGCAGGGACACCTCACTAGAGACCACGTTGCTTGAAGTCCCATCTAGCCTGTACTTGAATGCTTCCAGGGAAGGGGCATCCACAACCTCACTGCGCAACCTGTCTTCTTCCTTTCTTTGTAAATGACACTGCAATTTTTCTATTAGAGCTGTACTTCCCATCACATGGTCAGGAACCTGCAGCCCAAAGTAGGAGATATATCCTTCATAGAAGCCAGGAACAGGATTGGATCTACAATCCAGACTATCTGCATGTTAAACACTGACCTATATCTATGCATCCATTCTGGTACTCATCCTCCTCAGTGGCACCGCCCTGTCCTTTCCTTCAGGATAGAGCCTCTCTGCCATGAAATCCTCTGCAGGCTCTTTGATAGGTTCTAGGATGGAGCAATGTCTGCTCACAAAGACCTTTCCCTGAATGGGACACCCAGTGAAGTCTGGATTGATGCGGTGAGCTACAAACCATACTAAATACACTTACTTTTTAGGCAGTCTCCGAGTTTTGATAGCTTCAGTACAGAATGTAAAAGACTTTTACGAGATTAACGCTAAGAATTTCCATTTTTATGGTATTTTTAGATTATATTTCATTTTCCAGGCTGCAGTTGGCTTGAACCGGAGCCACAATGCTTGTGACACTCCAAACACAAAAAGGAATTACAAAATGTGACAATTCTTAAAATGTGTTTCTTGTTGTATAACAAATTCCCAGTGTTGTAGATTAAACTAGAGAGAACAGGAAGCATAACATGGAGATTATGCAGCATTTCACTTTGTTTTTTGACAAAAAGTTAATGCCTGCGTTGTTCTAGTCAGTAAGTATCAAAGATACTTTACAATGACATAGCACACAGCTTAGCTGATTGGAAATTGCAGGCATGTATAAATCAAAGATTTTACTGCCGTTTAGTGAAAGCCAATTACACAAAAGTTTGAGACACATTCGTCCTTCATATGCTCACAACAACAGGCAAAATCCCTGCTAACTTTACCAGCTTCTTTCTCTTCCTCTTGATAGCTCACCCTAGGAAACCTGCCTGTGCACCTCAAAACAAACCTCTGAAAATCTTTGCCATAAGCACAATTTCTGTTCCCTAAAATGACACCTTGTCCAAGTTCCTATGTGTGTTTTATACTCTGTTAACAAGAAATTGGATCAAGAGCTGGAAATCACACTTTTTCTAATTACAAAACCAGTCATTTCTGTTTAACAGACAGAAGTATAAGTGGGCATGAAAACTGAAAGAGAAGGAAAAGAGACCAGGTACATCTAGCATGGGCTTTTGCATTTTTGTTGGCTTTCACTTTAAAGTACAGACGAATGTTCTACAATAGATGAAAAGTGGAAGTGCAGGCTGAGGCACAGCCCTGCTACGAGGACCTCCAAGTTGTCTACGTGTAAGTGGATTCATCTGCCCACCGAGACTCCCACCAGCTGCCCTGTGCATGCCTGAATAAAGCAAGAATCAAGCAAATCACATTAAAATTTGTATTAAGTGCATGTGGGCACACTGCCAATGGTCTTAGACCACTGGATCTTTGGGGCCCTTTATTTCGTGGTCATTTTGGTTCAAGCAAGTCTCTAGCTTGGGTACATTTGAGCTGACAACAAAAATAATACAGCTCACCACCTGCCAAAAGTACCTAGTTTCCTTATCTTAACCAGTGTAATGAAGTGAAGAACAACAAAAAGTGATTTCAGCAAGCATGTCTTAACCAGGAATGCTTTGGGTACATCTGCTGGCTATGGAACATGCAGGCACTGAGTGAGCAGAATCCCTTGAACTCATTTACATAGGAAAACACCTTTTATGAGCTTTCAAACAATTTTTCTCCTCATGGCTAGGAAAGTTGAGGCTGAGGTGAAACAAGCTGGAAGAACACAGGTGTTTTTTTTTTTTTTTTTTTTTAGAAAAAGTCTTACATTCTGTCACATATGCTTGCACTTTCTTTAGGAGGCTGACTTCCCTCTCCCTCTTTAGAGGCAATCCCTGTGGAGGAAATTCCTTAGGCAGAAATATCTGGCCTCGTGGTGAATGCCAGAGGACAGCTTGAGCAGCACTGGGGTTGGTCTGACCTGTGGTTAGGCTGTTGATGGGCTGTCTGGGACAAAACCGGCCACCCATCTCGTTCTGGATCTGCGTGCTCATTTTGTGGGTGCCTCACTGCCCATGTGTCTTTGAAGGCTTGTTTGATTTCCTCTGCCCTCCTATCGAGCTGATCTCTGAAGTGCAGAGACAGCTCCACCTCGCATGTGCAGCATGCAGGAATAGAAAAGCAAATCAAGGAGTGGGAGGGAAAGGAACAGCTTTTAGCTTTGAGGTGTCAACACAAAGTGGCCGACCAGAGGAAAAGACTGTACAGAGGCAGAGAAAACATAAAAACTTTAAGGCAGGCGGTCACTGACAGTGATATTTTGGCTTCTGAGAGTCTGAATTTAAGTGTTTGTTTTTGGAAAAATCACTCAAGTGCTTCTTCCACATGGAGATTGGTGTTGTATTACGCTGTAGGCAAGATTGGTGCTTGCAACCTCCCCAGGATAACGAGGTTCTATTTTATTCCATGGGATTCTCTCAAAGCTTTATTTTTTTTTATGTACCACTACTTATTTAATATATCATTTTAATAACACAGAAAATTATGCAAATAATTACATCCCCAAAGCACTGATACAGAGTAAGAAATTGCACACTATTTGGTGGAAATGCTCACACATATACCCATGATTTTGATATTATTCTTTTTGTAAATCCATCTACTTTCTTACTTCAAACAAACAAACAAACAACAACAAAAAAAAACCCTCAGAGACCAGATACGGAGGGTATATTTTGTAAATAGTTTATTTCATCTGATGTAAGTTACTGAGTTTACTCAGAACTGTCTCTACCTGCTTAAAAGAGGGATGTGTACAAGTGATGTCTGCCAAAAGCAGTAAAAGTGAACCTATGTTGCTGTATTATACAGTCCAAGTTTCCTTACATCTACTTTCATTCTGTATCCCAAATACTGAGAAATATGTCTGTTTTTCAAGAAGTTCTGGATGCTGAGATTTCTGGGTATCTGGCAGATCACTAGGAGCAAGTCTAAACCAATAGCTCCAGCAGGATTACTGGACACAGATATGCAGAAATTGCAAGGAAATGGTCCAAATGCAGTACCTTCAGCTTGTGTTGTAGCTGTGTGGTGAATGCAGCAGTGGATTCTACACTGTTAAACAGAAACATGTGCAGTGTCTGCAGTGCTTCCAGGTAGCCTGGGACTTGCTGCGTTTACCATGTGCACTGAAATACAGCCAGGCTTGCCTGCATGCCAAGGACTTACACATATTCAACAGCCTCTACAGAGGTGGACAAGCTGACAATTTTTCTCTCCGTTTTGATTGGGGGAAAAAATAAGAGTCCTTGGTAAGGATTTGGCATGCAAGGCAATCAGAAAGAGCTCAAGAGGAGCTATACTAGCCTGAAATATTTCATGTGTCAGACATCTTGTAGTATCTCCTCTCCCACAGTTGAATTGGACAGAGCACCATGCATATTTAGTTTGGAGCACAAGGAAATTCATTCTGCATAGAGCAGAGTGTGAACGAGTTTCTACACTACTAATTCCATAATCTCAAAAACACACATATGTTATACTTTAAACAGACCTTGTAATTGGGCATTCAGTTGGGTTTCCTTCTACACAGATGCTGCACTTACCTGGGTGCAGCAATTTTGTGATCTTCTGTTGCATCAAGAAATCTCAGGAGAATATAATGTAGAAGATAGAATAAAATTGGTGTTATATAGTTGCAGAATGACACAGATGGTGCTATTCCTATGGGCATGTATGAACACCTTGCTTTCAGAGTGACCTTTGAGAGTTTTGTAGGAAAGTTTCCAAAGTCTTCTTCCAAAGTAGATTTAACAATATGCAGAACTTTCAGCAGAAATTTTCATGCATGTCTGGTTATTCCAGTGAAAATATAGGTTCTTTTGTGTATCGCATAATGCAGGGAAATTTCTTCAAGTAAAGAGTAAGTTTTTTGTTGATTATTAGCAGAACCTTCAGATAGTTCCTAAATCTAGACTATCTGTACATTGCAAGATTTCCATAGCTAGTTCACATGAAAATGTTCTGGACAACAGAATAGGCTACTTTGCATAAGTGTTAACCTAGAACTTGCTGACACTGTCTTGTGATTTATTTAGTACCACCAGCTGATTCACAAATTTCAACCAAGAATAACAAAAAATTACCCTTGCTTAGACAACCAAAGTACAGCATAAACTGACTACTGTGTCTGCCAAGGCTATGCAAACATCTTGGTTTGTGAAAACACAGCTGAATGAAAATTAAATTAAATACCATGCCCTGTGTCTTGCCCTGAAAGCCTTCAAACATGAGAATCAGAGAGCTACAGTGCAGGATTTTTGTACTGAAATTATCTGAGTATTACTGGAGCAGTCTGTCTCAGAAATCAACCCTGGCAACTACTGTTATATGCTCTAGGAGACTCGGTAGTGATATTGTTAAAGGAGACTCTACAATAGGTTTGATGATTCACTTCTTAAAATCCTAATCTCTCTGGTCAGACTTTTGCTAAAAGAGTTTGGAGAACTCTTAAAAATATGATGCCATTAATTATTTACTTTTTTCTTACATGAAACGGCTTAAAACTATATAATTCAAACCCTTTGCTTATAATCAGACTAGTTAGACTCTGATCAGGGTGTTAAAGAAATCAACAGGTTTTGACAGTTATAAAGGTTAGATTCGCTGATTTAGATAATGAATCCCAGTGGATGAACTTTCTCTAGTACTGTACAGAACAGCTTCACGCCTCATACATAACGCCAAGATTTTGTCCATGAGTTCTCCAATCTGCCAGTCTCTCCTATCTCTTAGAGGTTGCTTTTACTCTTCAGAACAAATGGTACTATGCACTGACATAGGAGACGAGTAACAGTGGTGACTGTTCGCCCAATAATTTGTGTGAACTGATCTCTTCATCATCTTTATCAGGAGGAGTTGCTGGAGTGTTCTCCCATCAAGTTACTGGTAAGATTGAATAAAGCTGATCATTCAGGGCAGCAGCAAGGGAAATGGAGACGCGCCCTTTGCAATGGGATGTAGCATGAGGACAAGATATGCTTGTTGAGGTTACAAGGAGAGACCTTCTCCCCATGAGGATGTTAGGTAGTGGATAAAGCAGTTCAGGGAGGTTGTGCAGTCTGCAGGATCAGATGTTTTTTGAGAGGAGTCTGAAAAAATCCCTGGTCATCCTTTCTTGTCTCCAGGCTTGCACTGCTTGGTGGAGGAGGTCAGAGAGGAGACCTCCTGAGGTCCCTTTCAGCATGAATTGTTCTGTATATGCATCTATGCTCTGTGACTGATTAATCAGACACCTCTGATTAATCTCCTACTGACTGTTTGCTTTAAAGGCACATTTCTTATGGTTTTATGAAATATAATTTGGTTTTATACTATTGTGGAGTACACAGAGAGCCCTGGGTTACAGAATGACAACCTTGACAGTTGTTGGGCTTATTATTGCTTTTGGACTTGGTTATGTATTTGGTACCAAACCACTTGATCCCAGAATGATGGAGTCCTAACATTCATAATCAAAACCCATTTTCAACAGTTTTCCTGAGGACTGCAGAAAAAAAAAAAAGTCTATTCCTGGTAGTTTGATATTAAAATATTGCAAAATCAGAGTTCATATTAAATCGGGTCCCTGCTATTGGAGTCTTTAATGTGTACATTCAAAATACCCTGAAACCTTGACTCTGTTGAAAAAAAGTATTAGAGATTTTAGAGAAGTGTGCTGCCTTGTGAACAATTTAACCTTTATAAAACCCTTGTGCCTCACAAAGCTATTTTCCACCTCTGATCTGCAGGACCCAGCCACTCTGCCGGGAAGACAGTGACTTGTGTGGTCCTGTCCCACCAATCCTGCAGTATCTGGACATTACTCAGAGAGGCAGCTGCCCATGATTACAGATCTTCCTAATGTCATGGGTCAAATCACCAGGAAAGTGGGAAGGCTCAGGATGACAAACTGAAAGTAATCTGTCACTGTCAACTCCATAGGATCAAAGGAAAAACAAATCGTATCTGTTTTGGCAAATGGTGAAGGGAGGAGAAAAAACACAGGCTGTTAGGTTAACGTAGACAGACAGGACTGACCTCTACTATCTAGATTAGTTTATGTTGCTACAGTGTTCTGTATGCTGAAATCACTTCTGTCAGTGAACCTCTGAGCACTCTGCAGATGATGTAATTAAGAGCTGTAACACCTCTGGGAGATGTGATTGCAGCAGGGTGACCCTGGGAGAGGTGGCAGTTGACTCAAGTAGATGTCCAACAAGTAACTGAGGTGTTCTGGTTTCAGTCATCACCAAAGTAGAATGACAATGGCAGGGACACGAACCCATCCCAGGGCCACAAATGCCCAGATCTGAGGAGAAGGAAGCCAAATGGAATAGGAACTGGAATAGGACAGTCTCTGTCTCAAGTTTGAGGGGAGTTGCAGAGAAGGTAGTGAAACCCTGGTGTCGGTTTCCAAGCAATTCAGACTTTTAAAGTGGTGTTTGTGGTGCTCTTTAAACATTGGAGTGAAAACTGGAATAAATGTTTTCTTTTTGTCTTTTCTAACCTGTGTGAGTAATACATGGGCTCCATCTGCTTCAGCAATCTCATGCATGTGATCATCGCCAACTGCTATTGCCGGCGTTAATCATGAGCAGTGAATTCAGCTTTCACAATACAATCAGTTCTTGTTCTCAACTTCTGAGAGTTCATAATTCAGTCTTACTGTCATTTCTTTCCTCTTCCATGTTCTTTCACGAAAGGTAGACCTGCAGGGAAAGAAACCAGAGTCATTAACTGTTGGAAACTTTAATGTGCTACAAAACCAGAATTAGAAGTGATAATGAAATTTCCACTGCTGAAAGCAGACTTTGCTAACTGATGTATGTAGTGAGAAAGGTGGCCATGTAACCAATAAAAATAAGAACCGTGTTCATTTTTAATACCCCTCATTCATCTTTGCTTGAATTGGCAGGAAACCAAATCAGAGTTTAAGTTAAGATGCTCCTTTTAATTTTCAGTAATTAAAATAAATACATTTTTAACGATTTATGTTGGACTCCATTAAATCTACTTGTTTTATTAAACATCTTTCAGAACAATGTCTACCAAACAGGATAAAATAACGCACTTTGAGGAAAAAAAAATAAAATAGTCTTAAAAATCCAGATTTGGTCCTGCAAAAGCAACTCAGTGATAAATAAATAAATTGAACAGACACAGTCATTACAGATTGAGCAGTTTTTATCCAGGAGCCAAGCAACGATGGGTAGGAACAACTCAAACTGGGAAGGCTGATAAGATTAGCATCCTGACTATCTGTTCCATTCCACTGCACAGGCAGTTCTGAACTTCCCCAGGCAGCCTTAGCAGCACAGGGTTCTTGCAGCTGTATGTTCTCACAGCTCATGAAAGGCTTTTATGCCCCCACATTGAAAGCTAATTTCCAGTTCCTACATCTTGGGTGTAACATTGCTTCAGCCAATGGGAGATCAATTGTTGAATTAAGGAAACGGTGGTGAGATCAGAAGTGCCACTTCATAGAGGTCTTGGATTTAAAAATAAGTTCTGTCAGAATTTATCAGAGCAGAAAATTCCCTGGTTTGGTTCAGAATTCCTTTTTTCAATGAAAAAACTTTTGACTGAAAATATACCTTTCATTTTGCTGAAGAAAATATGAAAAGATATATTGTTGCCATTTCGATTGTGTGTTGTTGTATTGTTTTTGAGTTGTTTTATTTTATTTTATTTTTCAAATTGAGGAGGTATTTCCTAACCTGTATTACCAGGCATGACCTGATAGCAAGATAAAAGAGGAATATTAATTTCAACATGGCTTCCAAAATGCCCAGTTTTGCCATTTCTTATGGAAATACTAAAGTAAATAGCACAATGAATTCTTAACAGTGTGAGTTAAAAATGCTACGAGGGAAAAAATAAGTGAGAACTTCAGGCAGAAAAGTGAATTTTTCCAAATGCAGAATAAGAAAGAAGTAGTGACTGACAGGGAAATAAAGGAAATTAGGATAAAAATAAAAAAGTGGGACAAAGCAGAAGATGTGGGTTATATAGCATCCTGTTACAAGGAATGGAGCCTGAGGAAATGAAATTAAAAAAAAAAAAAAAGAAAAAAAGAGGGTATTTAATAGTCAAGTAGTTGAAGAATCTAGAAAAGGAAAAGGAACTGGCAACTGAGAAAAAAAGCTAGAAGATAAACATAAATAGTGTTCTGAAATCAAAGAAAATGAGGAGCACACACACAATATGAAGAGAAGAGAGAAAGCCAAACCACAGAGTTTTGCCAAGGGATTGAACCCTGGAAGATTCATCTAGCCAAGATTTGTAAGGGCTTGTTTTATTTTTGCCGTCTTATTGCTGCCAGAAGATATAAACTATATCTATTTACTTAGGGGGGAAAAAAATGTATTGCAATACAGCCAACTTCTCTTGGGGAAAAAAGAATGTTGTAACAAAAAAATTCTGAATAGTTCTTCATCGTGTTTCCAAGGATGCTGGAAGTATTTGGTAAAGCCATTGGGTCTGCATGGTTTTTCTATGAGAATGGTGGTCACAGGTAGGGTGGAGTCATTGTGGTCAGAGGAGGATATGCTTGTGAAGACTGAATATCCTATGTCACATTCAGTACCTCTGAAATCAGTGAAATTATTCTCAACAATCTGTTTCAACCAGGAATTGGGATCTGGTCCCAAGGATGGCTATGAGAATGATAATGCAGCACTTGCTTTTTAATAACTGTCTTAAATTAACTCTGCAAATGTAGGATCTTTTACAGACTCGCATGGAAGGTAAGGAAAGGAAAATGGATATCCTGCTTTGGGGAAAGAAAACATTTGTTTGATGGTTGATAGTTGCTTGTCAGGATCTAAGCGAGCATCTGTTTGCAGATCTGCTTTCTTTAACAAAACACTGGCAGAAGAAAAAAAAAGGAAGGGGAGGGGAGGGGAGGGGAGGGGAGGGGAGGGGAGGGGAGGGGAGGGAAGGGAAGGGAAGGGAAGGGAAGGGAAGGGAAGGGAAGGGAAGGGAAGGGAAGGGAAGGGAAGGGAAGGGAAGGGAAGGGAAGGGAAGGGAAGGGAAGGGAAGGGAAGGGAAGGGAAGGGAAGGGAAGGGAAGGGAAGGGAAGGGAAGGGAAGGGAAGGGAAGGGAAGGGAAGGGAAGGGAAGGGAAGGGAAGGGAAGGGAAGGGAAGGGAAGGGAAGGGAAGGGAAGGGAAGGGAAGGGAAGGGAAGGGAAGGGAAGGGAAGGGAAGGGAAGGGAAGGGAAGGGAAGGGAAGGGAAGGGAAGGGAAGGAAAGGGAAGGAAAGGGAAGGAAAGGGAAGGAAAGGGAAGAAAGAAGGAAGAAGGAAGAAGAAAAAAGAAAAAAGAAAAAAGAAAAAAGAAAAAAGAAAAAAGAAAAAAGAAAAAAGAAAAAAGAAAAAAGAAAAAAGAAAAAAGAAAAAAGAAAAAAGAAAAAAGAAAAAAGAAAAAAGAAAAAAAAAAAAGAAAAAAGAAAAAAGAAAAAAAAAAAAAGAAGAACGTTTTGGCCAAAAGGCACATGGAGTGCAGACCTGCCTTGTTGCAAAGTTTCATCAGACGACACTTTGTTTCACCCCCACCTTCCCTCTCCACCCTCAAAGTGAAAGAGGAAGCAGGAGATCTTGCGCCCAGCAGATTTCATGCAACCTCAGCAAAATGTGTCCCAGTGGAGCTCATAGTTCTGATATATTTTCAAAGCTACTTCTTTCTCTTCCCTTTCTGAACTCCTCTTTTTCTTTTTAGATGTTGACTGAATCTTGCCTGGCCACTACTTGAAACTGGCACAAAATTTTTTCTTATGTCTTTCACTATCCAAATTTATATTACCATTTCATCTACGTATATCAGAAAAAGTCTAAACCCTTTGTTGGTGTAAGTCAACTCTACATTTGAGATGGCCATCAGATTTCCAAAAGTGAGAGATATTGCGAGTTTTCCTCTTACGTAGCACACTCTCTTTTATGACAACTCATCATGGATTTAGATTTTAGTTAAACATCATGACTTACATTATGCCTTACAGCATTTCCTATACAAATCTATATTTTCCCAGATATCTTTTGAAAGATATCATTACCATGTTACTGAACTTGAATAAACTGATATCAGAGAACCTGTAAAGACAGGTAATTGATGTACCACCTCCCGCCAAAGAATTTAGAAGTAAAATAAAATCCACCTTTTTTTAAAATGCATCTCATTTGCACACTGCCACCAAGAAAATGCTGTATTTTAATGAAATCCTTTACATACCTTAAAGGGATAGGAGGCTGAAGGAGATTGACCATGACAGAACAGTAGCAGCTGTGAGGAGGAGGACATTCCTGGATACAAGCTGGCACTTAACCCCTGCATACTCTTCCTTGTATAGTGGAGAACTGGTCTCAGGGTAAGGACAGAATCAGCTGGAGACGAAGTTTGATCAGGAGCAGTGTAAGCTGCCATACCTCAAACTGTGTATGTAGTTACAGTATACACATGTTGGCCATTGCTTTTTGAAAATGCAGGTAGAGAGCAAAGCAATTTAATAGACCTGAAAATGCAAAATCTTTCGTCATGAAATCTCAAAGGTATACATATGTATATACAATATAAAATCTTTGTTACTCTTACGTTATATCATCTCCACTCCAAAACTTCATGTCAGGCCAGATGTGACCATTGTAAAGGGTACTTCAATGAAGGGAAATTCCAAAACTAGACCACATCTTGTAGCCAGTGATAGGGTAGACATGTTGGAGGCATGTTAGGAGGGTTTGGAAAGGGAATACTCAGATATAGCAGAGGGAAGCAGAGAACAGCCTGTTACTTTCTTATACCAGTGAAACCTGCTCCCAAGAGATACTTAAATTCCTGCAAAGTGAAGTTCTGCCAACTTATGATGGCATATCAGGAGTCAAGGACTGGGAACTGCCTGTCCCAGAGCTGCCTGGAATGGACCTAGGAAGTATGCAGTTGTTGTGTGCACTTGGGCAGATACCTGAGAGCTGCAAGCCCAGCCTGTTTCCACAATCTAAGCAATGTTTAAAGATTACCTTTCCTGATGTGTTCAAGTCTCTCTCCAAGGCTTCACTGTCTCTGTGTTTCTGCATACAGCCTTATTATCCTTGTTAATTTTAATGGGGAAGTATGAGAGATCATCCATGGAGTGTGAGAAAAGATTAATCCATTTATGGGCCATAGGAGGACTATTTCACTGACGGACCCAATTTCACCAATGTAGTAGCACTCCTCTTTTAACATAGTTAATAAATTTAATATATTAACTAAAGACTAACACATTAGGTAGTGCTAAACTACACAACAGCAGCTAGTTCTTCCCTCACAACAGCAATCCTTAGACTCTGGAAGGGAGCAGCACAGTATTATGTTACACAGCACGTGTTCATGTGGAATTCCTACAGGAAAGCAGAGTCGTATCACCTGCCTGAAGAACTGCTGGGAGCCAGCAGGCACGTGCCACTCGTAACTCACCCAAGCAAGCTGACCAAAGACACCAGTCACTGCAGGAATTTTCATTAATGCATGTTTGCAGCCCCTGCAACATGTATCCTCTTTTTCATAAAAGTCAGTGGTACATTGGAAGACGCTTGCAGATAAGATAAATGAAGCCCCTAATCTTCCAGCCCTGCTGGGCGCAAAGCTAAATTGCTTTAGGGATCTTGTTCTTCCAGTACAGCTTTTCAGAACGAGGGCAGTATCACCTGTGGCAGCTTAACCAATTTGTATGTGTATGGCCTGGGATGAAAACAAGATCTTATATCAAGTCAAGCTGCACTGGTCTCAGGAAGTATAGAACTTAATGAACAGAGTATCCCTGAGAGATGGGCAGAAGAGAGGAGGTGCTCTGAAAAGAGAAGAGCGGTGTCAGCACTGCAGGAGCACATTGGCAAGTTGACCCTCTTGGTTTTTCCGTACATTAAGCCAAGTCCAGTTTAAGATATAATTAAATTTAAGATAGTTGTTTTACAAAAACCAGCTCTCATATAGCATCAGTTATTCTTTCTCAAAGGACAAAAGGTGGAAGTGCAATTCATGCAGTACAAAATAAATGCTTACCCAAGACATAGCATTAGACCTCAAGTCTGATCACAAAGAGGGAGATTATAAAACTCTTCCTCAAGGCACCTCATGTTAGGCATTCAGGGAAAGCAGGGATTTTTAACCATAAGAAGGGCTGTGATTTGTGTTTGTCCTACTGTCAGGCTGATGATACCTGTTAACAACAACCACAGCTGGTGTTGCTCTCTGGGGCTCACTGAACTGCTATCAGTTACCTTGCAATATAAAAGTAATGTGGGAGACAAACTTATCTCCTTTTCTTTAGAAAAGTGAGAACAGGAAAATCGTAAATATCTTTTTCTTCCAAAAATCAGTTGACTCTTCGTGAGTAGACAGTATACATACTCTGCTCAGGATAATGTACCTCCATTCAAGCCAAAGGCACAAAGTAAGCCCTAGGACACAAGAACTCAGCGTACTGCTCTGTCCAAAATTCCCCCAGATTGAGTTGGCACCTCATGAAAGAGGAGAGCCATTACACCTCGTGACAAAACTATGAGGAAACATGCCTATCTTGTTCACAGCAGTCCTCAGAAATGCCCAAAGACTCATTTCTCCCAGCATGATGAAATGTAGATGAAACACCAGTGAAAACTGACTGTGCATCAGCACTAAAGTATTCACACCTCATTGAAGAGCTAAATGGGGACAGTAAGCTAATCATCATGACAGTGTAGCTCTGTTTGTGGGGGAACCCAAGGAAAAATAGTAATGCAGTGCCCGAAGTGTCACTTGCAGCTCCTCTCTTCCAGGCATAAAAGTTCATGAAGATGTCTTTTTGTATGTGATGTTTATTATCACAACAAGACAACAGCTCTGTTTGGAAGGCAATTGGTAGACCTTATCCTCCGGTTCTTCGCACCAGCCTTGCTCTGTCACAGACCTCTGCTGCACTGCCACATTTGCTGATGTCTTTTGTTTCTCTGAGCAGCACCAATTGACCCTACACAGCTCCATGAATTGGTGTGTCCCTCTGTATGTCTAACCATTCTGCTTTCACCAAGCACGCTTTGATCGCCAGGAAGGAACTTATGGCACTTTCTCTGCTGCTGAGGGTTGTGGACCTAACTCACAGACTTTTTTGGAGTAGAATTCTTGCCTGGGCTCCACCTCGAGAGCATAGCAAACTCACAATGGCACAAAGATCACCAAGCTGCTTCGTGGCATTCTCTGAAGGTTTTGTATTCTGTAGGTTTGGATTATGAAGGGAGCCAATGCTGGCTTTACTTTTCAAGATGTTTTAAAATCGTGTGATGAGTTGTCAAAATGGCAAATATCCATTTTCTTTGGCACTAATTTTATTCATGTTTCTAACCAAGAAAATGGCTGGAAATATTCTTCTTTTCTTTTTCCATCTTGCATGGTTGCCACTCCCTCAGACTCAAATGACTCAGACATTTTCTCTGTCTGCTTAACAACGATGATTTTGTGGTGAAAGCGTTGACACTGTTCTGCCCCTGGTAAGTTTTGTGCTGCCCAGAAATTACTAATTCCCTGTGTATGGTGTTGGAAAATTGCACAGGGTTCTCAGCTGCATGTCCTGAAGATGTGCCTCAAAATAACATGACTTAAACATCCCTCTGAGCTCACATGAGATATTACAACACCTTTATTTGTGCTGAGGGCTAAAAATGGAATTAAGAACAAAGAATAATGTCTATGGGCAATTCCACATCTCATTATTCTTTCATTCTCCTCACTTGGATATATTTGTTTGGCAGTATTTACTGCACTTTGACTTAGGAAAGTTCTGAATCTTCGTCCGTCCCTGATTTTAATAACATTAGTTTTTGAGATCTCCAAGTGAGAGGGACTACAAAAGAATATCCTGGAAAATAATAATTAATAATCAGGAAGTGTTACTGTTGTATCTTTTAGAGGCTAATCTGGTCTTGAACTGCTCCAGACAACACAACAAGATGTTGAATTAAAATTCTCTGTGGTGCATATGACTTCCCTTTGAGATTTTTTCCCAGATTCTAAATTTGGTATACACAACCATTTTATAACTCCTTTGCCATCATTTTAAAGTTTTTCTCTTCTCGCAGAATATCTCCTCAACCCTTGATGGGGGCTCAGTGTTCTGCTTTTTCTAACTCCCTTTATTTTTTCTACATTCTTAGCCCCTGATGTCTTATGGTCCATCTTCTTTCTTCTGTCTTTCTTGAGTGCACACCCCTCATGTACTCAGTATTGCTCAAATTTTGTCAAAATTCACCATTTCCTCTATTCCTTGAAGGAATTATCATCTTGACATTTGCTAAAAGGGCATATTAGACAAAAGTGCAATCTAACCTGATTTCATAACCCTCTTCCACTCACTTGGTTTTATCAGCTTTTTGCTTGACCGTTGCCCAATGAAAGCAAGGACTGTTGATGCCAGATCCCGCCCATAGCAACTGCTCCAAAAGGCACATGGTGCCCTTGGGCACCAGCAGCTGCACCACAGTGGAGCATTTTACATGAGTTTGTACCTTATGCCTCAATTTCTTTGGGTTCTGTTGATATGAATATCTTTTCAGCTTTTTAGCTATATGGTTTCAAGATCATGTTGTAACACTCAGGTTTGGTAACCATTTGGTTTACATGGAGCCAGGAGTCCTGAAGCATATATGACACTCTTAAGCTTAGGCACCACAGTGTTTGCAGTGGTGCAAATGAAACATGGGAATGTAGGGAGTGGGATGTAGCCCATCTGTGCCCATGTCCTGCAGACCAGTGGTGCCCACAGCACAGTATCTCCATTATCTTCCAGCTGCTAAATAAACAGAGTTCAAGGAGGCTTGATTTCATTCTGCCTTCGGAGAAAAGTGTTAAAATGCAAAAGAAAGGAAAATTTGGGAGAAAGTGAGATAATTGACAATCATCTCTTTTTTGTTTCTGCAGATCTGCTCTCAGAAGTGCTGATGCTGCCTGTCGAATTCTCCTCTCCAGGTTTGGGACGTGCTTTGGTTACGGACTCTTTTGGTGCTGCATTTCCCAAAAACAGCCTCTGAGAAATATGTGGCAGGAGCATGGAAGCACCCCATGCATTGCCAGGACCAATCTTTGTCATGGTCCCGGGTCAAACTGGCCCACAAACCACTGACAGCTCGTAATCTGTATGGGGCAGGATGAAGACAAGGTCTGAAAGTCACAAAATGCACCAAGTCGACTTCTTGTTTTCATAGAACTCTTTTTTATTTATGTTTTTTTTGTTTGTATGTTTGTTTGTTTTAACAGCACATGCGCCCTCAGGTGTGGCAGCACCTATTACCATAGAGGTTATTTATTCTGTTTCCTTCAGGAAAGGTGAGAATTCAGGTCATTTTTGCCTAGTGTAGCTGCTGTGGTGGCGCAGAAACAGAGCTGCAGCAATGACAAGGCAGTGCAGAGAGCAACACCTCTGCTGGCACCCCTCCAGCAACACCAATCTCCAGCCAAACTGGGGCACCCCACGCACTGTTAAATTGCTGATAATGTGCAATTAGGACAGCCTAAGCCTTCACTAGGTAAATGTATTGAGTTAAACCCAAACACTAGGTTGGACAAAGTTGGTCCATGTGTCTGCAGAGGCTGCAAAACCCCAACGCTGGCCACCACGTAATGCACAAACATTCACTGATCCTTGTGGCCACAACACCCAAAATCAGGAGTCTGACCTAATAGTTTTCATGGCTGATTTGTTCTGGGAGAGCTCTGGCAGCAGAGGGGTAAGGTAAATTGGAGTCTTCAGAGAAATTGTGTATTACATAGGCATCTCAAATCATGAATGACCCATATTGGTGGTGGCAGTGCCTTCCTTACTGTGACCTTACATTCTGTGACAGTACATTTGGTCAATAATTGTGCCTTGGTAACTATCACATCTGTGTAACTTAAGCATCAGTGTAATACAGAGTGTATGATTCGTTCTGTGTTTTTTCAAAAAAATCCCTTGAAAGAACGAAGAGGCGCTAATGTCTCCAATCGAAAACTATTTGTTTACAGCACAGAAATATATATATATATATATTAAAAAAAAAAAAGAGGTAAAAAAGACAACACAGGGAAAATAAAGATCTGCCTGTTTATTCATCACGTACTTTCTAGGGCTTTTTGCTCTTAAATTTGTTCTAATATTATCAGAATTGATTTTTAGTCTCTCTGATCCCAAAGGAAATGTCTTCAGTGAAGCTCTCGGTGGGTAACTGTAATGAAGAATCAGCTTGCAGAGCTGTTACTATGGTGCTCTTAAGTGTAGAGCTTCTAAAAAAATTAACTGATAAGAAAATTCCTGTGCACTATATTTAGAAGTATTTCATTTTCTAGCTTTTGACATAAAATAATTTAACAATTGAAAGTCTACATGGAAACTGTTTATTTTTTATTGCAGCATGTATCATTTAAAACATGTTTTTGTTGGCTTTTAAATAAATTTGGAGTTTAGCAGAAAGCTTGCTAACAAAATTCCCCCAAAATAAAATGGGAAGCAAGAAATACACCACTCTGTTTCCTCATCTATTTTATTTTATTTTATTTTTTGGCATTGTGAGAACTGAATTCCTTAGGCTCTATGAGAAAATATTTATGTACAAAGAGCTCTACTTGAATGTTTACCTTTATACTCTAGGAAGGCATTTCAACAGGGGTACTACTTTCTGACTCTTCTGGAAAAAGCCCAGATCTATTTTTAGATAGCAACGTCCTAAATTGTGTACTGTATCACTCAGGGCAATGCAAGCAAAAATGGCAAATTCAGCTTCCTATTATTTTTGAAAGAGAGCCAACACCAGCCCATTTCTGTAGGACGGCCCAGCTTAAAGCCCTGTATAATCACCGCCAAAACTGTTATGAGAAATAGGGCAAAACTGCATCCCTCAGGCACCATTTACACCACCTGAAGACAAGCGAGTTCAAAATGACATGAAATCACACCAGGGCACACAGATGCATTTTCAGAAATTTCTGTGCTGTTATTACAAATCACTTCACACTAACATATTCACTCCAGCCCTTTCTACTAAAGAAAAAAAAAATAAAATAAAAAGCCTCTTCACACTGCTCATAACAAATTACCTGCTGGTGCACAATTAATTTCCTGAAAGCCTGCATGGCTGTGCTCTCCCAACCCCCACCTGGGTGCTGCTCAGTGCCACAGGGGCTGCGGACTTGCTGCCTTGGAGGCCATCTGGTACCACTCCTAAATAAGGTAAATTCTCAACACCACCACTTCCCTGGTGTTGGTCACCTGCATTTGTCTGCAACCACTTGCAACTCTGTTGGCAGCTTTGACAGTCAGGCTCTGCTCTACAGATGCTTCCAAATCTCTGGCATAAAGAAACAGACTCTGGGTAGCACAAGGAATGGGATAGAAATTTAACAGTGTTTGGTAATCAGGCAAAGATTAGCTTGAAAACAAATGCTGCTCCCTCAAAGGGGACTTCTTGCTGCTCTGCAGAAATCTCACCATTGTTGGTGTCAGAGAGGAGGGCCAGTCATACCTGACGGTGAGATAAATAGGTAAAAGATTGTGCCCTTCTGAAGAGACTTTGTATTCTCAAAGTCCTCACAAATTAACTAAACTCTGTAATATCCAAATTATGTGAGCACAAGCTCACCTTCATTTACAGACAAGCAAAGAAGAAAACTAAAAACATATTTAATTTGCAGGAGCATACTGTAAAAAACTCCTGCAATGCAGCTGACCATGTGTATAATGCAATATCCCCTTGCCAAAGATCTAGAAAACAAGCAATGAAACTTCTAGTGTAGAATCCAGCTATTGATTTATTACATTATCATCACCATAAAAATTATAATCTTATTATGAATTATTTTTCAATACTGTCCATTCACTAACTTGTCAGTAAAAGTACTGGACTGCCATTCATCACTGTACAATTGTGTTATTACTTGCAGTATCACCAAGAGGGCAAGCTTTTGAAAAAGTAGAGTTTTGTAAGTTTTAGCCTGTTAGCATGTGTTGAGAGTGCTGATGCCTCACATCAGTTTCTTTGCTGAACTCCAAGTATAGAGCAGTTATGCCATTTCACCTCCCTGTGTCCCTGTTTTCACATCTGCAGAAAAATAAAAATAAAAATTTAAAATCTATTTCATAGGGATGTCATAAAGATCAAAACTGTAACGTTATAGATGTTATTGAAATTTCCACAAAGCCTGAAAGTCGAATCCTTAACAAGGATCTTTCATGCATTGCTATTTTGCATTGTCTACACATTGCAAGGAGCAAGGATGGGCAGACATCAGAGACTCTTTGGGACTTTCGTGGGAACAGAAGAGTTAGACATAAGACCCTTATGAGAAAGATAGTTCAAACATTTTTTTAGGTAAAATTTTGCCTGTATCAAATATTGTTTTTCTTGTGAACACAAAGTATTCTCTGTGGCATCTTCATATTGCCACTCATTCTCCTGCTAACTATGGAGAACCAGCACACCAAGAACAAATCCTCAGGCCACTCATTTTTAAGAGTTCTTTTTACTTTATTCATCAAATAATACTTTCTCTATTGGAAGAAACTTGTCTTGTTTGAAATTTCTTTCTGGGGAGGGCAACATGGTCTTTTATCCCCGATTTTGAGGAGAACAGATTTTCTAAATGCTGTTTTTGCATCAGCTCTGTCCCCAGTGACTGAAGAAGAGCCATCTTCTCTTTCTTTGCACTCTCTATCATTTCCTTCAGAAGGGAATATCATATATGTGATCTTACTGATAAGCCATTGGAACATCCCACCAGATTTCTTTCTGCTGAGGGAGTGCAGTCACCCAAAAGGGTGATGAGGCCCAGGCAGAGGCTGCACAGAGAAGCTGTGGTGCCCCATCCCTGGAGATATTGACCAGGTTGGATGGGGTCCTGGGCAGCTTGATGTGGTGGGGAGCAGCCCTGGCTTGGAACTGGATGGGTTTTGTGGTCCTTTCCAATGCAAGCTGTTCTGTGATGCCTATGATTCTAATGTGGCTTGTTGGCTTCACATCCAGCTTACTCCATGTGATCCAGATGGCTTTTGTTCAAGTGCTATCACACAAACACAGAGGCTCACATTCTACTGCAAGGGGCAGCCCCACGTCCACAGCATGCCCAGCTCCCGCAGCACCAGCTGAGGCGGAGGAGGGGCTCCCTGGTGTGTAAGGTCATTGTCTGCTTCCTCCCTTTGAAATATCTCATTTTTAGAACCTCGGTTATAAGCACGCTTTATAAATCCTACAGCGAGTCTTACTGAAGCCTCTATTCTAAATAAATAGTTTAAAATAAAAGTTGCATAAATACCCATCCATGCCAACAATACAGTTTGAAAGAGAGTGCTGTAAACACAAAGTAAATTAGATGGGATCCACTTTTGTGGGGAAAATGGCTACTTAAACCAGTTATTATAGAGAAGATGTTGTTGTGTGGTGCGACAGCACGTACCCATGTGGGTAACCGAGAACTGGTTGAAGAAACAAACCCCACCCATACCTAGGAGCTGTGCCACGACCAGACCGCAATTCCTGTGAGGCATAAATTTAATTTGCTGAAAATGAAGCACAGGCACTGTCACAGTTCATTAGCCAGCAACAGACATATTGCAAGAGAAGAAAGTGGAATTTGGTGGATGGTCCAACTTCTACATGTGCTGTGAATAAAACAGACTATTGTTTTTTGATAAAGGAGTATTGTTTTGAATGTGCCGGGTAACTAAGTAAAGCCAGCAGAATTTTTTGGCCAAATATAGTCTCTTGCTCACTGCTAAAAATCCTAGCTTTTAAATTAGGAGCTGAAGTCATTGAAAAAAAAGTTTACATTCCTGCAGCCGGCTGCAGCAAAGCCAAACAAATGTTTGGCTTAATATTCATCTCTTTCATGAGCCTTTCTTAAACATCTAAGTCAGAAAATACCATTTCTATTATTTAGTAATTTTATGCTCAAAGCACTGGTTTTGTTCCTTTTTTTACAACTCTACCCGCCTGTTTCTTTTCTTTTAACTCGTTCAGAAAAGACCCAGTAGGGTCACTGCTGTGGCATTAGGCTATGTAAAGCATTTCATATCTTAAAGAAATCATGGTTTCAGTTTCTGGCACCAGCTCCAGTAGTAGGTCACAGTTACTAGCAGTGTGTTGTTTCTTCCCTTTTTTATTCTGTCACGTCCCATACCTGAATAAAACTGGGAAGAAAAAAAAAAAAAGAGAAAAAAAAAAAAGAAGAAAGAAAGGAAGAAAAAAAAGGAAGTAAAATAGAACAGAGGAAAGGAAGGTGTTGTTTTTCACAGCAGCAAACTGCAGTTGTGATTAGGATCTACAAAACTATCAGAGTTTAGGAGACCTGGCTGTAAAAAAAAAAAAAAAACAGTAAGAGCTGCTACACTTATCTAAAGCAATGCTGCAGAGTGACATGCTGGAAAATTATTAAAACCAGCACAGTAATGGCTGAGAGCCCAACCTGTCTTACACATCCTGTGAGAGATTTGGTGCTTTATGCTGCCGCAGGTAAGGTCACCAGCAAATGCATGAAGGCACAACTGGGGCCTTACAGAAGCTTAGGTGCCAGAAGCAAGACCACCACACAGAGGAAGAAACTAACTTAAAATGAGCCCACCATCCTTCTTACCAGGTTTCTGGAAGTTGTATTAGAATGGTATGCAGACTATCATCCCAGCATTGTAGGACCCTGTGGGAATGGAGAGTGTGTTTGTTCAGCATCTGTGCTTTTTCTTTTTCTTAACCAGATGTTTGAATTTCAGGCAGTGGGCAACTCAGAGCACAGACCAATGGATATTAGCATATTTGCTATAAGACATCTTAGCTGGACACATACTTGAAGTAAGAAAGCCTACTGTCACAAGGGTTGTCTGGGGTACAGCTGTGAGGACGAGCTTTGTCTAAACATGAATTTACAAACTGTGCACATTTGACTCACCTTTCTTTCCTTTCCTCCCACTTATTTGCCTTTTCTGGATGAAGGAAGTTGCATGCAAAAAAAAATGTATGTTTGAAAATCTTGCTTTAAAACTGCACATTTTAAGGTTATGTTTTGTAAAGCACCTTTTACATCAGGTCTTGCTCTGTGAACTCCTGCACTTGATGACCTCGTTTGAGGTCTCAAGCCTCTCAGTTTTTGTCCCTCAACATATTAAGAATAAGGTGGTTTTAATGAAACTACTTCAAGATATAAAGATAAGCATGTTCATAAAATGTATCAAAATTACAATTTAAAATGGACACAAAATCTTAGATTTCTGACAGTGTTTGATATTACTCGCCTGCAGTTCCTACATGCAACTTACCTTTTCCTGCCTACTGCATTCATCTGTAGAATGTAAGATGCATTTTAATGTTTGTGACTTCCTTCTCTTGGATGCTTGAAAAATACAAGAAGTTTCCAATCACAACCTTGCCTCTTCAGATCCACATCGAGGTGAAAAAAAATCCTTTCAATCATGAACAACACTCAACTAAGAAAACAAAACGCTCAATTTATTGCATTATGTTAACTGATTTAATATCATAACAATCCTTCCCTAATCAGCGCTGCCAGCACTTGCAATTTTAACACCAGTCACAGGATATTTGGTGGTTTCCATAAAATCCTCACTCTTTTCCTGAAGCAATTAAATCCAGTATTTTTAAGTCTCAGACCTTTACAACTATTGGGGAAAAAAAGCATGAATCCTAAGTGAAAAAACAGATGACAAATGATAAAAATGGTGACTGGATGAAATGAAACACCGATGTCTGGCTTCAACTTACACATGTCATAGGGTTTCTCTATGCATGTATTTTTATGTCTTTCTTTCTCATTCAGAAGCTGATCTCACTGTTAAGGATCTGGACCATGATTTCTGAAAAGCCGGAGATGGCGGTGCTGATGATTTCAAGGCATTCCACTGGATTCCATGAATCTTTTCTTTTCTGCTGCTCCTTCTCTGCTCACCCCAGACCCACTAGCCCCATCCCTGCTATGCCAGGAATGTCAGACCAAAGCCCGAACGAAAGGCACCAGCATCTTAGCAGCTAAAGCCCTCTCAGATTACAAGTAACACGGGGGTAACACCAAATGCTGTCTGTGCCACCCACGGCCACTGTCATCTATGTCAAACTTTCACTGACAACAGCTGATCTCAACAGGCAGTGAAAAATTTGTACAATTTGAAAAAATAAAAATAAAAACCTCCACTCTTATAAAGAACAGATTGGTAATGACATGGATCACTCACACTGACTTAATAGACCACCCTTAGTTCTTCAGCATGGATGAAGAATAGCCACTGTTACCCTGGCATAACTGCTGCTGTGCACTTTAAGAAAAGTAGGACTTCAGAAAGAAGTGTGGTGGAAATTTCCAAAATATAGATGGTCTGTTTGGATAAAAACAGGTTTTTTTATACTTAATTGCTAGGCCTGGGGAACTTGACTGCCCCAACCACTGACTCTGTTTGGGCACATTTGAATGGATGGATGGAGGCAGGAGTGATCCCTCATGAATAGGGGTGCTCCCTGCCCCCAGACTTGCTTTCCTCTTTCTTCTTGCAGAAGGAGGGCAGGAGGGGAGCTCAGGACATTGACAGGGAAGGATATTTCCATCAGCTTTGTGGTTAACATACCACGGTCCTCGTTTTTCAAGTCCTAGGTGAGGAATGATTTTATTATCTTTTGATGCTACTGGGGGAAAGGAGAATCACCAAAATCAAAGTATATTCCATCCATTAACAGTAAGCTGTATTAAATATTTAGATGCTCCTTAAGTGTTACTTGAAAAAAAAAAATCTGTGCCAGAAATGGAGCTCATCTGAAAGGTAATGCAGAGAGAAAGGACCTTTATCCCTCAGCAGTTAGGCACGGCAGCAGGCAGACTACCAAAGGCTGTGGCATATTTGCATGCACAGAAAGTTTCCCAAATGGATTAACATTAATTTATATTTTCAAACAGGCTTGAGATTTTTCATGAAGACACCAGGGTAGGTAGCACATTTCAGCTCATGGCAACTCCAGGTTATCTAAAAATAGACCACTGAGCTCTGTTTTTAGCAATGGAGATATAAATCTGAGGAAATCTCACTAACTTTAGAGTAGCTGCCTCAGATTTACGTGTGAATTAAAGATGTCAGATTAGCCTCCAGTTTACACTGTATGCTACTAAATACGAATCCCTGATTCTGAAAACAAGTGCTGCACTAATGCATGTACAACTGGAAATGTCCACATTAATTCCATATAACAGTCAGCAAGTGAGAGTTAATATTCTCAGGTAGAAATAGGTTGTGAGTGTTCTTTACCACCTGTCTGTTTCAGTACTATTGTGAGGACTGGGACAGCTGAAGCAGCAATCACTCAGAATGTTTTTAAGCCATGACTTTTGGTTACCTCACTTATCACCATGTCAGAATATTTTCTTCAGCAAATTAAAAACTGGCTTTTCCCTTAGGTACTTTCTGAGTATTCCAAAGATTCATTCACAATGCCAAGTTGCAGCAAAATACAGTACAATCTAAGTCACCCTCTGATATTGCTTTTCCTGTTTCTTTCTGGATGGAGTTATAAGCACAATGAAAAATAAATGATTTTGAATGGCATCAGGGAAGAAATCAGTATAACGGATGGAGTTTTTAAGTCAAATCATCTTGCTAATAGCTAAATAACATAACATATTTGCTATGTTTGATTTTGGCTACACGAGTTTGAATGTTTGATTTTATTTTTTCATTTTAATAAGGAGAGCATTTCTAAGTGCTGAAACTAGGGATAAGGTAACATTATCCTCTTGGCACATTTAATAATATGTACTAATGCAGTCCATGCTTCCAACCCCTCTTCCTTGCCTAACATTAATGCTACAAATTGATGTATTTTTCTGAACAGCAAACCCTAGCAGTAATGTGGTCATGGGAAACTGGAACAAATGACCACTTGCTCCAGAAGGCAACACACCGTGAGTTTGAAGTCCTTCTTGTTTACATAGTGGCTTGACTCTCAGCAACAGGTCATAGCCGCAGAAACAAGAGCTGCCTGAAATATCATGTAGGGCCTGTAAACCCAGGAATGTGCTGTGTGCTGCCAGCAATGCCCTATATGATCTCAAGCAGCCCATCTTCCCGAGACCTGGGAGGATTTCAGACATTTTTGACCAGATCTGCTGGGCTAAGGTGACTTTGACAGAAATCAGATGGTTAAGTTAACAGTGAAGCTTGTCTTCAGGCGTCTCAGCTGCTCAGTACTGTAATATCTCCAGGACAAAGATGTTGCCCGGTACAGACAGTGACACAAAGAGTGTTTGCAATGTAAATAGCATTTTAAAATGCATTCACTTTGTCTCATTGGAATTTGGAAGGCAAGGCAAAAAATAGTTAAAAAAAAAAAGAAAGAAAAAAACTAAGTTGGTCCATAAATAATACAAGATACTGGTCTATGTTTTCTCTAAAATATAAAGGCAAAAGTCCACCAAGTTTTACTTAATGAGTTATGACACGCACATGGAGATAGTTTTTCTTTCAGTAGCTGACACAGTGGAATAGAGAACTCTGAGGGTGGTGTTATATTATGTCTTTGAATTAAAATTCTCCATTTTTTTTTTTAGACTTCCCATGTGCCTTTCCTTCCTGTTCAGAAAGCAAAAGCATAAAAGTTAACAGTATTATCCTGAAGAACAATCCCCTGTGAGATCTGCACTGCCAGCACTGCATCATACAGGGCTGGGTATCATTTGAGTGGCCAACATGAGCATCCCTATTGTTGCTCCCTGAAAGCCCTACCATAAACCTTCCCTATGTCTGAAATATCTGTTCTTGGCTAATTTGCAAAGCATTCTTGCTAGTTTTGTGGTTGCTTCTAGGCATCTCAGTAGATCCATTTTGCTTAAGATAGATCTACCTTCTCAACTCACACATAACTCTGACTTGTTATGGTTAGCTATCAATTGGCATTTCCAAAAGCACCCATCTCCACCCACTCACCAAGTAGTCCAGGATAGCAGGGTACCTATTACACAAGCCAAACCAGTCAATCTGTTCAAGGGTGTGAAATTCTGAGCTGGCACTGAGTAGTAGCAAAGAATTATTCAGAAGCACCACAGTGTACACATTTTAAAATACATTTAACTTCTCAGTTCTTAAACTGCCTGTAAACTTTTTGAGTTGCAGAGGCTACACTGGGATGTAATTAAATAACAAGGCTGCTGTCTATAATTATAATGACTCTTTAAAAGGTTCTCATTTAAAGGTGTAAATGCTGTGGCCTTAAAACAACTGGCAAAGGTGTGCATGGCTTGATTTCAAATTTCTGTACTTACATGAGCAGAGATCAGGAGAAAAAAGGAATCCTGCCACTCTTTTAGTGCCAGATGAAGACTGTCCAACCTCATTTCCATAATAAAATCAAAAAGACACTCAATAACTTTTCATACTTGGGATAGCAAGAACAAACTACATGCCACGGGCCAGCCCTGAACATGTCCATCCTCCTTAGAAACACACTGCCGGAAGCAGCGATCTTGATTTGCTGAAACTACTTTAGCTTATACTCATACTTGAAGAACTGAGCCGCCATTGGGTTTTAGTTCGTTGCATTCCAAACTGTGTCTGATCATTACAGAAAAAAAAGGCTTTAACAAAATGCTCTGAAATTGTTGACCCTACCTATCCCAAAGAGACGATTAGTCTAAATGAAAATCAGTTGCATTGTCAAAGAATACAGGCTTTGTCGTTGATTCACTTTTTTTCTGTCAAGTTCTACCTAACTCAGTTCAATATAGAAATACTTCTTAGTTTTACCATACAAGTTAAATTGTGCTCTCATTAACAGAATGTATTAGGCTACAGACTAATGGAACACCTTACTTTAGGTCAGTAAAGCTTCCACTAAAACCAAAGGACATTTGTGTTGTAGAGCTATAGAATGTGGTCTTCAGACAGGATTCTTTCAAACCACTGTTTAGTGAAATGCATGTATATAGTTCCATAGGCTTTAGTGAGCTTTATAGCAGACACTAAGACAGTATGTGGATCGTGTATTCTTAATGGAGATTCAGAAGAGAACAAGAAAGGCAGGTTTATTATATATGAAGATGTTACAAGAGGCTACTTATGCTAAAACAGTAAATGGAAAGGCTCAATATGACATGTAACTGTTTATTTTACAAAACGAGTAGTGTTGTCCAGTTCTTCCCAGTTGTTGTCCCTTCAGTCTTCTGAAGGTTTAAAATCATAGGAGAGGGCACAAGGTCTTGAACTTCCAAAAAAGTCAAATTCCTAGCATGCTAATTTTAACAAAGACAGTGAAATCACAAAAGATTTCAGACAATTCAAATAAAAATAATGTCCATTCCATTTAGTAGTATTTCACTTTCCTGCAAGGCAGGCATTTGAAGGTAGATAACTTAGGTTACTCTACTAAACCTGTGGGCACTGCGTCCCGCTGTTCCTTGTGATGTTCTGTATTTGGATAATGAAGACAGAAGCAATAGCAACATTCAGGACAAAGTGCACCATCAGTTCACTCTCAGATTCCCAGCTGACAAATAAATACAGAAGTTTGAAAGGGCAGACAGGGCTTAATGCCTCAGAAAATGTTTGTTCCAATTTGCCATAGGAGGAGAAAAACATGGAGAAAAACATACATAATACCCCTTTCTGAGGTCACAAGAAAATGACTTAAGGTTAGTGTTCCACCATAATCCTTCTGGTAATTATTATCCACTCGCCTATTAACTCATAAAAACACTGTGCTGTTGGTTTTACTTCAGGCATCTGTAGAGCACTCTGCTGTTAGAAATTGATTTACATAGATCAGGAAGGCATCAAATCTCTGTGCACGTGAGAAAATCATGTGCTGTATGACTACTGAGCTCAGTAAGCTCTGCTGCTGCAGAGGGGACTGGTGACAAGTCAAGAGATTCACCACAAGTCAAGACACTCAGCTCTGCATTTTCCTTTATCTTCATCAGCTGGAAGCAAGTTAAATGACTTCTCTCTGATCCTAAATGAGCTTAATTCTGATTTGACTGTATTTCCCTGAAACGATGCACTGGAGCCAAGACATTGTCATTATCTTCCACACAATCAGTACTGTAATGATAAGTCCCCATTTCTGGGGCTAAAGCCTTTTTTTTCCTTAACAAAGCTGATACAGCAGGACATGAGATGGTCAGATAAACAAACACATTGGGAAGGATATGGAAGAGAAAACAGGTTAATTCTCCTTCCATTCCATAGTCATCAAAACTGAGGCATTAAATGCTTATGTTTCAAACTTGATTAAAGATTATAGAATCATAGAATTATTTGAGTTGGAAGTGACCCTTAAACTTACCTATTAAAGTTAACCAGTCCCAAAACTGATGTCTAAGGGAAACAGTTTATCTCTGGTCTCCCTCTGGACACTGAGTCATTGACCATCACTCTCTGGTATGAACCTGCCACCAGTTCCTCATCCATCAAACAGTCCACCCATCAAATTCATATCTTTCCAATTTGGAGAGAAGGATGTTGTGGGGGATCATGTCAGAGGCCTTCCTGAAGTCCAGACAGATGACATCAGTGAATGTTCCTTTATCCACTCAAGCAGTTAAACCTTCTTGGTGAAGCCATAGTGGTTATCCCATATCACCTCCCTCCCTTCCATGAGCACTGATAACAAGAAGCTGACAAGTCAATAGTTCCCTGTGCCACTCTTTCTATCCTTCTTAAAAATGGGTGTGGTATTACCTTTTCTCCAGTCACTGGGGACTTCACCAGACTGCCATGATTTTTCAAATATCATTGAGAGTAGCTTGGCAGCTACGTCAGTGAGTTCCCTCAGGACTGTGGGATGCATCTCATCAGGACCCACAGACTTACGGATGTTCAGATTCCTCAGGTTGTCATGAACCTGATCTTTGCTTCACATTCCAAGTGTCACATCTTCTGCTACTGAGCAGACAGACACGAACATTCCTGTACAAAGCATAGAGCTACTTCATCCCTCACAGACAAAAGGAAATGGGTAGTGTTCTATGTTTGACTGTTTCGCCCCTAAAGTCCCCCTCTCACCAATCCCATGGTGCTGGAAGTACTCTGAGCCTTGCACTCCATGAATACAGAGCATCCAAGCATCCACCTCCTGAGAGACATTTTGCAGAAGAAAGCAGAACTCACTCAGGCTCTACCATGCTCTCTGATCAAGGGAAACATTTTCTATTGAGTACAGTCCTGATATTTGGGGAAGACGGCACTGGCAAAGACTACTAGCTTGTGGAACAGGTCTGGAATTGCTCTGCCCCTCTGAAGAGTACCATGTGAAAAGAAGATACTTGAGAGAGAAAGTTTCCAAGGTTCTTCCTGTGAAAATCTGCTGCTTATTTCAAGTATAATGAGATTTCTGGGATGCCACAGAGCCAATTAAAGTAACCATATAAATAAATATAGATACAACAATTGCACAAGTACACAAAGGCTCAAAAACACATACACAAAACCTAGGTTTTCTCTGGAGAATTTGTACTATTTAATAATTGGTTTCCAACAGAGACACCTTTGCTTGCTCGCACAGCTCTTCACATGAAGGGCAGATATACTCTTACAGGACCAAAGCATTGCTTTCCACAGTAAATAATTTTCCTGTACAGACCACAGCTATGTTATTTCAAGATTTGAATGAAACAAATAAGAGAAAACTTTGCAATTTCACCTAAAAGTTGACAATTTTGAGTTTCTAATAAATTCAGATAAATTAGCCTCATATGCAGCTTCCTCTTTAAAATATAATGTAATTTTTGTAGCAGTTACTTCATTACTCCCTCAATTAGCACATAGACTGATCCTCATCCATATAAGACTGCTTTCTCACATCCTAGCAAATAATACCAGACAAGTAGATCTGTTGCTCCACATATTCTTCAGGACTTTCCCTGAACAGTTATTGGATTTTCTTTCATATTGGAATATCTATTTAGCAGCTGTTAAGTCTAGTATTTTCCACTTTTCTCAAAAACAAAAAATAAAATTAAAACAATCAAGTTTAAGATTATATTGTTTAAACACATATTTACTGGTGAAACTGGCCTATAACAGGTACTCTGGCCATCTTTTTCTGGGATGAGTACTACTGAGTTTAAACAACATGCACTGGAAAAAGATTTAAAGACATGCACAGATTAAACTGTGTAGAATATCCAACAGATAGTCCACATGTGACAAAAAATCAGAGCTTTGTGGTTTAAAAGACAGTCATGATGCAGAAAATCAGGTTGTATTTATCTCTACATTAGCTATATCTCTGCATGTGTTTGTGCTAAGGGTGGATAGAATGGACAGAATAGTTGCTTAATTTCAATCGTTTACAGAATTCGCATTGCATAGTCCATCTTTGTAAAGAAAATATTAAAACTTAGTTCACAATATATTGTACAGCTCTGTACTTATGATTACACCTTAAAGTAAGAGTAGCACTGAATGAAAAGTGTACCATCTGTAGAAATGCATTGGAGGCTTAATTACAGAAGTCCTAAAGTTATAGGAGAGAGGGCACCCAGACAGTATATCCATAGCAAACCCACAGCATGACAGGAACACAGTCCAGTTAATGGGTAAACTGACAGCAAGACAGTCAGTGCTCAGATCCTTCTTGTCTGGCTCCTGCTTGTAGTATGTTGCACAGTTTAAGACATGACTCAACTAAATCAAACACTGATGGATTAATTTCAGAATCTGAGATCTTGAAAGATAGGCAAGACTCCTTCACTTGCCAAATACAATCACAGCTGTTTTGAATATCCCTTACAATCTATTTTGATGTGACTAGAATTAAGATATCATTTCGTTACAGCTCCTAAGACATTTTCTACAAAGCATTTTGTCACACTGCTTCCTACTGTCAGAAAAGACCTGGTGTTAGTGAGCATGCCCAAACTGACACACTCAAACTTTCAGTGAAAATCTTTGATAGTGCTAAAGAAAAGCTCAGAAGGTACCTGACTTCAACCATGTGAATATTGGGAACCTCATCACAGCAAGACAAGGTTCTGGACTTGCTGGATAGACTGGTGGACACTAGTAGGGTAGGGCTCATTCATTTTAAATCGGTATTGTGATGAGATGTCCACCTCCCGCCACCAACTATAAAAGGAATTTAAGTGACAATCTTAGACTCAAAGTTTCATCAGGTGACAAGCCATTTGAAGCCACTGAGTTCAAAATGTGAACAACAGCTTTTCCAGTGTCCTTGTGACTTTCTGCTGTTAGAAATGAGCTGCAAAGGAGGGAACATCTCTGCAAGTTTTATTGTAGACACTGCCAGAGACCTTTCCATTGCTCTGTATTGCTGGGTATGGGTTCCAGAACATTAAGAGATTTGTTCTGAAACTGGGAAACACAGCTTATCCAGCACACAGAAAGTAGAAAATCAAAGAGAAACTTGACTCTTTCAGTTATCACTTGTGGGCAGAAATTCTTGAATGTTTTTTTCTCTCCGCTGTATTCAGCTATGTCCAGCAAACAAATATTTCCTTTTTTCTTTTCACGTTGTTTCTTCATTATCAAATGTTATCAGTGTTATGTCTGCTAGCTGCTTGACCTTGAATATTAAGAAAGCTAAAGCCCATGATAACACTGAAACTGAAGAGCAAAAAAAAAAAAAAAAAAAAAAACCACTTTAAAACTGTCTGTGGTAAAGCTGAGAAGTGAGGAGAAAGCCATGTCTGGACAAAGCTGCTACAGGATTGAGGCCTTATTTATTGAAATGTGTATTTGTACCCGCAGCTGCTGTGTGTCAGTCTTCAGTGCTCACCTTCCCTTTGGTATCTAGACATGATTTTTGTGAGAGAACAAACCTAGGTCATGAGCCAGAGTTCACACTGTTGAAAAGAAGCCAGAGATCCAGGTGGACTTTATGCCATGTGACATGAAACTATTTTTATCTCTGTCTTACTGAGAGAAGGCAAAAAACTTTGTGTAGAACTTCAGTTCTTTAAAGGGTTTAATTGACAATGGAAGGGAAACAATACATTTAAAGGTTATTGTAATTATATCTACATACTTTTTTGTTCTGTAAACAACATTTTGTTAACTTTCCAATTTATGCAGTGTTGCTTTGACCTATTTTTTTAGATGCTTGAAAGGATAATAAAGAATCTGAAAGGCAGTAATTTGGGACTTAAAGTTTGAACCTTGAATGCTTTTATTTTTAGTACATAACGTAAAGGATCCTTAAAGAAGGGGAAAGAAGGTAAACCTAGGTCAGGAATGAAAAAGTGTTGTTTGAGGAAAGGCAACAAGCTCTTTTGTTTCAGTTTATTGCTAATCTTTTATTTTTCAAGCTACATTATTGCATTTTCAAATGAATCATCTTACAATATCATTTACAGCGTGACCAGCAAAAGCTGTTATTATTGCTAGAATTAGTAGGATTTCATAGCTTCTTCAGAACTAGAGAATACTCTAAGTGTAACAATGGCAGTATACAAGTAACAAAGACACCAAGTTAACATAAAATGAAATAATTACTTTACACTGCAATTTCAGAGCTGTCTGACTTTCTTCTCTGAGCTTGCATTACAAGCCTAAAGATTATCTGGATATTCCTCTGCTAGGCACTCGAGAAATATTTGGGATTCAGGAGACACAAGACATGCTGAAGTTCTTGGAAACTATGTGTCAGCCTCAGTGGCTCTAAATGGAAAAAAAAAGGCTGCAGAGAAATCTGACCAACACCGAGCAACTGTTCTGAAGAATGCAGCTTAAGGTTTTCAAAGCAAAGTCAGGCTACTCATGCTTGCAGCTGTACTGGAGCAGAGAGCAGACTGCTACAGCAAGAAGCATTCCTGCTTCATCAATTCTTCATGAAAGATTTCCCTTCATAATATGGTGAGGTTGAAAAGTTCTTCGATCTAATAGACCTTAAAGAACAACCAACAGATAGAAAGATTTACTAGCTGATAGTTACAGCCCTGCATTTCTACCAGAGAGTCTGAGAATGACAGAACACAAGTCATAGAGCTACTCTGTGAGTCCAGAGCACCAGGTTACAAGTCATTCTTTGAGGCTGTGGTAGGAAGAAGTGAACTGAGCTTCACAGATGACATCAAAATGAGGATGTCTTCCTGAGGCGTAGCTTTTATTGTAGCATCATTTTACCCTAATGACGTAAAATGTAAAACCAACAATCATTTCAGTTAAGAGCAAAGCTCTGTTTGTTACACTTTTATTTTTAATATTCTATGCTATGTATTATTTTATAAATAAATGCCATGAATTTATTTTTATCCTAATAATTACAGGATGCAAAGGTTGTTCTTCCCATAGAAAAGGGCTACCCATGATTCCCCAGGCTAAAATTATTTTTTTTATTAAGATGTGTTCATTACGACATCCAGACTTAAAATGCAGGGAGATACCACAGTAAACGTTAAGACTGCGTCCCTAAATTTTCTCCTTCCCCTTTGCTTTTAGGTATTACATTATGCTCTTCAAATACCTTATCATAAGCCTCTTTTTCTGAATTCTAGTTGCTTAGTGAGGTGGACTTCAATCCAAGACACTTATTTAAGAACTTGGTTAAGAACAGAGAAAAAACTGGGCTACAAGAGGAGTAAGGATGGTTTCGTAACTGAAGACTATGAAATGCTGCCCTATAGTACCACACTCCATCACTGTACAAGCTTGTCAGAAAAAGCCATTAATAGATGAGTTGAGTTTGCTGACTTTTTGCATAATCTCATGGAAGTATAGAATCAATCCTGTCATTCCAAGATGCGAAGTATCACACTGAAGTTCTGGGGAAACATGTAGCTGGTCATTTTGAGCCAACCTGACATCTACTCCCTCCTTTCCCTAAGCTCTTGTCAGAAACCCAGGCCTCTCAAAAGAGTTTTTAGTAGATACAAAGTGGAAATCTGAGTATGTTTAGACTAACAAAGTCTACACTAATTTATATGAGAAAATCCCCATGGGTTTGTTTTAGAATTATGTTGTTGAAATTGGCTTCTTCCCATTATTTCCACACCCAGACAATGACAACAAATCTGCTGAGTCCCATGGCTTTGACATCTTGCATAAAGAATTCAGGGTCAATAGGATGGAGGATATGACTGTGTTAACTCAGACCCATTTCCCTTGACAAATTTTTGGCTATAGAACTGAGTTTTCCACTCCTTTCATCTAGTTGATAGAAAGAAAAAATATGGCAAAGATGACTGATGCTCTAGGTAGGACACAAGCATCAACTGTTATAGATAAAGATGAAATAGTTTCAGAGCAAAAGGCAATGTAAATTATTTGTGCAAATTATATTCAACATAAGGTGGATGTAAACTGCAGTGGTAATTGGTACAAGAAGAATAGTGATAATTCACCACTTCATAAAAGAGAAGTGCTGACATCTAGATAAATCTGTGCTTCCAAAGATACTTCAGTAATTCCTTCGAAGTACATAATCTAAACTGAGTAATATCAATTAGAGTTACAAATATGAGCTCTTCTTATCTAGAACTTGAGGTCAGTAGTAGATGTCACAAATTCCCAAAGAGAAGGATGCTTTTTTCTTCTCTTTAATGGCAGAAATCTGCTAGCTATTCTTGCTTTATCTGCAACAGCTGAGCAATCTTTCAGAGCCATGAGGAGATTGAAAACTTGGCTCATATCTAGCATGGACAAGCTTGCCTTAATCACATTGCTCTTTTACATGTGCACAAGGACATCAACATTGACAGTGCTACAGTTAAGCAGCCATTTGCTGAAAACAACTGTCAACATTGTCAAGTTTTTTGGAACCTTTTATAATGTGATTTGTGTGACAAAGCTTGTATAATTCTGTTTATTAGCTGTAGTAACAATTTTCTCTAAGGGGGAGATGGATTTTCTATTACCAGCTCCTACTTGACACTCTAAAGTAAATTAATTAGAGAACATTACAAAGTAAATGAACTGCAACAGTCAGAAATTCCAGTCCATGTAAAACAATTTTTAGAGTTTTCACATGAAGTTACAAAAACTAAAGTATAAATTTTATATTTTGATTTAAAAGTCAGGCTTCTTACAAAAAAAAAAAAAAAAGGTCATGCATTTTTTCTTATTAGCATACACTAATGTTGTCACTGTGCCTGAAAATAGATGTTTGAAGGAAAAGAATAAGAATTAAATTGTGTGTGTTAATTGATGTAAGAGATTTGTATTTTTAGCAGCCAACATGAAAGGCTTGGTATAGGTGTGAAGCAGGTAAAAAGCAAAATAAACATTGTAAAATGCTGCAGAGCATGGGACTGAAATAGTGCTGAAAATTGGGTGAACCCAGACTTGGGATTGGTGCCTAACTTACACCTGTACTTCCTATTGCTCATGCTCAGCTCCTCCAGTGCATCACAAGCTTGGTATCCCAGCATCTGATACATTTTAAGTTATGGGACCACTAACACTGCAACTCACTCTTGGCATCCTCGGCACCACATCAATTTCAGCTTATCATATTCTGCTCCCATTCCTCTCTAGGCATCAGCATTTTGCAAAACTATAAAATGCAATGGTACTGAACAGTCAGCATTTTGTTAATCTGAAAGCCTATTACGTTTTCTCCAACCAAATTTAACCCCACAGATTTAGCCAATTCCCAGTCCCTCTGCTCTGTTTTACAGAAGTGCTATTTCTCCCACCTACCATTTGTACTGATGAATTATGAAATGGATTGTAAAGGAGAACCAGGCACATTTGCTCAAACAAATCCCATCTCTCTTTTCAGGTATATTTTGAGGAAAGTTTTGAATTTACTTCTGTGGCTCTCTTCAGACATTAATGTTGAAGGGGCTACTGGGCCCCTAAACAATCCTCTAATAACAAACTTTCTCTAGATCATCTTAAATCACAATTTCTAAGGATGCCGTTTATACACCAGCTGCAGACCTGCTGACTATCTGAGCAATTACAATTGATTTTTCTAACACATCCTTGCAATGCCTGGGAGATATCTCAGCATAAGCTGTACAATTACAGGTATTTATCTTGAATTAAAGAGAGAGGGAGGAAAAGAAGGACTCTGGGCACAGTACACACGAGGCCCAGAGAGTTTCATAGCTCCCAAGAGGAACTGGAGTGCACTGTCAAAGCGAATGGTGTCTCACAGTTAATTTGGTTGGTGGCCAGGGGCTACAAATAATTCTCTTGCCCACGGCCAGGGTTACTCAGCTGTATAATAAGGATGAATGCCCCAGCTTCTTTCTGCAAGGCTCAGAGTTGCAGAGAATAATTTTGCCAAGTGTGGGTTGTATGGGATTGTAAAGGTGTTGCTCTGGGTTTACAGTATAATGCATTTCTAATTCTTTCTAAAGTTTAGGAAGAATAAAATGGTTAATCTTCATGATGACAAAAGGAAGCAGGAAAATAAAGTGACACACTTGAACGAACTGTGAGGAAATAAAGTGCACAACATGTGATAATGCCATGACTCTGTGTTACTGTGCATTTCTGGGCTGAAAAGATATGGCTTGATGGGTAATTTGTCACGCTGTGCAATAGAGAACAACAGTAAAGAGACTTCAGACAGAAGAAAATTACACAAATAGTAGGGTGGAAAGGTATAATTGAAGATGGCAAAAGACTGAAAGAAAGACATTTAAAATTACTGTACTGACCTACTAAATGCACTTGGGCGTGGAATCCCGGCCTCACAAGAAGAGGCATTAAATGACTGCAGGCTGTGACACTGCTACAGGATAATGTCAATCTTACAGAGCTCTCAGAGGATAGAAAACGTTCAGTGGAAGCTGAAAAAGAAGTCAGACCCTGCTTTTGTGTGCACGCACAGCCTGAGCAAGGAGTTAGGAATGGGAAAAGTTACCTGTGACCAAGCTGGTACTTCTGCCTGTACTACAGTCCTCTTGCAGTAGTGAGACTCTGTGGGGTACAGAAAAAAGTGAGAACAACTTGTTGGCAAGAAATCTAAGGTATTTTTATGAATATATAAAAACATCCAAAATTCACTCACCTTCTCAGTGGGTGGATCCATGGCACCAAAGCCTCACATTCTTCCTGTGAACTACATGAGGCACCATCCTTTGCTGCTGGCACAGTTCATGTCTGCAGAAAGCCCGGTAGCCAAACACTGGCTGCTGGTTCAGCTGGTTTGTTCTCTTGCCACTGAAAATCCACAAAGACATTAAAAATTTTTACTACCTAGGTGTCCTTTGTTCTAGATGTCCACTGTTGCTCAGACTCTGAGTTCTCATCAAAAGCTCCTGAGTTCAACTCTCTGTGCTCCTGCCCTTGGTCACAAAATCTCATGTTGTGGTTAGAATAAGAGATACCTTCCAGTAAGATAGCTGCTAGTAAAATTCCTCTTCTGTACTTTTCCTCATGCTCTCCTAGCACTTTGGTGGAAATGTATCAGAGGGAGATTTTATTTTTTCTTAAGATTTATTATTTTCTGAACTCAGATGCAGTGAATGCACATTCACAGACAACACCATGATGAAGGCTACTGAAGATTCCAATAACGTCCATCACTGACCACCCCAAGTCTCTGACAGTGTAAAATCTTGTCATCACTTGTTGCTCTTCCTTACATTCAATGAAACATTCCTGTATAACACACAAAAAAAAATTCACCAGTGTGAATAATAAGTGTTTGAGGAGGCTCCTGAATTGTACTTTTGTGTCTGTGTGCTCTGTCATTCAACAGAAACTGCAGAACCTCTCTTTGTCTCCTCAGGGTTGCCTGATATACTAGTGAATGATCCTGGAATGAGCTTCCCAAGGTCTTCTCCTGGTGGGCACAGCATACTCGCAACAGGCAAAGTGCTGCTGGCTACTGCATGGCTGATATAACAGTTTGCCAGGTTTCTGAAGCACCCACTCTGCGTGAAGCCTCAACTAAAGAAAGGCAGAGCAGCTGCAAAATGAGGCACTCTTCCACTGCAGAGATACACTAAACTGTTTTGCTACTGTACAAACATTTTGACCATAAAAATAAATGATCTAAATTGTGAAACTGTAGCTAGCCTGCTGTCAAGTTAAATAAACAATGAAGCAGTCCAGAGACTCCAACAGCAATTGTTGCTCCATGACCAAGGGCTTTTCAAAAGGCCGCTTCTAGTGCATTTAAGCACTAAATGAAGAGAATATTTTAGTAAAATAAGTTTCTGTGTTTGTTTATCACACACCATTTGGTAATAGTCAGGGCTCTGTGTGATTCTGTGGCTATTAAATTTGCCAGAGAATCCACCCACTGCTGCAGACACACACTGCAGGATGCAGACTGTCATTTTTAAAACTAAAATAGGGTGGTGGTTTTTTGTGTTGAGGGTTTTTTCCTCTTTTTTTTTTTTTTTTCCTTTTCATTTCGTGGCAGAAAAAATCTTCCAGATGTTAACTGAATATAAAGTCAAACAGAAATGCATGCCCAAGTTTGCAGGCATCCTAACACAATGGCTCTAATATGCATGAATTACTCCCTTTTTTTCTAATTGGTAATTAAAGTAGAAAACTTGACAGACGTTATTTAAGTGGTCAGTGATGCTAAGTATTTCACAGCTGCTTGTTATTCTAACCTCTGCTTCACAGATGGATTTATACTCTTCCCATATCCAATAAATTCCAGTTTCCCCATACCTGCTCCTCAACTTTCTTACTGTCACAACTCTTGACACCAATATTACATTCTTGGTACTAATGCAGTATCCACTAAAAACTAGAATATTGTTTGGCAAAAAACCAACGTGAGGCAATGTGCAATACTAAGCTGTACAAGGCAGAGTTCATACTGTTGTTTCGGTATAGATTCACATTTTTTCTAATTTACTTGAAGTAGTGTCTGAATCACATAATCACAGAATTGTAGGAGTTGGAAGGGACCTCTAGAGATCATTGAGTCCAACCCCACTGCCAAAGCAGCTCTCTAGCCCAGGTTGCACAGCTAGGGGTCCAGGCAGATCTTGATCATCTCCAGAGAAGGAGACTCCACCACCTCTCTGTGCAGCCTGTGCCAGTGCTCCGTCACTGCACTGTGAAGAAGTTCCCATGCACATTTGTGCAGAACTTCCTATGCTTCAGTTTGTGGCCATTTCCCCTTGTCCTATCACCACACAGCACTGAAAAGAGTCCAGAAACATATCCCTTCATCTCCCGCTCCTTAGATATTTAGAGACATGGATCAGATCCCCTCTGAGTCTTCTTTTCTCAAGGCTGAACAGACCCAAGTCTCTCAGCTTCCCCTGGGAGATGTTCCATGTCCTTTATCATCTTTGTAGCCTTCCACTGAACAATTTCAAGGAGATGCCTGACTTTTCTGTACCAGGGAGCACAGAACTGGACACAGTCCTCCGGGTGAGACCTCACCAGGGCAGAGTAGAGGGGGAGGATCACCTCCCTTGGTCTTCTGGCCATACTCTTTTTAATGCACCTCAGAATGCCATTGGCCTTCTTGGCCTTGTTGGCCACTGCTGGCTCATGGTCAACCTGTTGTTAACCAGGACACCCAGGTCCCTCTCCACAGATCTCCTGAAATCTTCAATCTTTTGCAAAAGAAAACTGCAAGAATTTAAGTCAACTCAGTTGCAGAATGAGATAGGGTTTTAAATAAAGCACATCATAATATGTCAGCCATAAGTAACAGTTCTGATTCAAGCTTGTATGTAAAATAGTTATGTTGCGGTCATGTATTTTGTGCATTTCAAAGCCTGCACGCTTTATTGACAATTCCCAGACTGTAGTATAAGAATACGAAAGTAAAATAAGATCCAGGACCTCAGCTGCTGTAAATTAGTGTCTGTTTAGTGGGAACGATGCCAGTTGTGTTGGCTGAGGATTGGTGCGTGGAAAATGACTCGGAAAATATAGATGGAATTGTGTATAATGTTTCCTACTAATAATCTTACATTCAAACATTTTCAAAGAAATGAGAGGCTGTCTCCTTTCCCCACATTTCTTTGAGGTTTACTTCTCAGTCAGCTATAAAAATCACCATAGATCAGTCAGGGGTATTGTCCTGTCTCCTGCATTAGGACACAGACTATTACTCCACTTCAAGAAAGAAGCTCGGAATGAGAGAGGGAGCTGTCACAATGCAATCATTCCCTTAGCAAAGTGAAGTTCCAGTACTGTTCATCTGGCACAACTGTGAGAGCAGGTATGCTCCAGGTCTGACTTATGAAGCCATAGTTTTATGAAGAAGTCAGGGAATGAAACTGGACAACTGTCTATAAGAATATCTTTTAACTGAAATACATATATATGTGTATTATTCATATCTAAGACTGAAGATTATATTCACTGTAAAGCTTTCCTCCATGCCACCTTAAATACCATAAAACAAATACAAATAATTCACAAAAGTAGTAAGACTACCTTAGTGGTCACAGAACAGTTTCGCTTTCTGCTGGACATTTTGTCCTTTCTGTTCTTTGCTTTTTCTATCCTCCCCTCCAGAATCAAGATAACTTTAAGAAATCTATCACAATACATACACATGCATATATATATGAGATTAAGAACTTCTTGTTTACAAGATTAGCAAATGACAGCTCAATGAAAACACAGGAGCTGGACTCATTTCCACAATTTTAACTACATCTGCGAGCCAAGTACTGATATTTTACTCTTACCATAGTTATGCCATTTTCAGTACTATTAATATTACTTTGTAAAAGGACAACAGCTATGCCTAACTACATAGTCAGGAATTAATCTCATGGCTTGAGTTGCCTTAAGCTGACAGAATCAACCACCGAAGTATTCACATTAACCTGTAAATTCTCTTTCTGAAATGTTAGCACCTACAAAGCATATTCTGCAGCCTGAGTTTTTGGTCTCAGCTTTTTTTTTTTTTTTTCCAATAGTGTTACAACTCCATTTTTCAAGCAGCTATACTTATGGCCCTTGCACAGATCATCTACAAGAGGAAGCTAAGCTGAAGTTCTTTCCCAAAGAGGATATTCTATTATATTTCATAACCTGTGATCTCAGGGACAAAGAATGGAGCACTGAAGCCCCTATAGCTATGGTAACATTTCTTTGGTAGCTCCAGGCTTGCATTTGCAGAACCACATGGGTGAAATCTGTCATCTATCCTCCCTAAATCATGTGGAATAGAAGTAGATATGTCCTAGCTGTACGAGTAGACCAAATTTGTGTTTGATGGCTTTCCTCTCACCCTACTGCCCCTCACTGCTCTGTACTAGGAGTTATATCAAGTGAGGCAAACAAACCTGGCAACCAGAGGAAGGATGTCCACTTCAGGCATGGATGATCATTTCAGTGCTACAGACAAAAATTTCCCCCAAAATTATTCTTTTCACCTCAACTCATACTGGGAATTGATGGAATAGCTGATGCTGGCTGTCCTCTGCACATCTCAGTTTTTCATTCTGCCAGTACCTACATCTTGTTAATAAAGCTTCCACTGGTTTCACAGAGCTGAGTAATCATACCATCAACAGGCATCTTTGTCATAACTTAATGATAGGTAAGAGTTCTAGACATATATAAAACAATATGAAGTGAGTGAGGCTTCTTTAACAAATGCATACTTTTTCTGCACCACCCCCTCAAAATAAAATAAAATAAAATAAAATAAAATAAAATAAAATAAAATAAAATAAAATAAAATAAAAAACTTATATAGTACCAAATCCATAGTATCTTCTCTAAGGTCTCTACATACATTCTCCACTGCAATTCTAAGAGAACACTAGCAAGACAAGGACGTCTTTAACTTACACTTGTGATCTCAACCTGAGCTCACCTTCAAACACATAGTTTCCTAGTAATACAAGACCTAGGCATATGTTTTTTGACGTATGTGAATGCAGGCATTGATATGAGGACACAGGAGGATGTCAGGGCCCTGCCTGAACTGAGACTTTAATGTCCCTGACTACCCCAATCCAGGGTCTTTTCCTGCTGAAGAAAGCATGAGCTTCATTCGAGCTCAGCCAGAGCCTTCCTCACCATGAGCTATGTTTTAAGGGTAGTGGTCTCAAGTCCTGTTGATGTCTTCTGGATGGATAGTAGACCTTTGCTGTGGGTAGATGTCTCTTGGGTGACCCACCACCCCCTTGGTGCACACTGCAGTTTTGTCACCAGGTCTCTCTGTCCTTTACCCTGGGTAAAACAGTGATCCATGCCTTATCTCCAGCTCTATTTCTGGCCATGTATCCTACTGCTCCTGGCTGTACTCTCTGGTCTCTGATCACTCCACAAGGAGTCTGTTGCAGCCCCTGCTCTGTGGGCTGTGATTGGGTACTGCAAAACCATTCCCTAGTTGATAACGGCCAGTAATGGGGCTACCCTCCACTCCTGGCTTGTCTCCCCGCTGTAAAACAGCAGCTTCCTGACTAAAGCAAGCACTTGTCTTATGAGAAAAACTTCTTAGTGAGTTTCTCTGCTGTCTCCTGGAGAGTGGCAGAATATAAAGGTTTTTCTGAGAAACAAAGATATCTCCAAGGAAATAGGAGCTGGCATGCCCAACCTATAGATTTGTGCTAGTGGGGTTGTCACTCTTCATGCTGACCTCATGCTAAATACACTTCTTTTCATGTGACATTTTATCTGGAGCATCTGTTTTATTTCTTCCTCATTTCTTCTACTTCACACAAGATGCAAATATAAGTACTACAGAGAACTTTGCTAACGTTATTAACCGTTAAGACTGCTCCAGCGAAACAGCAAAGCTATTCAGAGTTGGAGATGTAATGAGCTAAAAACAATAGCAGTCTTTTCCATGAGCATGGGAGAAAAGCTTCTTTGTAATCAGTTATCGCAAGCCTCAGCTGAACTCTCCAGATCAATTCCTTATAGTAACAAGTGTTTGGTATGACAAAACCATATTCTTGTGAAAGGGAAGAATGAATGCTTCCAGGTTTCTTTTGCTAATTTTCAACAGAAAAATAAAAGGGGGAAAAATAATAACTTAAAAAAAAAATAAACCAAGGCACTGACTACTACTGCATTACCAGATAATAACACTCAAAACTAAGTAATCCCAAAACACGGCACTGTCATCTAAATGCCATCCAAAGAACAAACACCGAGTTGCAGGAACTAAGGGCAACCCATCTCTCTTTAGTTAGCTATAGTCTTCATCCATATGACATTCCCTCAAAATCTAATTAGAACAGAACTTACCTCCTCAGAAACCTGTAAGTGTTAATGGCCAATCAATACAAAAAATGTGTTTGTCTAAAGTCATCTAATGACCAAGTGAGGTGACTGTAGCAAGTACTCTGTTTCCCTTTTACATCTTATCTAATGTTTTTAAACTGTTGTAAATACGACTATAATCATTCCAGCTTCACGGCAGCTGATGTGCTATACATATTTGAGAGGGTGGTATCAATTAGCTCTTATCTATAATGCCATGTCTGCAATTACTACTACTTCCCAACTTATTATTAATGCATTTGACAGGGTTTTTCCAATGTAACATTTATTTAGAGGTTAATAAAAATTCCTAAGACTGCCATTTATTATAATCTGATTTTAGATAATTGTTGAAATCAGTGGCTCTTAGAGGCTGCAGTTTTGTCTCAGTCTCAATGAATATGGTATATTAATGCCAAAAAATAACAGAGGATCAGAATTACATTTTGTGTGCATGTTCGCAGCTACTGCATAACCCAGTTCTTCAGAATGTATGAATTCTATTAGAATTCTTATCTGTTTACTAGTTGGAAGGCCAGAAAACTCTTCCAGCAGTGCTAAGAGCTGGGAGGGTGGGACAAAGAGGTGAGGCTAGTTCCCTGTATCATTCCAAGGAATATTAGAAAAAGTTTAGAGAGATGAAGAACCATATATACGGACGTGTCCCCAAAAGTATTGCCTCCTATTCATTTCCATGGAAACTACACCAGATACAAAAAGCACAGTAAAACTACTTGATAGAGTAAATTCTCTGCTACAAAATACTTTTTTCAGCATCATCACTACTATCAGCCAATCTGTGCAGATGAGCTGATCAAGATACTCTTCATGTCATGGTGCAACAGTCGTGCACAGCTGTCAGGACTGTGGCTTGTCTTTCATGTCACTCATCACTGCTGAAACACACTACCCACTGCCTCCCTGTGTCCACATCCACTGTTGGTTTCCATGAACACACTGCAAGCATCTTCCTTTCATGGGAAGGTTCAACCTCTACACCCATATCACCAACATCTGCCTCTGACATTGTGAACCAATATCATAAAATAGGAAGCATGTCTTCTGGAGCAGCCCTTATATATATATACCCTACTTTATCAGGAATTGAGACTGAGCAAACAAGGAGTGGGCAGCTGCTGGCATTATCTGCCTCTATACCGGGCAGAACATACAGAGTTTGCACAGTCAGACTGGATGATCTTGTAGGTATTTTCCAACCTTGGTGATTCAACACACATTAGTAAGCCCTCAGATTCTGTGATAAAAGAATATCCAGTGCTTAAAATATCACAAATACCAGAATTAGTTGTCATCCAGTACTATGTTGGCTCTATGCATACAGGCGTGCCAACAACTTTTAATTACTTCCTCCCACTTTTTGGTGCCAGGTTCCCAGCTGAGCTCTCAAACAAGCATACACGACCTGGTATTTTCTTGTCAAATTTATCTTTGGCAGACATGCTATTTGGGCAAGCAGCAGGTACCTTCCCTACTCTGTCCACAGTTAACTTCTTCTACTATTTCAAAATCTGTAGGGGTTAGAGATTCCCAGTCAAACAACTGTAATTTTTTGTTTGGTTGGATGGTTGGACATATATAATCTGGAGTACAACTCTGAACTAACTGTTGAATCATTACAGAAAATCTAAGATAAAGAATATTCCCCAAAAGAATAAATTTAAATGTTGATGGTTGAAACCTGGCAACTTACAAACAATAAAAAATGTCAGCACTAGGAAACCTGGTGTATAGCTGTTGTACCAGTTTCACCGAGAATAAAATGCACTTTTCAGATCAGCTATTCACATAATACGAAAGGCTTAAAACAGGAAAAAGCCCCATTTACTTATTTACTGGTATGCATCTCTCACTGACATCAGGACAGATGAAAAACAAACTCCCTGCTTACTGAAAACAACACGTTTATAAAACTGGAGCTTGCAGGACAATAGCTAAGTGAAAAAAATAAATAAATAAATTAATTAAAAAAGGTTTGCAAGAACTGGAGTTAAATAATTTTACATGAAATTGCGAATATTTAGCAAACTCCTTGATCCCGCCAATCTTTTCCAATGTTTATTCTAAATATTCCTTTTTAAATAATTAATTTGACAATACACCATATTGCTAATGTTTTAGTTCTAAAAGCTGGTAACATTTTGAGATTTTTGGTTTTGCTTTTAGATACTGACTATGAATCATTCCTTATCATATTTATACATCAATTCTTGGGCAACTATACTAGCAACTAATATGCAAAACAGTTGCACAAAACTGCAAATGAGTTTGTAATAAATTGCACTTTGGCAGAGAGGTTCATCATTAATTTATTACTTTAAAATAATGTATAATCAGTGTTACCATTTGGAGTAGATATTCCTAGGTAAGTTCTTGCTTCTCCCTGTTGACAGAATCCTGGAGCACACTTAAATTAATGGCATATACATAACTCTATTCCCACAGGCTGCAACTGCTCATATACTTTCATTCCCACAGTGCAATGGCTCAGATCTATTCATATGTATCCCAGAATTATTTTTATGTTTTTTTTGTTTGTTTGTTTTTAACTCAGATTAAGTCTATTAGGATAGAGGTATTGCTGTGAAGTTAGGTATTTGTACTTTCTGTGACAGGCTTTCTTATTTAATCAGCCTGCCATTTAATATTTGTATGTGAAAATCATGCACAGGGCTGCACAGAGGCTGCTGTACATGAAATATCAAGTTTGGGGCCTACCATGTCATCTCATCCCTCATGTTTTTACATTTGGCATATTATATTACACAAGCACACAAGCTACATAGTATTCCTGCACATGTCAAAAGATTAGATCTTTTTCCTACAACAGTGACATCTGACCACATACTTCCTTGTAAATCTTTAAAAGATGTAGAGGTTAGAGAATTTATTGTCCTTGTATAGATGCTTAGATAGGTATGCCATTCCTCCAGGCACAGTATTTTAGCAGAACTGCAAACTCACTGCAAGGTCATATTCTTCTCTGTCTTCTGACTGCCTTTTCCCACTAACACTTTTAATTTTCCTTTTAAAGAGTTGCTTCAGTTTTAGCGCATACACTTCTGCAATACTGCACGCATGTCAGTTTGGCTACAGTTCTTCTGATGTTTTTAAACCTTGTCTCTTCCTTCCTTCTCCTCCCTCATCTCCTATTAACTACTCCCTTCTCCTTCTTACGCACCTACATGTCTCTGAACTTTGTGTCCTTTCACTTGCAACTAACGTCCCCAAAAATCTTCTAATTGCTGAAACTTGGCTCCCTCACCTCAGTTACCACAACCCTGCCCCACAGACGTCTCTCAAAACTGTTCAGAATGCTGCTGCGGAATCAGAACTGCTGTTGAAGTTACTTCTCTACACCTCTACTGCTGAGGTGCCTCTCAATCTACCTACTCTCGAAGAACAAAATCCCAGCTCTTCTTTCATATTACGAAAGCCTACATAACACTGCCCTTCCTGCTTGCCAAATGTGTGTTTACATTCTTTCTGCTACCAGAGGCTGTGCAACGATACACAGAAGGCCATGTGTAACTTCACTTACAAACGTTTAGTTGTTGGCGTAGTTATGCATACCTGTGAGCACGTTTGAACTGTTTCTGCTGTAACTGACTACTTACCTGCTGGCAACTGTTCTTACCAGGGGAAGCAGTTTCTGTATTTTCAACTTTCTCATCCCTGTTTTTTAAGCCCAAACTTTAGCCATCAGAATTGTGTAAAGTTCCTTAAGCATAGCTACTTTTTCGTTAACTCCGTTTTCTTACTCAGTGCTTTTCAGCTTTGATTTTTTCTAGCACAGAAGGTTCACAATTTTGGGCCCACTTTTGCTATGCTGTCTCCAAACTAAGTAGTCCTTGGAGAATTGCTTGTCTACATTTTAGCCTGCTGATAAATTTTAAAAGCCTTCCAACTCACCCCTCTTTTCTTTCTACAGCTATGTTCCCCACTCCTTTGCCCCAAAATTCAACATTTTCATGCTTTCTTCTCTGCGTATTAATTAGTATTGCTTATAGTTGATCTCTACATGCAAAGTATGCAATAAGCTTTTATGCTTGTGAAGTACCATGTAAATGGATGGTGCTATAAAAGTGCTCTGTAGCAAACTAAAGTAGTAATAATAAGTTGGGCATATGATGATGATCTAGAGTTGTATAATATGCCCATTATCATACGATCTGTGCAGTTTTGTCATAGCTTTTTAGCACCTGAAAAACTGAAAATAGGCCAAATGTTGTATCTCTATTTTACGTGATGGAGAAGGGAGACAGATTTTATCTGCAATATGCTCAGGCTGACTTTCTAGCATTTTGGAAGTGATTCTTTAACAAATGCTAGAAAGAAAAAAAAAAAAGACAACTTGGATTAAAAAGCTAAAAATCATAAAGCTGAGAACATATTACTTAGATGAAGATTTATGTGCCCAAGTGATAACACTATCATTTTTCCTCATCCTTTTTTTTTCCTCACAAACTGTAGCTAGGAAAATTCAGAATTTTGCCCATTTCCTGTGGCAACAGGGCAAAAAACAATTTCAAGTCCAGCCTGTGCTGCATTTTGTAGTCAGCCCAACAGTCCCTCAAGTATGTAACTGAAATTTTATTTGTTCAGGATGATGAACAAGGTCAGAGCTTCCCTGTCCATGTCAGACTGAATTTGCAGAGGTCTGAGCCAAGACTAGTCTCTGTCTCTGCTTTTCTAGTAAGTACCCCAGCAACCTTGACCTTGCAGCAAGGACAGGCACATGACAGAAGGAAAACACACAAAATTGTCATGTGTGCTGCATCCTTCCCCAGAGGCTGAAAGTTTCACCTCTCTGATATGCCTAGTTGGCTCAGAGAAAAAGTTCTTAAGAGCAAGTATAATCCTAGTTCTCATGTGACAATCTAGACTGCAGGACAAATGGAGCATCCCACAGACTTGATTACATACGGAAGGTTTCACAGAAAGTCAAGCACATTTAATTGATCTATGCCAAAATCACAATGCTTAAAATCTTTACATTGTTGTAAACGTAGATACATAAATGTGTAGGACTGACATGGAGAATCTAGCAAGCAAAATGGCAGCAACTTTCATTAGATAGTGAAGTTTTACTCAGAATTCCTACAAAGACTGTTCCAGCCTAATCAGCAGAGAGATCATTTGTGCCATCTGCACTCAGCAGGTACTGGATTGTCAAGACAATGTGTCAAATAAAAACAGTAACAAGAGTAAATGAAAATAATATGCAGAGATATAAACTTAGCAAACTAAGACTCTAAAGCAGTTGGGTTTCAATGAGAACTACTGGATCTTTCTAGACAGAAATGTGTTTTTCTGATAGCGCTCATAATTAGCAAGGCATTTCAGTATTACAACCTGGCCCAGGTGGAGAAAATGTTTTCCATCAACAAAATTAAGACAGGATTTGAAAAAAAATGCACAAAGAATTTTAACTGATAGTCAGTAATAATCACATATTCGCACTTCATAAGCCAAACTACATTAAAAGCAGGCATTAGTTGCACCAGTTAATGGGTGGAATTCCAAACGTTTTGAAATTGAGACAAGGCAACATTGCAATAACTACATCTGATCTGCAGTAGATTTTCTCTGCATAGAAATACAGAGACAGAAGATACATATTTCTATTAGTTACTGGGCTTGATATTTTAACTGAGTTGTAGGGCAGATATACCATAATAGGAAAACTATTCTTTTCCATTTGACTTACCTCTATGCTAAAGCATCTCCCTTATTTTCAGTCTTTAGATCAGGTTTCAAGTTGATCATTAAGCTCATAATTTTTACTGAACAGCAATATGGGTGACTATTGCTGTTTCTAAAAGAAAATAGTCTTTTTTCTTATTATTTTTCCTACTTTTTCTTCCTCAAGCAGATAAATAGTATAGTTCAGAACAATTAGCACAATGCCTAAGTCTGAAGGTAATGTGAACTACTGTATTTCAACTGCTCATGGATCATCAAAGATTTCAGAATTCTCTTTCATTAGGACTTTGTGAACATTGTTTTTAATCTAAAAATAAGAGCTGATGGGAGGCCTGAAATGAAACACATGATTTTATTGAATATGATGAAAACATAAGAGCTTTATTGTGACAGATACAAAAACCAAGAACCTGTTCCCCTCACCAACCTTCCGCAAAGTACCTCCTGTATAATTATTAAATAAAAACACTTACTTATTCAGTACTCAGCTTTTAAACCCTGAATAAGAGAAGTACATATTGAGAGAGAGGTACTTAAAACGTTTCCATGGATACAGGATGATGCCAATCAGGTCCATGTTTTTATCTGAAAGGGTGCCCCTGCAGAGACATACAGCTTGGTGAGTGGTTGTTTATACAAGTAAGTAAATAGGAACCTTGTTTATTTTACAAAGAGCTCCTGACCCACATTTTTTCTCATCACTTTTTTAGAAGGAACATTTTAGTCCTTTTAAACAGCATACTGTAGTAAAACACACACTTCTGAATTTTTTCGCTGAAGTTGCTTGAGTTTATGACATGGTTTGCAAGCAGAACATGGAGCGTCTAGGTATGCTACTACCAGCCCTGACAAGTTTAGCTTGACAACTAGGATTTTTTCTAAGCTCTCTGCTAAGGCATACTGATGTTAATTACATCTTTCTATTTAAATCACCAGAATTCACTTCTAGGAAAAAAAAAAAAAAAGAAAAGAGAGAGAGAGATAAAAAGCAAGGGGCAGGTATAAATGATAAATACCCTTACCTTAAGGACAAGAAGACCAAGTTTAGATGGCTCTACTCTCAGAAGACTCTCCAACTACTTTAGCTCCCATTTTTAAAAGTGGTTGGTTCCTAGATTCCCATTCGCATAAGTGCTATGAACATGTAATTTTGACATCCAGTCTCTCAACACTGCATGCTTTCTAATTTTGGGAATGAGATTAATACCTCCTATTTCAGAGGTTTTAGTCTTCTAATATTTCTTTGGATAAAAAAGCACAATGAGTTAGTGAAAAGAAAGGCAATCAACTTTAATACTTAACACAGTTTAATAACCTGAACTGAAATATGTGTACGCTGTATTTCCATTAAAAAAGTTTCCTTCCAGCCACAATTAAAAGAACAAAACCCCGTCTTGTTCAGAGATTATTCTTGGAATGTAATTTTAACATCTATGTAAAGGAGGAAAGTTTTGTGCCATGTGAAAGCAATTTGGCCTTTTTTCTTCTCAAAGAAGCAATTCCTGGATAAGATGACTGATTTGATATTTTCCATTTGAACTTGTAACGTTCTTTGAAGGGGGACAGCAATGCTGTGTTCATTTGCCAGCGTTGACAAAGGTCTGCTTGTCAGTGATACCTTTTACAGCTAAATTTACTTGCGAGTGACAGAAGCAGGTGCACCTTGGCCTGCCAGACACTTGTGCGCCCGCATCACGCAGCCTACAGGTCAACAACCAAAGGAGAAAAAGCCCGGGGCTGCTGAGGAGAGGGTGAGTGAGGCAAACACAACCCAAACTGGGGGGTTTCTCTTCAAAGCCAGCTGGTCTGGCTTTATTCTACAGGAATTTTTTTACCTGCCGGTTTGATCAGCAAAGCCCTCAGCAGGTGCTGACGGGTACAACTTCCTGGAGAAGCAGAAGAAGGGCGCTGGTGAGTTTTAATAGAGAAATTGATTAAAAATGGTTTTAAATCTTTAGAGTCGTTCTGCTTGCTGCAGCGCAGGGTGATTCAGCTGGCTCTAGTCTCGTGGCTATGCTCAAGCTTTCTTCAGGAGAAAGCAGATAAACTCTGTAGCATGCTTCACATTTTGTTTTACGTAGTGCTTGATTTTAGATTCTGCTGCCAAGAAAAGTTTCTTGAAATTAACTGGATATTTATAACCTATTTATTTCAAATTGTTTCTGTAAATCTGAATGGAAAAAGCTTATAATATTCCATACAGGAACCCCGAAGCTACATTACTGGTGTTCTGCCCCTTCTCCCTAATCTGCTTCCTTTAAAATAAAGGAGTTATCCTTCCCAAATAAATAAGAAAGCGTTGTTGTTTGCAGACTGTTCCCAGTATCTGGAGCTGACATTCCAGAGCCTTATAAACTACTTCAGAACATCATCATAAGATTACTTTGTAATTGTGCTGGAGTAAATTTAGGAATATTTAGAACCTTCTATAAAACCCAGTAATCAAAGGATCATGGCCAAAAAAAAAAAAAAAAAGTTATCTTTCACTGAAGTGAAAAGGTATATTAGAAAATGGTCTGTGTAATAGCAATGTTTGACATAAAGATTTTTAGTGATATCACGAATTTACAAAATTTTACTTGCTATAAAATCTTAAATTATGCCCACATGTGCTTTCATTTGCGTAAGAACTGGGAAACTAGATGGAAGGGAAGAAGATTTATTCTCCCAGAACAGTAAGATTTCAATTATTGCGAAAATGTAGGAAAATGTGACCACATGTTAAAATAAATATTTTGGAGGGGAGAAAAGCATTTTTATTATGATTTCTATTTCAAGAACTCATTCTTTAGGATTTGTTTCACAGTATTAATTACAAATTGTTGTGTTAAATTAAAAACATTTATATAAGCAAGTAAACAGACAGAATACTTGACCATATGAATCTTTTTGAGTAAACCGATTCCATATTCACAATTCACACAAATATCATAGAAGACAGTAAGGGGGAAAGAAAGGAATCGTACGTCAACATACAGTTATACTATTTCTGTAGTGGATATTCCCTCATATGTCAAAATAATGATTTATCAGCAAAGGACAGACTAAGATTAGACTGGATAATTATATCTGAGGCCCTTTTAAACATTCGGATTTGTGGGGTTTTTTTCATCTATGATGTTTGCTGTGGGACCAGCAAAGTTGACAGGGAACTCCAATCTCAGCGGAGGTCCTTCAGGCCTTAACCTATGGCCATTTTCTTCATTTTGGGAGACAGAAAAAGAACAGCAGAACGTGGTGTATGAAAACAACCACTCTTTGGCTTGCCGTAAGGACATCTTACCGTATGGTAGAACAACAGATTAGTAAAATAAAATAACTACTTGTCGAAGTATAAAATAAACCTCTAAATAATCATATTGTTTTCTTGGGTGAAGTAGGAAACATAAAGCAAAACAAAACAAAAGAATATAACAAAAAGATAAAAAAGCTGAGGCTGCCACCAAATTAAAACAATGCCTGCAAAAAGCTGCTCTTTCATGCATAATATTTGTAATGTAGAAATGAATTTCCTAAACAGTTATTAAAAGCATGAACTGCTAAATTAGAAGACAGTAAATAGTAAGGGCAGTTCCTAGTGATATGCAGATATTGTACATGCTACACTAACCAAGAAAACTCATAGCTCATGCTTTACAGCCTTTACTTCTGTAAACTGTAATCCTGTCAGCATTTTACTGCGTTGATTTTAAAGACTCAGGAACAGTAATTACTGTAACAAACTCCCAAATAATTTCAAGAAATTCCTAACAATTTACTCTACATTGAACTGTGTTTGGGGGAAAAAAAAAAGTATTTTGTACCAGTTCAGAATATTTTACTTTTTCTACTTGCTAAATATTGCAAAAGGGAAAGACCACACATTAAGAAATTGATAAAATTAAATTTATATTTACATCCCTTATTGGTATTTTTTTCATTGTCAGGAATAAGCACATTAAATGCAGTTCTAATATATTTCTATAGTTATTATGAAGTAAGGAGAAACTAAAAAAAAAAAGAAAATTAGAAAAAAACTCTGTAGGAAAGCTTCAGTGAATTTAAGATTTCACGTAGAAGCAAAATCAGCCCTAAAATATGCACTTATTTCCATACCAGCTCTTCCCTATTAACTAAGAGATCAACATCCCGTCTGTTCCCAGGATCTGCTTGGTTGTCTATTTTGTAAACTACGGCAGTTTATTTTGCAACTATCTTTCTAACTTCTTTATTTTGAAAAGCTTCAATCTAGCTCAGTTTCGACCACATGTTTGTCTTTTCCTACAAATGTAAGATTCAGTGTCAGGAAGACGTCCATATTAGTTATTCCACAGTGCATGTAAACATAAAATGAGACTTAACCACAAAGCTGCACAAAAAAATCACCATTTAGTGACTCTATGTTGTCTTCCTCAGAAGTCAATTCAAGGCTTTTCATACAGTACTGAATGGTACTTTCAAAGGATATTGAGTCTTGTTCTCCTTTCACTTACACTGGTGAAAACTGGAAACTTTCCGCTGAAGGCAATGAAGTCACATTTAAAAGCTGGATAGAGGAAACAAGGAGGAAAATGCAGGCTGATTTGTCTTAATAGCTACCTTAAAAATGCACAACTAAAATGGTCAAATTTTCCATTTTTTATTTCTATTATAAATTTGGCTATATGGAGAGTGTATACCCATATATATGCACTTTAAAATTATAACAATTTTGATCTTGATATAGGGCAAAATTGAATCCTACAAATACATACAACCTTTTCATGGGCTTTAATTAATGCAGTCTTTTGTTCAAAAAATCCATTAGTTAATTGTTCTGACCACCATCTCCCTGAAAATCAAAGAAACAGAAACACGTTAGGGAGCAGCAGACTGGAATTCTCTCCCCTGTCAGTCTGCAAGTAGCACAGGCAGCCGCTGCCTCCCCTGGCTGCTTCATGAACTCGGGATGCTGTAGTGGCTTACGGGCTGACTGCCCCACAGCCATTCCTTCCCTCCCTCCCCCGCACACCATCAGAGTTCCTGTACATGTGCAGACACTCCTGGCATCCCTGCACCACTCCCCACCACCACCCACAGCTCCTCCCTGCTATCCCATTTCAAAAATGCTGCCACCCCAAGCAAGGTAGCGTGGACTGCACTGGCAAGACATCTCTTACAGGAACATACAGATATAGATACACAGGCTGTTAACTAAGCTGTCTTCTCCAGAGTAAGCACTAACAATTTATTCCACGGTAAAATCACTTTTTGCTCCCTTGACAGCAACTACCATTATGGACAGAGTTCTGGAAGAATTTTAAAAGAAAATTCCAAAGACAAAAGCACGATGCATTCTGTATATAACTCCCAACACACTGCATTATACATCAAGTTTGATAAATATAGCCTAGAAAAGATAAACATTTAGAGGGTAAATAGGTTATATTAGGGTACATGAGTTTGCTGGAAACATAAAATAAGAGCACTGAATGAATTAAGCAAATTATTGCTCTGTTCATTAATATAAATGCATATATAAATTCACACAAAATAATGTTATATATATATATATATATTATATATATATTTAAAAGCTATGCTTGCAGTATATAAGTTCAATCTAACATTAATGTGCTCAGTGCACTGTACCCTGAAACATGGCAGCATTTCTCAAGGCAAAGAAATTAAAACCTGACTAGCCAGCAGTTAACAAATAATTCAGCAAAACAAACTTTCCGTATCTGCTCTTTAAAAAACTGGGATGGAACCAAAAATAAAAGGGAAATTAAAAAAAAAAAAAAGGAAAAAAGAAAAAAAGAGATTGCAAAATTAAAGGTTTTTGTTGTTTTTGCTGAAGGTATTACTAGCATTCATCCTTTATTCCCTTCAATTCTTAAGTGGTAGCATGATACACTCTGTCCAGCACAATGCAAACAGCCCTTTGCCTAATATCAGTCCATCTCCAGAGTGTGAAATTACTGTAGAAGAATGTTTAGTAATAACAAATGGATACAAAGCATAATAATTATAGAAACTAATGGTGAATCTATCAATGTTGAGAAAAACATAAGAGACTGTGAAATAATCTACTTGCGTATCAGGAGATAGTTCCTATCCATGGAAAGATATGGCTATCCATTTAATTAAGACTCCTCGTATTGTCTGACTTCATTAGCCATTCACTTCTCAACCACTACTCTTCTGATAGCACTAAGATCTCAGGAAAATGCAACTACACTGTAATGAGATTTCAATTTGTATTCTTCCCAAGAAACATGAGGGAACTCTTACCCACTTCAGGCAAAGAAGCACTTGTCCCTCCATTCCTGAGAGAAACTATTCTGTAAATAGCTTTTAAAGTGCTGGGTTTAATCTGAAAAAAGAGAAAAGAAAAAAAAAGGTTGAAGGAATCAAACCTAATACAGAAATTCTCACTCTGTATATCCCACTCACTGACAGTTCTTTTAACACTATTTACTATGCCCATATTCACTTTTGCCATTTTCACTCCTCCTAAATACCTAGACCCTAAAGAACCTCCACTCCCATGTACAGGTAGAAAATTTCCTAATTCCCTTCTAAACCCACTGATACTCTCCCAGCCTCACTCCATCCATATCTCAGTCAGAGCCAAGAGGACTACAGTTGTGCCCAGAGATTCTGGAGGAATGGGGCCTCATGGCACAGCACCAGGGCTGCTCTAGATACAAAAGAATAGTTAGCAGCACCATAATGGAAGTATTTAAACTTTACTGAGAGTCTGACAACGGAAAGGATAGTGATACAGCTGACAGGTCAGTTCAAGGGGTTTCAGTATACTTTTTACTAGAGATTAATTGGTTAATTAAAAGAAAAGAAAAAAAAAGTTTGCTCTGTATGGTCCTTACTTGGGTGACAAAAACAACCACCTTCCATTTCAAAAACTACTCTAGTTTGGTTATTAGGTTTCTTCTCCTTTAAGTATGCCAATGCACCACCTGTACGGATACTGCTGAAACCAGGTACCACCAGGCTGATTGGTGCAGGCCTTTAGAACATCAAAGATCTGAAATGGGAACTTAAATTTGTCTGTATCGTCTGGATTTCTGCAAATATGCAGATCGTACAACAGCAACAACACCTTCAGATGAAATACATCTAAACTGAAGTACATATCCAGACATGACCTCTGAGGCTTAGTTTCCTTTTAACCTCAGTATTTAAAGTGCTTCCATGGGAAGAGTTATGGCCAGTGACATCACAGCTGAAGGTTCACGGAAATTTTAATATAGACTAACGTAAGTGGCACAAGCACATCTAAAATATGACCCAACTATTGTGCAATTACACTTTATAGTCATTGAGGTTACAAGTTCTTCTTCACATATCAACAAGAGCTGTCAACCTCCAAAAGGCCTCCCTAAAACAGTGAACAGAAGTTTAATATTAATTATTGTTCAGATAACAGAAATATTAGTATTACAACAGCACTTAAAAGACACATTTATAGATCAGCACGACATGAACTTAGTAGTGAGGACTTCACAAAAAAAAAAGTAAAAAACGATGCATTTTCTCAAACTGACCACACACTAACCTATAACCTCTTGGTATCTTACCTATGTTCCAGCAAAACCTTTAATTCCCTCATTCCTCACACTAATCTATCACTTTTGACTTCAATTTATGCTGCAAACATCATTCAGTGTACTCTGTTATAACAGACAGGATGACTGACCTTTTATACATGCGTACCATTTACTCCAACTTTGGTTACAGAAAAGTGGTTATCGATTTGAAATGGATGCAAATTCTCAGAAAATGCTAAAAAAAACACCTGGGTGCTTATCTGAGATATTTAAGACCAGCCTAGAAAACTCCCAAGAATCGTTTCTCAATAACTAAAAAATGAAACAACAGATTTCCTCTTCAAGCTGGGAAAGCCATAAGGGCAGTCTTTCTTGTGCTGGAATTCGTATCTGAAGCCAGGATGCAGCACCAAAGTGGCCATCAGGAACAGGGGGCTGAGCTGACCACTGTTTTCCGATCCTTAGAGCAAGTTTAGTCTGAATTTTGTTTGAATTGTGGCTAGGTGGTCTATCCAAAACAAATTTGTACTTTGCTTAGCCCTCAGAATTATCCTGAATTTCATTGTCTACACAGATGCAGATGCTGATCTAATTTGCAGCAGCTGCAGAATACTCAATTAAGTATTTTCTGGCCATCTATGCCTGTCTGCCTTGGTACTGCATCATCACGCACTGCAAGGTAGGCAAATGCTTGAGTGTCACACGTAAAATACAGAGGTACCATTAATTTTTTTGTTTTAGGTTGAGTGGGTTTTGGCAAAATATCTGACAAGATCACAATACCTTAGTCAAACAATACTAACTCATTACAAGAGAGGGAATTTGCAGATTAAAAAAAAAAAAATCCTCCTCCTTCAACCATCCTGTTTCCCAAAATGAAGAGGGATCAAAGGGATATTATACTGGGGACAATCACGTGGGCAAATAGATGTGGTAGTAGGAATGAGAAAGGCAGTGATTATTTAGGAGCATTTTTTATAACGCTAGTCCTGAAACTTATTTTTTTGGGAGCCCTTCTTTAGAGGGAGGGAGGGGAAATGACCTAGCAGAAATTTCTTTTGACTCTGCTGATTGTGAAGTGGTTCAAACCTCCTTCAACTGCATAGAACAGCAATAAAATATAAAGTTATCTTCCCCTACATCAATCCTGGTGGTACAAGATACTGAAAAACAGATCAAGAAGACAGGAACTGTTAGCGTACTCTGCAGTTGGCAGGAACATACCTGACCCCTTCTGCAAATTCAGGCAGCCCCACAGCTGCTCCAGGCCTGTCTCAGCAGTCACAGGCCATTCAGAACAAAGAGCCACCAAAGCACAGCATGCCTCCACTAAGTGTGCCCTTTGACATTAAATACAGCAAGAATACTGCATCTCTTGGTGAGGTAGACAGATTTTAATCACAGTTGTATTAAACCATACGATGAATTACGTTTCTACCAAATGTCTTGCTTTAAAAAAGAAAAAAAAAAAAGAAACCCAACCTAATGTTTCTGAGGCATATGAAGATGCAGAATAATCAGACTGATGAACAGCAGTTCATGCAAAGTGACAACATTTCCAAAATTATTCTTCAAATACGTTCTTGTACTTAAACTCTATTAAGATGGGGAATTGATTCCAAATTTCCACTCTAAGATCATATTTAATCTATTTTTATATTTTTGCATAGGAAAAAAAAAAGCCCATTTAGATTGCAATTTCACCTAATTAACTTTATGTCAGAAGATATTTTTGAAAAAAAAAAAAAAAAAGAAAAAGTTGGAACTAATTACTGAGTTCAGTTTGTCTGACGCAAAAGTTTTGCACGCTGACTTCGGGCTAGGACTGAAACACTTCAAAACCCTTGATACATTTCTTCCATGCAAGACTAGACTCACATTTTTGAGTCCCTAAATCTCAGCAGGGAAAAGGTTAGCAGGTTACATTCTTCCTTCAGTTACACTTAAGTAAGCGTATTGACTACAACTGTTGTCCCCCAAAAATACATACGTGTATATATAAACTTAATACATTTGGTGGAATGCTGTCATAGGATGATGAGAACATCTGAATACCTTACAGAGAAGCAGTGACCAGTACAGGAATTGGAGTCCCATCATATCCAAAGATTAAGTCTGAGGCAGGAATAGGACCTGGGTGACTGCTGATGTGGGTCTGAGCTTCCATTTTAGGGTCTCATCAGCATGCATTAGATTTCAACAGACTTCAGTGCAGTTTGAACGAGGTGCATGCGGTCCACAGCATCCTGGTTCCACAAAGCACTGAACTTAACACTTCCATATAGTTCTTAACCTCTCTGGATGCACATTCAGCTTTATTTTCAAAGAGATGATGGGCCTTAAGTATTACCTTAGTTTTAAAAGCACACGTGGCAAAGTAAAAGAGAGGTTATCACCAGCTCCAGACCAGATTCCTTTGTAATTAATACTATTTTTACACTTTCAGGACAGTTTTAGTAATATCTGACCTTCAAGACAAAACATACTTGTCTACAAAGAAGTTTCCTTCTATCTCTAGTTTTAAAGCACTATTTAAAAAAGAAACAAAAGCAAACACTCCAGTAAAGAAATTCGTAGATAAAAATAATCCTCGGACAACTGTTTGAGAGGTATTTAAAGGACAATATCAACTTGCAAGCCACAGCTTCAGAAACTGCCTTCCGCAACAACTAAACACTACAGATTACTAGAACCGGACCAATTCAGCAAAACAAACCAACCCCCTTTCCACTGCTGACTTTGTGCATTTCACAGCCTTTTCCTCTCTATAATCAGACAGAGGCCCTTGCAGCAAGGGCGGTCACAAGTAATCCCACTTTGCTTAAAAAAGCAGAGTTAACAAAAATAGGATAAAATAAAAAAAAATTAAAACAACTTTCTGCCCCGATCAGCTCCCCAGCAGCCCCCCCAGAGCTCACGCAGATCCCAGCAGCACGCTCTGCTCCCTTCACGCAAGCAGGAGACCTCCTGCCTGTCTTCTTCCCACCCCAAAAAAAAAAAAAAAAAAAAAAAAAAAAAAAGTCCCACGTTTCCCATTTACTCTAACGGCCGAAGGGGCAGACAGAAAACACGAAGGGGCTCGGGAAGGTCGCACACGAGCTGTCGCGGGCTCCTCACACCTCCCCGCCCCCACCGCCCGCTGGGGGCCGCTTACCTCAGGGCGGCCGCCGCGGCGCCCTCCGGCGGGCAGCGGGCAGCGGGCAGCGGGCAGCGGGCAGCGGGCAGCGCCACGCCTCGCTCGCGCCCCCCCTGTCAGGGCCGCTCGGGCGGGCGGCGGGCGGGCGCCTACCTGCGCGGCGCGGCTCGCGTGTCCGCCCGCCGCCACAGTGTTAAATAAACCCCGGTGTTGAGAAAGGTGCCTCCAGGGCCGCGGTGTTTGGACATCTTGGCGCGTCTCGCATCGGCCTTTACCACGTTGCCGCGCTGTAGCGCCAAACCTGAAGCACTCAGTACCTGTTGGAAATGAGCACAGCCCCGAGGTCTGTTGCGCTCCCACGGTTACTGGCAGTGCAGCGTTCCCCTGCAGGATTCCGATGGAGCTTGTGCAAAAACTTCACCTTGCTCCACAATGATGCTCCTTTCAGCCCTAAGTGCGTGCCGGTGGAGGCTCGCGTGGTTTTTGTGCAAATTGTTTCATAAATCTTTGCATATATTCAAGTGCGGTGGGTTTGCATTTTAATAATACTCTGCTTTTGTGCTTTTAAACATCCAAGGTGCCGTGCAAGAATTGTAAACTGTGAAGTAACTACTATGGGAAAGATTAAGTAAAGCATTGGAGGCGGATGATTTTGACAATAAAGAGGGTGTATGTGGTGAGTGTTTAATATTTATTGCATCTGATATCGCAAAGTACTATTTATTGTTTTCAGATTTAATGCTAAAAGCAAAGCCTGGAGAGCAAGCTCTGCTGTATTATGTACTCACAGGTACACCTGTGACAACGGCTTTCTGTAATCGTCGCTCGATGTATGTAACACCATTTTAGTAATGGCATGCCATTTTATTTAAAGCTTGCATGTCAGCTGTGCCTACCTTGCAAATATATATATATATATATATATATTGCAATTAAATGATTTTGTAAAGATCCACGTACATTTCAGCTCTTTACAAAGCGTTTAAATTGTGTTCTTGGAATGTGTATCCTTGAAATTATCTGAGCTTATGTCTTTTGGTTTTTTCATCATAAAAGTATATGGATTGAAGGAATATTCTGAATGAATGAAGAACAAATACAGTACTGTTGAATAATCTTGTGGGGTAGATTAATCTATAGCCTCAATTTCTCTCAGGGTGGGTTGCTGTGGCAACCGCCCCAGCTCACTTTAAAATAATTTTGTAAAGCTCACTTCAAGCACTGCACCCAGCGTGGGCCAAGTTTAAAAGCAGCCAGACATGGGAAGAAGTGTTATACTGTGTTGCTCTTACAAGATAGGGAGGTGGTGGAGGTGAGCGAAGCGTGGAGTGGAGTGGGGCTGAGCAGAACTTTAAACAGAAAATAGAAACCAAGCCACCCTGGGGTTAAGATGCAAAGGAGGTGGATCATTTCATAGTAACCTTACTGCTTTTCAGTTTAAACGTCATTAAAAGATTTTAGCCGGCAATCTCATTTCTCCTAAGGGAAAGATGTGTTCGGTATCCGCAAAACAAAAATGGACTTTGATAATCATCTTCAAATGAGTGTTTTCCAAGCCCACCTTGAGATAATCACATTTGTAAAGGAAAGAGATACTTGGACACACTTCACTCTTTGATAAAACTTTGGAGGTCTGATTTTATAATTGCTGCATTTTGACTGATGTGTCATTGCTTAAAACACTGTATGCCTCAGGTGCGACGTTGAGAAAAAAAAATTGCCAGCAGACCTACGCATGACCTGTCAACTAAAAAAAAAAAGAAAAAAAAAGAAAGAAAAGAAAAATAGATTTGAGTTTTCTGTCAGAAATTTGGAAAGGATGCACTTGAGAAGCATCAGTACAAGTGCAGACACCAGAACAAAGGTTTTTCACTGTTTGAAATTATTCCAGGTTTTAAAATTAAATGCAACAAAATAGAATAATAATAATAATAATAAAACACCTAGACACTTCAAAAGCTATTGCACAAATTCATGCCTTATCAAACCCTGATATGAGTGAGAAAGCATGATCCATTTCCTCAAATCTGTTAGTTCATCTAGCATCTGAACCCTGATTTAAAAATCAAGGTGTCCTTTACGTGGATTTGATGAACTGTGCTCATGACAAAAACTTGGCATGGCTTTAAGATACTTAAGTTTGTGAAGGTCACAACTATTTAAAGATTAGGCCACAGTGCCCACATGGAGGTGTAGTAAATGTGCTAAGCCGCTGTATGTTTTACTTTCTGAAATACTTGCCTATTCTGATAATTACCTTTAGGATGTGATAGTACTCAAGTTCTGCCTTACCAATTGAAGAGCTTTGTTATCAACTAGCCAGAAAATTGGAAACTCACATATCCTGCACAAAGCAAAGCAGATGCCAGTCATTTCAATTAGCATAAAAGCATGAAGCCCTAGCACACTTTTATATTTTTGCCACTAAGAAAATATGGGCATTAAGTGGAAAGCTGGATGCCATGCTGGGAGACCAAAATGGTCTGGAGAAGTGGCATAACGAGTGGTCGGTCCATGTAACTGTTCCGTGCTCTTTACTGCTGCACACTTCATACTAAACTTGTGGCTGAGAAAGCTTATCCCCCCCGATATTGCCTGGACTCCACTAATGACACTGCCAAGTTAGTGTGCCTGTCTTCATACAGAACGTGCTTGGCTCATGTCTGGCTACCTGATGGTCCTAGGCGCATCAGTATTCCTGTCACCGTGAGTGTATTTTATAACATTTTACTGAGTTGTCCATTCTTTGTATCTAAATCTCATCAAGACCGAGAGTAAGGTACAGTGGTGACTCCTAGCCAGTAAAGAGTACTTGTTCAGCAGGTATCTGAGCTGAGGGAAATTGCCAGAGCTTTATTTTGCTCTGACCATGCTTTGAAACATACGCGTTTTAAGAAGTGCAGTAGAATTTGGTAGACATTTATTCACTGTCAAATATGGAACTTCCAAAGTAGGTCAGTGGCCCAATGAGATGTTTGTAGGGGAGAAGTCTGCAAGACCAAGAACCTGTATTATAATAAACCGAATATGGATTTATCACTGTTTTTTGGTTTTAATTCAGTGTTTTGGTTTTATCATGCATGCTGCTCCTACTTCCAGTATCTTAATCTGACATAAAAAATAATGGCCTGTGCCTTATTAAACATCCCTGCTGCTCAAAGGCTTGTAGAAGTTGGCTATCTGCATGGAAATATAATCAAGTATCTACAAAGTCCAGTTTTGCTCACAAATTATTACGCGTCCATAATTTGGATTCAGGCACACATACAGTACAGACCTTACAGTCTCGTTTAAAAGCAACCGAACCTATAAAAAAAAAAAAAAAAAGCCGTCTTCTTAACACACTGCGTTGGGAAAACTGCTTTTCTGTGGATAAGAGTGACAAGAGCCTACCTCAGACAGCCGGCTGAGATTCGGACCTAATTGGGCCAGTGCAATTAGGGAAGCGGGCTTTTATGTGACCGGCGTTCCCGTTTGCCGAAGGCGGTGCTGCCCCAAACTTTGCCACCAGGTCCGCTTCTGCTCCGCGGTGAAGTCACCACCAACTGGACGCAAAGCCTAATGAGTTTGGGAAGTTGGGCGGCTTCGCAGACAGGGGGCTCCGGAGACGGAGCTCGGCAAAGGTGCAAGGGGAAGGGGCAGGAAACGCCGCGGGGGATCAAGACCCCCAGCGCCCGCCGTCCGCTGCCGCTGCAGCGGTGTCCCCAGGCGGAGCGAGTGCCAGCTGGCCCGGCGCGGCGGTGACAGCCCCTCGGTGCCGGCCCTCCTAGGGGCTCGCCGCCCTTCCCGCGAGCCAGCCCAGCCGTCCCGCCCGTCCCTCCCCGCCGTGGGGTCGCGGGGGTGGGATGCCACATGTCACGGTGCTCGTCCCATCGCGCCTCCGCCCCGCGGCTCCCGGACGCGGGCTGCCGCGCTCCCTGCTGCCGCCGCCGGGTACCGGGCAGCCCTTTTCCGATCTCGCTCTCCGCGAACTCGGAGCTCAGCGCCTGAGCTGACCCGGGCTGTGTTTGTCTCCCGGTCCTTGCGGGAGCTGCGTCCGCACGCTACTGCACCCTGCCAGAAGGGGGGAAAATACGCACCGGCTCGCCGTGTTGCCCCCGTTCGGTATAATAAAAGGATTGTCATTAGGTTTGCGTGTGGCATATGCCATTACCCCCACCGTAAAACTAAAATTAGCAAAATGTCAGGAATGGAAAGATTGATTCACCCAAGATGCAATTATCATTTAAAAAGTGCTTGATTGAGGTGCTGATGTTCAGTGATTTATTCTGCATACCATATACATAATTAAAGTAGTGTAGTGGAGTAATTTATCAATCTAGTTTAGACTAGAGGGGCAAGGAAAGGAGCTGCTGCCGCTGCTGCTGCTCTATGTTTGTTTTATTAAAACGCTTTCGGGATCTGATCCCGCCCCCTTTTTGCAAGAGTGAAACTGATTATTTCCCCAGCTCGGGAGGAGAGAGTCATTCGTTTGGGATCGTGAGAGAGAGAGAAATAGAGACACGGAGAAGGAGAAGAAAAGGGAGGAAGAGGGAGAGAAGCAGACAAGGACACCTCGTCAGGCGTGTAGTTTGAATCCCTTCCTTGCCTCCCCCTTCCCCTCCGCGATGTTACAAAGGCTGTGAGCTGCTCGGCTTTTCCCATTCGCCTGCTGTCACTTCCTTCCTGGACGCTCTCAGGACGAGTCCGGTTACTTTTAATCCGACCAGCAGCGCAGCCACTTTCTCCTCCTCCACGCTGCACACACGCAGACACGCGCGCACACACACACACACGCACGCACACACACACACCAGACGTCTTCTGGCTGCTTATTGGATTGACTTTGAAGGTTGTGTGTGTGATTCAAGGAGGCTGCATGTTGAACCGGGTGGTGAATATTTAAGGCTGGAAGAAGTAAAGGGATTTTTCTTTTTCCTGTGAAAGGAAAATATCTCAAGGACTAGTCTGATCATCCAAACAGCTAAATGTTTATAATGTAAGTACGTGTGAAATTCAGCATCGGAATGAAATGTAGTGGGCATCGTGCAGAAACCCTATGTACATTTTCTGTTGCATTAGCAGAATGTGTCAGCGTATGTGGTGAGGGATCGAGGTTGCCTGCAGACTTTTTTTAAGAGTATGGTTCTGTCAGTTGCTTGCAGGTAACTTTTAAGGCAAGTAACGTACTTAAATCCCTGGCTGTCCAAATTATTTCAGAATTGCCTCTGTCAGTGTCATAACTGTTTAAACTTTGCTGAAGTTAGTTTATGTCATTTGTATGGCTAGTGCTGTGAAGGCTTTGAAGCTCATTTAGTTTTAACAGTTCACCAAATGCTGTGACCTTGTAGTGCTTACACCCTGATTTTTCAGCCTGAGGAGGGAATCCAGTTTGACTCGCTCTTGAACTTCATTATATTACAGGCTCTCTTCAGTTTTTAACTTTAGGTAATGCATGCCTGCAACTGTTTAACTTTGTGCATCTTTCCTTTGAATACTTAAGTTTGAAATGGAAAGACCCCACACGTTCCTCTGGGGATTTCAGTCATAGGCAGTGTGTCTCTTTGTGAAGAGCATGCTTTGGTCTTTACATAGTACTTTAAGTCGTCCTTATATCTTTTAGTACAAGGGAGCTACATAACTGCCTATACTAGTTGCTGTACAGTTTCTTACAGTCTGAGATAAAGTTTAATGTGAATGGGAGACTGTTGGTGCCTTATGTAACTGTAATACTTAGCGTTTTCTATAGAACTTACTGCGACCTTCTGACAGTTTGAAAAATAGAATCATAAAGATAAACCAGCAATTACTTTTCTCAAAAATATTTTAACTGTACAATTCCAAACAAAACTTAATGAATTACTAAGGGGACCTAAGCACTATCTTTTATAGTAGAGTTATTTTATGTATTGTTTATAATTATTATTATCAGCAAGTACCTGAATCCTAAAATCACATATCTATTACAAAAAAAAAAAAAGTATAAAGACAAAAGACTAGAGAGAATTAAGCAGAGAAAAGCAGTTTGTCAGATTTTACTTGTGATCAGAAAGGAATTGTCTTGACAGAGAATGCATTTTCTTAGCACATATCTGATGATCAGCTTAATGGCACATGCCCTAGTTTCATATCTTTACTTTAAAAGATGGATGATAAACTGATCCAAATGTGACTAGTTTTCTTTTTTACTGGCACTTTCCAGAGTACTGTGGTTGAAAATTAAAGATGTTGTTATGGGGTATAATAATTCTAATCCCTAGAGGCTTGGCAGAGTGCAGAAATAAAACCACCTGTGAACCAATTTTAACTTCTGTATTATATACTGATTTCTAGTTCAAACACTCAGATAATTAGTCACTTTGGGGATTTTTGTTATCTTGTAAATTATTTCTGTGACATGATTTTAGGAATCTAATACCAAGCCTTTAAAAAAAGAAAAAATCTGTGTTTGTCAGTAAAATAAATATTTTGTTATTAGTTCTAAATTAATGAATACATAATTAATATTGGGTCTAAAGCTGAGGTCAGTGCTAAGTCTTAAGTCCCTTGGGAAGTAATAGAAAATTTCTTTGGGGATAAATTTAAGAGAACATCCCTTAATTCAGGATATCTATGTTGCTGATAGTATACATCCTTTTTAAAAAAAAAAAACTTGCTGTTTTCGTAATTTTACTGCTATACCTTACGTAGCTATCAGAAGGTAAGATAGGGATCTGAATGTGAAAAACTTAATTCCTGCAAAAAGTACTTAGCAAATCCCACTGACGCTGCTGAGACAACTTGTGTGAAAATGAAGAAGTGACATTAATAATGGGTTGCAGGATCAGGCCCCTGGAAGACCTTGCACTCTTGCCTGGCCCACAGCTCTCTTAGGGAAGAGTGAAAAAGAGTGTCTCTTTTGATGTCCTGTAATCCAGGAATAAGTTGTGTTTGTTTCTTCTTCAGATTGACTGAACAAGAAAAAAAGGAATGTTAGTCTTAAGAGTCTTACAGAAGTTGATACTAAATGATGCGTACTATCTGTGAGATTAAACATTTTATAATTATGCTCCTTAGCTGCTAATTTTGGAATTTAAGAAGAAAAATTATATGAATACCTAGCTTCTGTGAATTTTGTTTAAATTATCTTTTTAGTAAACTCTCTTAATCTGTATACTTGCAACATGTATGTTTAAGACAAAGAAACAGACACGTATCTTAAAAAGTTGTGCTTTTAAGGCATCTAAAGCACTGTAGACAGAGAGAACTGAGCTTTCTTAAGCTTTTTCCAGAAGTTTGCCTCTGGAAGTTTTTAATAACCCACAACTTAGTAAATATAACTATTATACTAGATAACTTAAGAATTGAGCAGCAGTTTTGAGCTAAATACTTTTGCCAGCTTCATTTATTTTAATTTTACTTTTCTCTGTAACAGCTAAGCTTCATTTTCAGAAAATAGTTCAGATCATTCTAAGAGACAACTATCTCATTTAGCAAGAGGTTGTGAGCTGGTATTAGGTACTGGAAAGAAAAGACATTTGTGTTTTGATATTTAAGTTCCATTTCTACCTGTTGGACATCATTATTCTGAATTGTTCACGTTATCCAAAAATTAAATGGGATGTAGTGGTCTTCCTTTGATAACACAGATTATAAAGGTTTAATTTTAAATATTATATAAATGACATGTAGTTTCAAGGAGTTTATGGTCTCTGCTTCAGCATTTTGAAAAAATAAGTGAAGCAGTTATATTTGTGATGTATTTTAAGCTTTTTAAATCTTGCTGTGTGGTATTAACAAAAGAATTTTCTGTGTTCAGATTTAGGCTCTGTAACAACTTTGTCTTATAACATGAAAATTTTTACATATGTAATATGTAGAAGACTTTTGCCCTAAGAGTAAGGATAGTATTCTGATATTTGAAAAGGATGAAAATACAATTTCTAATCTTACCTCAGAAGTAGAATGGGCTTCGAAAAACAGCTCTGGTCAGTAAGCACTACTAACAGTGCTAGAGAAAAGCTGATAAAAAAATTTCCTAATTTTCTGCTTTTTTTAAACATCGGAATTGACTGTGGCCTGGGGCCAGCTTTAAGGTAATTTTCTCAGAACTGGCGCTCAATGTTACATGTGGACAGGTGATTAAAAGCTAGTGTCTTAAGTCCTCCACCTTAATCTCACTCTCTCATTTACTGCAGTGCAGTAGAGCTTGTCTATTCACCAGGATCTGTCATCTTTAGGAAATCAGACCAGCTTATAGAGGCGATTCACAAAACCAACAGTGACAACAAAGTCTTATGTTCCTTACAAAAGAAGGATTAGGCAGTTCACATGTCATTTTGATTGGACAGAGATAAAAGCTGATTGCTGCAGCATGGCAAGACACACTTCAATTTCAATTGATTATTCTATAAGACAACTATAACTCTGTTGCTTAGTCATTGTTAAATGCAATTTGAAGGAAAATTCAGTTTTGACCTTCCTGGTTTTTTATTACTTGATACTACAATGTGGACCCACTTGTAGCATTGTTAGGCAAAATTTTAAAGGCACTATTTATTCGACTCCCTTGGGAAATATAATTAAACCATAGAAGATGATTGTGCTTGAATTTTCAAAAACATTTTGCCTACATGATATCTCGAAGTATCAACTACAAGTTCTTAAAAGTGCCTGGGACAATACTAAATTCATAGCACTGGCCCTGTTAAGAGCTTATGTGCAAAGGAGAGTACTTTGCAGATTTATCACAGAGTATAATACTGAGGAACAAACAAGTAAGTCATCTTACTTTCTGTCTATTCAGTTATTTTTAAATACATAGTACAAATAAAGCTATACCTTATGATGCATGTGTGAAATAGTAGTCGAGTTCAAAAACAGTTATGAAATAAAATATTGTTCCTTTATGATTAATTTTTTTTTTCTGTTATCTGTGAGAAAGAGTTCAGGCTATTTGCATAAATTAATTGTAATACTCAGTCTTCAACATTTGGGTGTATGAAAATTCCAAGCTGATTACTTCTATGCTAATTTCTTGCAATTTTTCAAAAAAAAGTCTTTTTTACCCAACTGATGCCTCCTAGTGTTTCACATAATAAAACACTAATGAGTCAACCATAAATGTAAACATTGTTTTTTCATTGCCTTCATCTTATGCGATACATAAAATTAATATTTATGTATTTAATTTTGTGCCTGTTGTTATAATCAGACAGGAAACTCCTGTAAATTGAGATGGTTCATCTTTATGGACACTGAAAACACATTTTGATTCTCTTTGATTCTTGCTTTGTCTAGCTGTAGATTATGTCATACATAAGAGTTCATTTTCCTTTTCTTCTTTTGTTTCCCATGTACATCGCAGTAACTTCAGAATAACTGTACTATGGGTCTCAAATAGAAACTGTAAAAGTTTTGTTGGGATTCTGTTTCCGAAAGTAATCCCCTGTAACTGCAGTTGTAGAGATTTCTGAAATATCTTGAAGTGCCACGCAGCCATATGAAGTGGAAAAGACATGGCTGAGACATGCCTACTCAAAATGTAATTGTAAAACCATCACATTTTGAAATTGACCCTGGTTATTTCAATACTGTGTTAAAAAGAAACTGTATTAGTACAGTTTTCAAATCCATGAAACATTCACGTTACAGTTTTGCTTGTAAAATGTTGAAACAGCTTTGAATGGTAAAGACTGAAATATAGTGTCCTTTTCTTACAAGTTTAGTCTGGCTGTATAACTTATGTGAATACCTGAAAAAAAAAAACATGGAATTGTATTAGATTTATATCATAAAACAGTATAATATTTTATTTCTTAGACAGGAGAGTGTAATTTTCAAAAAGTTGCCCAGCATCAAGTGTGATAAAGTATAACTTATGGGTCCCAGCTGTCTATTTGAACTGTCAGGTACTATCTTATAGTGATAAAGAAGCAGCTAAGCCTGAGAGCGCTTCAGCACATTTTAATGTTACACAGTTTTATGTAAAGCATGAGATCAATTTAATGAAGGCATTGGAAATGTAGCCTAGTATTCTAAGAATTTCAAGAAAAGCATTTGTGATATAACTGTTCTACTAAGCAAGCTTCAAAGCTTCAAATTTTTGATTTCGCAATCAAAAATCATAAGTTTGCTAGGTGACAAACACTTATGTCTTCTTTATGACCATATGGTAAATCTCAGTGACTGCTTACATGTGAAATAGCTTTTTGCCAGTGAGTACAGAGTTAAGGCTACCCGTGCGGGTCTCAGTCATGAGAATCACTAATTAGTTGTACAGAATATAAAAATATAGTTTCAAGGATTGTGTACTGTCATCAACCTCGTTTGTATTACATTTTTCCCCCACCGATTTTAAACTGTTAAAAGGCAGTTCTGGGATCTATCATTTCTGTAAGACTTTAAACTTCCTTGCATCTAGAAAGTATTTCAAAGTATGGAAAAAGTATCTCTCATTCAGCAAGGAATGTTAGAATGCAAAAGTGGTAGAGTTTTCTCATTTTCTCATATAGTTACATTGCTTCTTCCCTCGCTAAGAGAAAGTAAATTTGGAAGAGAAATAGAAGGAAGAATCTTTAGAGCGATTCAAGTGTAGAAGTATAGTACTATGACCTATTACTCTGAAATACAGCTAAGCAGTACTCAGCTAAGGTTTTTTATGTGTTTTTTTTTTTATATATATATTTTTATTTTTAACCAAACAGATAAATAAAATTAGTTCTGTAATATTTAGGTTACAGAAATATGCCCTGGGTAACTCTATAGGTACATTACCCAATTTATTTAAGAACTAATCTGGTTAAAATATTTGAGGATGTCTTTTATTTTAGTATTGTATTGAATAAGCTCTTTTGAAAGGTTAAGTATTCACAGCAGCCGGGACTCTAGCTGGACCCTTCTTGCAATTCACTAAACAGGTGACTTAGCAGTCACCTGCTTCAGCAGCATACAGGTACTTATCTCTGCCATCTGCCACCTTCCCTGGCACTGGAGGGCTTCAGGAGTTTGAGCTTCAGACATCCTGGCAAATGCAGCAGGTCCTGTAAAGTCAGTCTATGCTGCCTTAAATTAACTATAAAGCAGCCCACAGGTTCGGGATGGAATTGAACAGATGGCATAGAACTCCTGTGCCTCTTTTCCCAGGTTACAAAGAACTACTGATGCTGGACTTGGATTCCAATCTAACACGTCTTTTTCTACGCTTATTTCCCTGATTATGTAGTTGATTCAGTGAAGGTTATCATAAAAATTATTAATCATGTGCCAGTGCAGGAATTTGCCTTAGACATTGCTGTCTTTCCTGTCTTGTCCTATTAATCACAAGATGTACACATAAATAAACTGAATTAGAAATAACATCATTTGTATTTGCTTTCGTAGATACAGAGATCATGCCATTTGTGGAACCTATGCTCAGTTAAATCTTACTATTTACTTTTAAGTAGTCAGTCAATAGCTGTTAGCAAAATCTGTACAAAGGACACGAGGATTGTGAAATTGTTTATAAAACAAATCTGCAAAAGTAAACATAACGTAGAATGTTTACCTGAAACATTACTTTTATGAGTAAGGAGCAACACAGTAACGTGTTATGCATTCTATTTCTAATAAATTCTTCACCTTACTGACAAATACATTGCTATATGACATTACTTTGGAAGGGGGTTTCCACTAGGTGATCTCTAGAGGTCCCTTCCAACCCCTACTGTGATTCTTTGATTGTATTCAAAATAATAGTGTATTATTTTAATTCAAATAATTTAGTTACTGAAGGTTCACTGCAGAAACTTAAATGCTCTTGAATGTATCCACCAGTGTTAAGTAGCTAGAGCAAGGTGCTTTTCATTTATAAAATCCATGTGGAGTCGTCAGTGAAGAATATTTAAAATCTTTTTTTTTTTTTTGGTGGAGTTTGGTTTCCTAAATAAGATGGTAGGAAGGAAAGGTGAGGGGGAGCAGGACACTGAGGTTCTGTAGCTTTTCCTTAGAGCTGGCCTGTCTTTCATTCTGGCATTTTATCTTTAAACATGTACTTCCAGGAGCTCCCGTCTGGTTACAGTAATCCATGGGAATACCTCTTCAGTAAAAGTTAGTAGTGCAACTGGAGGATATTCTGTGAAACCAACAGGAGACACTGTGTTCTGTTCACTTTTGTTCAGGCCTGTTTTACCTCTGTCCATCTGTGTCCTGAGTGTAGATTCTGTCTGTACTGAATGTGAGAAGTGGGAGAAGCAGCATATAGAAGGAAGGCATCTGGGAAGATGAGGAAAGATGTGGCTATAGACTATTGGAAAGATGGAATACAAATGGAGGAGGGCAGACAATCCATAGTAATTGTACTCAAAACCTTAATCTTGGAGACTTCAAAAAAAATTCCTTTTGGGGTGTATAGAATTTGGTTTGCCATGAGTAATCCTTCATTGTTGCAGGCACAGGGCAACAGTCTTACCAAAATAATAACAATGCTTGTTTAAATGCATTTTACATGTAAAAGAAACTGATCTTTGAATCAATACGTGATGAGAACCTTTCTGCTCTCAGAATATTGAAGTGTTCTGTTTTTCATTTATCATGCTTAGGTGTATAAGGTGCAGAAAAGGAAACTGATACAGCAGCAGAATGAGAAGGAAAAAAAGAAAAAAATAGCTTATTACCCCACTGCAATATATAATAACGTGAATGTGAAACCACACATTTACCCAAACTTCTACGTGACACATTTTTTAATGCTAAAATACTGAGGCAGGGAATGCACCCTTGCAGTGGCATGGCAAATGTGTAACTCTGTCCTAAGCACAGACTCATAAATTTTAGAGTTCAGAAATCTGGCCTAGAGTGTTAGTAATAGCCTATGGGTAGTTAGGCTTATTTAAAGCTAAACAGAACTAGCAGAATTTCACTGAAGTTCTTCCGAGCAGACATTAAAAAATTATAACCTCAGCTTGTTATGTTACTAGCAGTTTTATTTACATGTGATGTTGGTAGCAATTGGAAATAATTTTAAATTATGGTCTAAAATATGTATTAATTGGAAAATAGTATTCCATTTTTTTCTTAAAAGGAAACACAATAGAATGATTGGCAAGCTACCTAATAAATGCAAAACTGCCTGTGATTACATATGTAGAAATGAATAATGCCTATTTCTGCCCTCGGTAGGTAGAAGTCTGTGCATCTTCTGTGGAGTAACAATTATCTAATTCCATCTATGGATCTGGCACTTCTGTTCTATTCTTGATGCTGCAATTAAAACAACTACACAAAGGACAGAAACTGTATTCTTTTACATTTCTTACTGGCATGCAAATATAAAATTGCACTAATATTTTCATGATTTTTCCAAAACTTGATTTCGATAGAGCAAAATGACAATCTTCAGTACAAGTTCCAGTACGTAAATCTCTATTGAGATAACTTAGTTCAGTTATGCTTTAAGTAAATATTTGTCACAAGCCCAAAACTGCATATTTTGTAGATCAGCAAAGTAGTCCTCTTGGTGGCATCCTTCACTGATGTCTGTCTTTGTAATTTCATATTTTTTAAAAAACGGAATCGAGGATAAGAGATAGTGGATATAAGCGTAATACAAATCCTTCTGTCAGGTGCAAGGAAAAGCATAGAAGTGGAATTTTTGCGTGGTGTTTTAAAAATATTAGGTTTTCTATTTTCCTGCTACTAATTTTCTTGAAAAATACTTCTGTCATCGTACCAGTATTTCTGAATGGAAGCAGTGTGTTCTTTTATAACCTTTTTTTTTTTTTTTTCTGTCACTTAATATGAAGCAGTATCTGATGTAGCAAAGAAGCATGACTTAATGATAATATGAAGCGATATCTGATGTAGCAAATCATGACATGAAAGATATTCCAGTCTGTTTTGAAGAGTAGTACTCATCGTGTATCTGGACAAGTGGTGATTTTCTGGTGCTGACTTCTGTTACAAGTCACTAAATGTCACCTGCAAAGCAGTAGCACTATGTTCTACCACATTTTTCTGCATGAGATTAAAGAGAAACCTGTCGTGAGACCATCACTTTTTTGACTACACCAAACAAGACATGAAATAGCACTTCTCTAGTTATCTGATAAAAAGTAATTTTGAGGATGGTCAGAAAGAAAGAATTTGTTCTCGTCATTCACTCTACTGTTTTCCTGATGTGATCGGAAAGAGGAAGCTGTTCTACTAATGGATCAGAAGATTGCTCAGTAATTTAAACACCATCCTAAAAATAGAGCTTCCATGTTTGGTAGATAGAATTTCAAAATACAAGGTAGATATTTCTAAAAGACCTCTTTAAAAACACAGGAAAGTCTATAGACTTACAGTTTTGTGAGATTTCCGTGCTGAAACTTGGAAAATAAAAGAATGATCAGCATTCTATTTTTAGGTGTTGTTTCAGATGTTTGTCTTAAATGCAGAAGAGTTAAATAAATGCTCTCTGTCATCCCTGTGCATGGAGAAGTTTTTGAATATAAGGTGATCTGAATTAAATATCTAAAAATAAAAGTGACCACAGTAAATTAATTTCTCTACAGTGGTCCAAATTTTAAATATGATTCTCAAATGTAATAATCAGCGCTGCTACATGAAACCCATCAGTGATGATTTTAAAGAAGACCGGGAAGTGGAATCATTCCATATGAATTATAAAACATAAAAATTAAAGGAGATTTTAAAAATATATAGTATATCTTGAACATATAATTCACCAATGCTTGTCCCTAGAAGATGTATGTACCTTATCTTAGGCAACAGAAAGTCTACAAATAAAGCACAGAAGCTGCTTATCATCTTGAAGTGTATGAGGGAACTCAAAACCTTTACATATAATTTTGAATGTAGTTGTCATCTTTGTGCAAACCTGTTATACAATGTCTCAGTTCTCCAAGGGCAAAATGATTGAACAGATAAAATTTCATGGAGATGCTCTAAAATCAGTTCAGGTTACCAAGATGTATCTACATAGGTTAGGCAGGCTTAGAGCAACATGACAAAAAAGAATTCATTTTTTATTTTCCTATTTGTCCCATGTTCTTCTGGAGTTCACATCCCCAGATTAAGACCGTAAGTTCTATATAAGTACTGATTTAACTTTTACATTGCAAAGACAGGATTTGAGAAACTTGATTTCAATTACTTCCTACCCTTAAATCGGAGCGATTCATGGAAAATACAGTTCTGCCTTTCTGTAAAGGTACTTAATCAGTTGGCTTTGGAGTTCTGAGTGAGGTGTTACTCTCAGTTTTCCAATGTAAGGCCATTCCATTTTTCTATAGATAAGTAAATAGTCATCAATTGAAGGGTTGTAGTTGAGTCATATTTCACTGGAATACCATAGTTCGCTAGCTACTGCGATGGTCTCTTGCACTCTTGTATCTCCTACTCAAGTCCTTCTGTATTTCTGGCCTGTAATAGAGCTTAAAACAAGCTTAAACAACTATTTCCCATGTACTGTTTCCTGTTGCTTTATCTGAAACTTAATTTTACTCTGCAAAATACTATATAAGTGGAAAGCATCTTATAATTTTACATTTATAAATACGTTCATATAAATATGTGAAACTATTTTACAAATACTTAACTTTTAGTCTTTCATACCTTCTGCTCTTTTTTTTATCATTTCAGTTTTCTTCTTGGATAGAGATATACAACACCTGGCAAAGCTCTGAAATTTCAGATAGAAACATTAAAAGATTCTTAAATATGAGGACAATGAGCCTTATTTAAATAGCTAATTGACTGTTTACGGGTATTTTTAGACAGGAAGTACAGCTTCAGGGTGAGATAAATTACTCAGGTTATGTTAGAATGCCGTAATAAACCTTTATGAGGAAAAAAAAAACCAGTTCAAATGTAGCCATTATGTGCCTGTTCTCAGTCATCTTCTGTGGAGCTTGGGTGGTCCTTTACGAAAGACCTTGTGGCCTAGAACACATGCCTCTTCAGCCAGTTTCTTGAACAGTTAATGTGACTGTTGAATATGTGGGTGTGAGTCCAAACCTGACTTCCTGACCGCATTATTATGTTTTAGTAAATGAAGAAGAATAACAGCTCTGGTTAAAAGGTTGTGCAGATATTCATTCTTGACTAGTATTTATCCAAGAGCTTGAAACAGCTAAGAATTGTTAATGTGTACTGTTTTTTCCTTTTCCTTCCACTATAATTGAGAAATTCTGAATTCACAAATGCAAAGATATTCATGTTTAATTAGCATTAATACAGATGTAATAATATATGAAAGTATGTTCTTTGTTCACGTATTATAGCATAATCCCACTGACTTGATGACCTTCTAAAATTGCTTTATATTAAAGAATTATTCATGCTGTTAATTAACATCTACCTCTTTTTCTCAGTTCCATTTTGTCTTTTCTGCCAAATTCATTAGAAACAAAAGAAACATCTGAATAGAACATTTCAGAAGATATTTTCTGTCTGGACAAAACTTAGGAGAGTATGTTGAAATCTACCACTTCTTGCGTCAAGAACGTTATAAGCAGTTGTAGTTTTCAAGGTCTTCTCTGTGGATTAAACTGTTATAAACTGTTCTAGATCTTCTCTGTGGCTTGGCAAGTGTATGTTAGCTTCCTTCAGCTAGATGCTAAGTGTATAATATAACGATATATATGAGTTTTATAAATACCAAATTATTCCATTTCAGTAGTGTGATTCTGTAACACCATCAGAGTATTAAGTAGTCACTGCATATGAAATATATAATAGACTGAGACTGTTAGCCTCATGAGGCTTCCAGATGCTCTAAGCAGATAACTTGAGCTGCTTGGACTATTAGGTGCTATATTAATCTTTACTCAGCTGGCAGTCATATCTTATTTCTGATATTTAAAGTAAAAAAGAGTGTAAAACATCAGTATAAATTCAGAGTCAGTTTTATTTCCTTGTAATTGGAATGCTGTTTTATATATGTTTCATATATTTTAAAATAATACTACTACTAAAGCTTCCACATCTCTTTGATTCATCAACTGGTAAAGGAAAAGGGAAATTATGTAGGTTACTTTACACCTGAAATAAAACATTTTTTTTTAAAAAGACTACAGAATTTCTGAATTCAATCCTGATTATAAGCATTCAGTTCTTCTGTCATGATTAATCAATCTCTGAGAGTGTTTTTAACTATTAGTCAAGATCAGATTCTCTTCTTTCATGAGAATATACAGTTAACATTTGTGTAGATGCTCTGTATTCAAGTTCATAACTCAATGGTCCTCTTCAGAAACATCTTGGGCTCCTGATCCATATCATAGTATCACAAAATTGTATGTATTGGAAGAGATCTGTGGAGACTAATGAGTCTAACCTCCAGCTAATGCAGACTGCCTACAGCAGGTTACACAGGAAAGCATCCAGGTGTGGTTTTGAATTCCTCCAGAGGAGGAGTACCACAACATCTCTGGGCAGGTTACCTTCACAGTAAAGAAATTGTTCCTCATGTTCAGATGCAGCTTCCCACTGTTCAGTTCATGCCTGTTGCCCTTTGTTCTGTCACTGGCACCCTTCCTATGCTTAGCTCTGCTTTCGAACGAAAGTACTGTTATACCTAAATTTAACAGTGAATGAATGCCCTGCAAGTACTCTAACATTAGGGCACCAGTGTACCTGAAAAGTTACATCAGAAATGTCAGCTGTGCTATTGATGCTTGTAGCCTGGACACTTTCCAGTGTAACCTGCTGTAAGGAACCTGATTTAGTAGGGGGTTGGACTCAATGATCTCTGTAGTTCCCTTCCAGCCTCTGTGATTCTGTGATTCTGCGTTTTTCTAATGTTTAGGATGGCAGCATGGATTTAGGGAGTGTGGATTTAACTCTTTATTCTAGAAGCTATTTTAAATAACTAAGGGTTTAACTTTGTTGCAGCATTAATTCCATGCCTGAAGAGCAAGGATGGTGTTACTCTGAGGCAAATTCTGTGAAACCCAAATACTGTGGGAATGGTGACCATATGAGTACCATGGGGAATAAACAAGATAATGTATGGTATAAATATGTAGATGTTTTTAGAAAGTCGTAGTTTAAAGGAAAACATATAGTCTACAGCAGGCTCAGAGATAACTGCACTTTTGCTGGAGAACCTATTTTAATTAAAGTTTAAAACTTTCTGTTTCTTTCTGTCCATTTTTCTTCTACTTCTTTAGTTGTTGTGCCAAGGTATCCATGTGTGTTTCTTCCACTGTCATCTGGCCCATTCCCAGCAGATGCACACAATCTGTTTTGCTGTCACTGACAGGGCTCAGTTTATGGAAAGAATGTGACAGAACATGCTGCCGTAGTCGCTTATACAGGATTCTCTTCTCTAAAAAGTAACTGAGAATAAATTCCTTCTTTTATTTTTTATTTTTTTTACATATTGTTCACTCATAGTGTTTTACTCAGGCTATGCTGCATCAAATTAAGTACGATATTTGTTTAATATGTTAGCTTCTTTTTAATTCCTGGTTTTTAAAATAAAGTTTTGCCAATAGTGTATATGGAATGTCACAACAATAAATCACCAGACTTGTTTGTGTTTTAAGTGGTGGCAGTCAGTCCTGCTTTTTCTGGAACATAACTTTTAGTTAGAAAGTATTTTGATTTTTCTTTTAAATTTTGTATTCCAGTTTATATATTCTGTTCAGTGTCTAAATGTAAAGACACATATGAATAATATAAATGGAAATTGTATAAGGGGGCATATTTTCCTTCTTGTGTCAAGTACAAGGAAGAGGCTGAGTACAGGTTGGGATATTACAGTGTGTGAATTCTGCAGATACGTCTTAATGAACATCTTCTACCTAAAAGAAATAATGGTGAACAGACCAGGGTAAACTGAGAAGACTGAAGGAAAAAAAGTTCAAGTCTTCTTGCTTTTAGAAATGTCTTGCTGTTCTTCTCACTGTTCAGTAGGGTGAATCAGTGTGTTTATTAAACTTCATGGAAGGTGTCTAACCAGCATAATCCTGTTTATGATGTGATGGGGCGTTCCCTTTGTTTCTTTGTCAGTGGAATCAACAACTCAAATTAAGTAAACATAACTTTGCCCTACCAATTTGCATTCTACCTCCATCCAAGAGCAGCGATTACAGTAAATTCCACTCTGGGCAACTAAAATTACAGCCTGAGCTGTTAAAAAACTGTTAACATTAAATATGTATGGGCACACTAGATGCTTATTGAAGAACAGAATTTGTTTTACAAGCCAGTGTTGCTTCTAATCCTATTATTTTCATCGTTAATGATCTAACTACAGTCTTCAAATTGTACTTTGGTCAGAGGGGCTGATCTCTCTGAGTTATAAGGTGGGGTTTTTTTTGTTGCTGTTGTTTTGTTTTGTTTTTTGGTAGGTAAAAAAATGAAAAGATAGTTTTTCAGCACTGGAAATCTTCCTTAATTCCCAAAATCAAAGACTCATTTAAATGAGCGTAGTTAATGGACTACCTTTTAAGTAGCTGAGTATATGCATTAATGTAAATAAAAAATATTTAGAGAAATTTTATCTGTATTTTTGGGATGGATTTTTAAATACTATTTTGTGTTATGATGTGATTTCATATGCTAGAAGTTCTGAATTGAGAGTATTGGTTTTTTGTTCTTGACATAATTTCAAACAATGTTCGTGATAGGGCATATATGTTAAAAAGGCAGTGTGCAGTGGGAGACTGCCATGTTAGCTAGGCTTGTGGTTTCTATAAAATGACTTCCTGTGATCATGTACATATATTTATGTATATGTACATGTGTATATGTATATATGTATATATATATTTATACATGTGTTCTTTGTATAAAAATATAGATAGTTTTTAAACCATATATGCATGCTTCTGGGTATACCTTAGAATGTAAATAAAACTGTCAAAATGTCTCTTCACAGTTAGACCTCATAAAAATAATCAGTCCATAAACACGTGGTGCTCTTTATTCACATTTATAAAATGAAATTCTTTCTTCTGTTGATGTTCTAGACTTACACTCCTTCTGTATTATGGTTTAGAAATATGGTTTTTCTAGTGTGTTTTTTTTTTTTTTTTAATATATGCATTTTCATATTTGTTTGTGTATCTCAGTGTGGGACTTACGTGTGTGTGTGTGTGCATGTGTATACACGCCAAACATGCTTTATCGTTATAAACAGCTTTGTTTAGAAGATGACGCATCTGCAGTATCTGTTGTTATATTCTTAATATTATTTTTTGTTATATGCTAAATCTTTCTAGAGTTTCTGATAATAATATTTACTTTTTAAATTACTCCTAAAATCTGGAGGGGAAGGAGTCATTAATATATGTATTTCCACCTGATAAATATTTTTGGTTGCTTAGTTATCATACATAATGTAAAAAGAAGGCTGAGAGCTCATGCTATATTTCTAGGCTGCTACTTTATCTTCAGAAATACTTTTACCACTTAACTTCTAAGAGCAACATTATAGCATTGTAGCTTGGCCTATGTGAAGTGGAAAGGAATATTTTAAAAATTTCTAAACAAGTATATTTTATATCCTGGTATTTTACTAGAATCTGCACTTCTATGAAGTTGCAGGTAAAAGGGAAAAAAAACAAATGAAAAGCTATAATGTCCTCTCACAGCGTCAATCTTTATTTATCTTATTTTTTTAAGTGTAATTTTAAAAGCATATTAATTATACTTTTCTCAAAAAAAAAAAAATCATATAAACTGAAATACAGTTCAGCATAGCAATATATTCATTTTTGATCCAAACTCTTAAAGACAGGAATCTCAAAACTGCTTGGTTCTTGATCCTACTTGGAACTTGATATGGTAGAAAGCATTAAATTTATACACATCTAGATTGGACAAATCAAATGTTAAGTTCTAAATCAAGAATACTTACTACACAGAGCTCTCTTCCATCAGTTTCAGAATGTTTCAGACATCACTGCTGATCTTAGATACAGATATATGTAGATATGTCACGAGGGAGAAGATACAAAGACCTTACTGTTTCTTTCTCATTTGGTACATAGCTGACAACTTCCATCTTAAAAAAAGAAAAAAAAAAAATCCACAAGAAAAACAGATCAGGTGATTAGCAGGAAAAAAAAAGCAGTTGGCTGAGAACTCCTTTTCCATGCAGCACAGTGTAGAGCACTTAGCTTTTTATTTCCTTTGCTTTTATCTGTATTGAATAGGGAATAATATTTTCACTCTCCCTGTGATCTTTAGGTGGTAAATATTGATAGGCATTTAAGTGGTAAGTTGAGGATATCTGTATGAATGGATATATAGCATAAGTTGCTAAGTCCTATACTTTTTTTTTTTTTTTTTTTCTAAGACTGTTAACAGTAGCACCAAAAGAAAGGGATTTTGTTGTTGTTGTTGTATGATTATACACTGGAAAATTCAGGTAAAATCAACACTTAAAAAATTACATTATCTTGCTTTTTACAAAGTGTGAGCAATACGGCCTTTTTGACTTCAAAATACTTCCACATGCCTTACCATTGGTCTGTTTCCAATGAGGGAACCACCCTCTGTGTAGGTATGATGCAACTTTTTTTTTTTTTTTTTTTTTTGCTGTATCAGCCTAGATATTAATCTTTCATGAGCAGAAATAACCTATATTTGTGAAGTGAGCTGGTTCCATAAACATATTACATGTATGTACCACATGCTTAAATGTATGTCAGGACAGATTGGATATCTTGGGCCGGTGCTGTCCCTGGTGAAGTCGCTGTTTGTTTCAGAAACTTACTCTTTTTGAAAAGAATTGTATCCTTTTTTTATCTGTGTGCCCAAGAATATGGGACCAACATATGTTGTATTTATCCGCAGTGTATCAGAGAAGAGGAATTTCTGATTAGGGACAGAGTTGACCACTCACATGTAACGGCACTCACATTTGGATGTTGTGTGCCATCAGTGCTCTATTTGCATAAATCTTCTAAGTTGTAAGTATTTATAGAGTACAGTAGATACCTCACAATGTTTCAGTCTGAGCACTACATTTAACAAACACAAATATCAGTAACCAATTATCTGGATAATTCTATAATGTCTTTCTATTTATTTTACATTTTTTTCTTTGAAAAAATGCAGACTATTTTCATTATGAACAACATTTTTTAATAAGAATGTATTTTGCAATGTACTGTTTATCATGTTCATAAAAATTACCACTTCAGTGTTAAGATGGCTGCAGACAAAGCAACCCTTTGGTAGAAGCACTTCTTAAGTTATCTTGAAAGATAAGTCTGATCAGAGCTATCTAATTCTATGTTAACATTTCTTTATATTGGCAAAGTTATTAAGCTTTCGAATTCACTATCTCAATAACTGTTCCAATTTTTTGTTTGTTAGCAAAAAAATGTGAAAATAGGAACAGACAGATAGCTTTGTTGTTTCCAAAGTCTTATAATTCTGTTTAAGTTTGTTTGAAAACTTAACAGTTAAAATATGAAATGTAAGCAGCAGAAACATAACATGCATTACAGCTCTCTATGCAATTTCCTGCTGTACAGAAAGTATCCATACGATGGAACAAAATGGTATTTTCCATTAGAATTAGCAATATAAATTGCAATTCACAATGTAAACTTACCATATGTTCCTAAGACATGGTATTGATATGAGACATCACTCTAGTTCTGAAAAAAAAGATAAGTGCACAAAAATTCTTAGTCTTAAAGTCATTTCAGAAATTTCCACCCCAGTTAGAGTGATGCTTAGGCAGTACCACTGCAAGCAGCCAAAGGATCTTGCCATTCTGTTGAACAAGGAGATTCAGTGTGTCTCTGGAGCTGAGAAGATTAATTCAGGGAGGTAAAACAGATGCTAAAATAACTTTTCAGCTTATCTCTTGGCAACAAGATAAATCAAATATTCAATATTTGCTCAAATTTGATGTTGTATTCCCAGGACAGGCAAGGCAGAAAGAGTTTTTCCTCTTGTGTTTAAAGCATTCTCTTCCTATGAGCAGAATCTGCCTCATGGGCAGAAAGATTGTACACTATTTATGTTAAAAACAAAAAACAAAACTACAAAGCAGCAACCTGATCTTTCAGACTATATCATCAGAAAGATTTTGTCTGCAATTGCTTTCAGTTGGAACTGCTGGATGCCGTAGCTTCTCAGTAAAACAGGAAACAGTTATGTGTTTAGCTATTTCAGCATTATATTAAGCTAATGTTTTCCTTCCTTAAAGACCCACTGTTACATAATGCTACTGGAGAATCTTTCCACAAGATTGAAAAAGGCTCAGATTGCTTAAACGCACTCATCGTAGAAATCTGTTCTGTTATGCAGCAGCTCCTGGTGACTGGAAATGCACTATCTGAGTAGTTAGATATTGCCTAATGTTGGTCTCTGACAAACTTCTTAATAAATACGTATGTATAAGTAGATTCTTACAGTCGATATTTTGAATTGTTGCATTCCTAGAAGCCATCATGTGAACGCAATTTCTCCTCCTAAGCTGAACTGATGGTACTGATGGTTTCATTGTCATCAATGAAATTGTCCCCTTAAGCTTTTATGCCCTTTTACGGAAGCCATGTTCGCACAAGAGAAACTGTTCTGTGTCAGAATATTCTCCAAATATGTACAGTGAATTTCCTGACATCATGAGGTGCCAGTTGAATAGTATGAAGTACGGAACATTAAGGAAAATGTCTAATTCAATACTACAACCTCAGAGCGGAAAGTTTCTTCCTGTTTGTGTCAAGCCAATATAAAGATCCTTGTTATGAGTGTAAATTTGTAGGTTTTGCATACAAATCTGCTAAGAGTTGTGAGTTTTAGGGGACATGGTAATCCGGGTGAATTGTGTGTGATGTTAAAGGAAACCATGAAATCTTCAGCTGAAGAACTTTTCCCTAGGGCTTTTTGCTGCATAATTCACACATCTCTTTGAAAATTCCGCCTTTTGCTGCAAAACTCCGCTAGTCTCTGAAAGTCAGAAGCAAAAAGTGAAAAGTGGGGAGCAAAATCATAGATTTTATTATATATGTTATTTTATAATCAGTATACTATTTTCAGAAGGTTCTGAAAAAAATAACACTTGTCACTTGAGAGCTGCAGCTGTTACTCTGTTGAGACACAGAGGGAATGGGGCACATATTGAATTATTCATAAAGGCTACTGCTATAGTTGACAGAAGTTCATCAGCTAATTCCCCCACTCTATTCTGAACTTTCTTTTAAATCCGGTCAGGCTGTAGGGGTACAAGCTGTTATTTTTAATAGCCATGCTACTAGAAATTTCCTTTACTCTGTATATCACATAAGATTTCTCCTTTAAGAAAGTTAGTTGTTGATCACTAGAAACCAAGAAATGCTTGATTTTAAATACTTTCATTCACAGATAATGTAAATAACTGTATTTGTTTTCAAGATGTAACTTAAATAAATGTATAAGAAAATTTAAGTAGCGATGTTTTGCAATCTGATGAACTGAAAAAAAAACAACGCCAATAAATATAAAAATATGGTTTAAGATGACGAGCTACTACTTCCATCGCATTTTCCTTTTTCATTTATAGGCCAAGTCACAAAGTGCACAAATGCAAATAACTCTTTGTGCATATGTGAGGAAACCAAATACTTCGTTTTCCAAACACTAAGCCTGCATTAGCCGACTATTTTGTTGTGTAGAATATCAGATTAGTGGTAACATTTTATGGCTCTTCTGGACAGTGCTGGAGTTCAAGGTTAGCTTGCTGAGACAGTACAGCATGCTTGTGGTGAGTTTTGTAGGAATGCTAAATATTATAGACTCTGGCCCACTTCTAGTGATAAGAGGCTGGTGCCTCTCACCACAGGGACTCCACAAGGGTAGCTCTGTTTTCTTGCAGGAAAGATTGCCAGCTACCACTGTCCTATGCACTGAGAAAATACAATTCTTACCAGCCTGTGTTTGTTGTCTTTCAGAGACTGCTCTTTTTACCTGTTGTTGCAAACTGAGGGAGTTTGAATGTAGGAAATTGCGCTAAAGTTTCTGGTGTCCAGTCAATTCCGCTCTCCTCTGTGCAGATTTCTGGAGTGAATAAGATCGAAAAATGTCTTTTTACTGGTGTGCTTGATACAGACAGTGCCTTCATTTATCCTGTGAAGACCTCATAGCAGCAGCACATACCCACTTGATGGAGGGGATTATTGTAATTCCCTCCTAGAACGGTTTCTAGCTGCTCAGCTCAGCCACTTCCAGCCTGCTCAGAATGCAGTGACACACTCCCATACTGTCTTAAGCAAATGTTCTGGTTCAGCTGGGACAGAGCTGATTTTCTTTATAGTGTTTGGTATGATCCTCTGTTTTGGCTTTAGGAGATAGAAAACAGTGCTGTTAAAACACTGATGTTTTAGTTGCTGAGCTGTGTTGCACACAGTCAGGGGCGTTTCAGCTTGTACTACCTTGACAGCAAGAGGGACAGGGGCAGAAGGAGATCTGAGGGGACAGAACCAGGGCAGCTGATCTAAACTGGCCAATAACATATGAAATCATGTAGGAAAAAAAGAAAAAAAAAAACTTTAAAAACCGAGAGATGTCTGGGAGGGCAGCTGCTGCTTGGGGATTGGCTGGGCGTCAGTGAGTGGTGAGCAATTGTGCTGTGCATGACTTGTTTTGTAAATATATTATCATCATTGCTATTATTATTTTCCTTTTCTTTTTCTGTCTTAGAAAATAGTTTTTATTTCAATTCATGAATTCTGCTTCACTGGGTTGTTTTCAATTCTCTCTCCCACCCCAGTGGAAGGGCGGACTGAACAAATGAATGTGTGGTGCTGAGCTGCTGCCTGCTTAAACCGCAGCAGCAGATATGATTGTCCCTCTTGTACCTTAACTCATTTGCTTTGTCTGCTGTGAAGCAATTGTTTGATTTTAAAGTTTGCACTCTTAGTTTTGAAATTCTTAATGGTTTAGATCTTGGCTATTTTCAAGAACTCCTCCACAAATATCATCTTGACAGATATCACCACCCCCATAGCACATTTTAGGAATCTCAGCATCACAACTTAGGTTGGCAAGTTATGTCCTTTGCTGTGATAGGCCTTCAGTTAAGGAACTCCCCCAGGAAATCTGTCTTGAACCACATATCCTTCTTACAAAACATTAAAATTAAATATAAAATTTGGCTTTTTATTTTTCTCCATTATTATTCTTCAGCATGATTCCTATTAGAACCACATTTATTATGATCACTCTCAATAATCCATGTTAGAACTGTAAATAAAAACTTTCAATTTCCTTACTTGTAGAGTAACTTCAGCATGCTAGAATTTTGTGTGGGAAGAGCTTAAAAAAATCAAAATGTTCATTATTGATAGTGACTTTGTAATAATGAGTTTAGTGTCATATAATAAGGGTACAAGCTTTTCGTTGTGAACACAAAATATGTCAATACAATTGCTGTCTAAATAGGACACATGGGCCATTTGTAAATTTAATAACAACAACAACAGCAACAGAAGTATATGAGTATTTACTCCTTTTCCTTACAAGGAATTATTCCTTTCTTCTTTTTACTTTGCACTCTGATTTACTATGATTCTGCTGTAGCTTCAGATGGAATTCAGCTCTCTTCTTTGTTTTGCTACTTCTGTTATAATCGCTGTAATTTTGGTGATATGCCTACAGCTATGTTTATAAGGTAACGAAGAAAGTCTGTGTTTAGAGAAACTTAGACTAGATGCCAAAAGGTGATGGCTTCAATGAGATCAGACAGATCCTACATTTGTGGCCAGTCGTGAAGTGCAATGTGAAAGGCTTTTTTTCTGATGTTCTCAATGATTTCAGATTAACCATTACATGTGTACTTAATTTTAGGTATAGGAACAGTTCTGCAGCCTTCAGTGAACTATTCAGATGTTTCAAATTAGGCATATATGTACATGTTTGTGGGTTTGGGGCTACAAGCCATAGTACTGCAGAGACTTACACATTTTTTCATGTTTACTATTTTGGGAAGTTGCACCCGTGTCACAGTTACATTCATCACATTAAACACCGTTCTTTCAGGTTTCAAGTGATTGTACAGTGTGCTTAAATTCTATACAAATTTTTTTGAATTTTAAACTATTCTGTGGATAAAAGTTACTTAAGCAGTTTGATTAAGTGATCAGAGTTCAGAACGTTTTCTAAAGCTATATAAGGTGTATATTATTACAAACTGTGAGCCATTCTTAAGAGAAAGGAAAATAAAAAATTGGAGGATTTTGTTTGGTTGTTTGCTTTGCATTTTTTACCTATTTTTAATCAAGTTTTACAGATGAGTTATTTCCAGAAAGAAAAGAAATGCTGAATGTCAACCTGCAAACCTGAATGCTCACTTAATTATATATAGATCTTTCAAAATTTATCTTCACTGCAAACTCTGTGTTCTGCTAAGTCAACTAAATAGGTGACTTTTTTTTTCACTGCTTTTTACTATTTAGTTAGTTAGTTAGTTAGTTAGTTAGTTAGTTTACTAATGGGTTACAGTCAGTGAGAATTATAAGAATTGTTTTTAGCCTAATAATTCTTAAAATAATCAAAAAGTATTGCACTTTGTTAGATTGGGAGTTTACAAATCATCATTACAGAATAGTCTTAGAGTAACTTAGTCTTCATCATGAGGTCTTTAACCAGAATTCTGGAAGAATGTGATGTTTTTAGTAGCACGGATTCCTATGAGAAAATATGATTGTGGAATCATGGAATACCATTTGTTCTTTTGCTCTATGATTTCCTCTCCCTAGATACAAAACTGTAAAAGTGATGTGTTAATCTATTTTTATTCAAAGTACAAAAATAGACCTGTTACAATGTAGGCACTGAATATCTAATATAACATACTACTTGTTCTTAGTCATGCTATTCCTGGTGCTTACCTGGAACAGTAAGGATATTGATCAGCTATGGGTACAGACGTGGCACATTTTACAGAGCATTACTAAATAATGCATTACTCTGTTTCAGACCTTTTCCTGTGGTGAATCAAAATCATAAGACTACTACATTAAATAATAGATAACATACTTCAATGCTATTTGCAAATACATACTAGAAATATACTCACAGTGAACTCACTTAAAATTACCATTAGATATTGACATTGTTTTATATGATTTTCCCTCTTGGCTGAATGCTTAGAACACTGTTCTTGAGGGATGGATGCCCTCTGTATGTCTGAATTTATATAACTAAGAAAGAAATAGATCAGAATGTAACATTTCTATTGAAATTGTGGGAAACTGTTATTCACCTGTTTCTTGGCCTGCAATTAGAAACTAGTTATTTTGCAGTACAGAAGGGAGAATGAAGGCAGCTTAACTTGCTTGCCTAGTACTTAGAGTCCGTGGCTAATAACCTCGACTGCCCCTGACCTTGGCATTTACACAAGTAATCGCTGTGTAAGGATGAACTGTTATTGAACAATTTCTCCAATATATTTGAACAACAACAACAAAAAAAGGTTTTCCTTTGACAGAAGAATGCATATTTTCTTTTTCCTCTTCTTTCTTGAACAAATGTATTTAAACAAGCTGCTGTTTAGGACCTCCAGTTCCCTGTTTCTCATTTGATCTGTCTCAGTTCTTTTTGTAGTACACTGAGGCTTGATGGGGTGCATAAGTCAAGGTAAATTCTGGACTCTTTTTCTGTTATCAATTTTGATAAGTTCACATGGCATTGTTTTGTAATCTAAAGCTGAAATATTGCATGGGAATGAATAGGTCTGGAAAGAAGGAGAGCATATTTTTAGATTATTGACAAGAACTAAAATGATGAACTTTGCTCACTCACTAAAGGAGATACTGTAGTGCAAACAGCAAGGTAGAAGCAAAAGGAGAGATGCCAAGGGCATTACCATATATTCAGGTACTGAGACAGGACACTAGATAAGTGAGATGGCTGAGCAGATCAGAGCTCTTCTGTGTTACTTGAATATTGTTGTGTTAAATTCTAATGGAGGATTTGTATCCTTCGGATACTGCATGTAACATTCATTTGCAATGAAGTTTTTCTTAAAAAACGTGTAAAAGTAAGGAAATCATTACATATTTAAAGGGTTTTCCTGTTCCATTCAATTTCATGCAGCTAAAGCATTTAACTTCTGTAGACAGCAAAAGGGAAACAAGATACATGTACAAGGATACAAGAAGTCAGAACAGAGATTTTGAGCTATAATCCAATCGAGAGAAGCTGCTTCATCATTTCAGATTTAATCACTTATAAGCACTGTTACAAAAAGTGAACTGAAGCTATATAATTTATTTTCTGAAGGACTGTTCTGCATCATAGATCTTTGAAAATCAGCTTAGATTTACTGGGCAAGGACAGTATTATTCCACAGCATTACCCAGATCTTCAGTTATGGGGATTATCGTCATTATTAGAAAAACAAACTAGGACTTTTTTCATTGTTGTCTAGCTGACAGAAGAAGAATGTAGAGCCAAATTACTTATTGTTAGTGATCATTATTGCCTGAACAGAAAAGAATTAAAAGAAGTCATAGGTGTGTAACATAACTGAAACTGGCCACTGTTTCTACACAATGCACGCATTAACCTTTGGCTTTTCTTGATTTCATAATGCACATGATCTGTAAGTCTATCACTTAGATATAAACCCCACAGCCATGACACTGGACCCATTTTCTGCAGTAAAATGTAAAAAGCTAAGGAGATGGTCAAAAACAGTGTTACCATTTATTTTAATATTCATCCTGGCAAAGGGTTTAAATCCATCATGATTATTAAAAATAAAACAAAAAAGAACCTCACAATAGGTATTGATATCTGTAACAATAATAATCCTAGGGTAGCAAGTGTGTTGTATCATATTTCTCATAGTGTCCTTTCAGTGAAAATAGGCTCCAGTTATACACTGCTTACACCTAATTTTCAGTCTTTCAATATTCTGCAATGCTTTTTATCATCAGGTGATAAACTACCTGAATATCAGGTGAAATATGGCCAAAATTAGGGGAAAAACTCCTTACAAATGTAAGTAAAAATATCGCTGTTATTCTCTACAATCTAACAGCAAACTGAAACATATAGTTCTTAAATTTAATTATAAATTATTTTATGTAAATGATTCTTGTAGACCGTACTCTGAAAAACATATAATTATTATTTTTTTAATTATAGTCTGTAATTTCAGGTTTAATAATACCTTACTGGTGGTAGCAAACATTAAGCAGTCTACTCCAAGTCATCATTGGCATTTGACACAATAGATTGAGATTCACTCTTGGAAGGAGGGTTTGCCGTTGGAATTGTTCTGAACATATTGAGAAACTCAAGCTTGTGCCACAGCACCATTTTTATCTTGACTACCTCTTTTTTATTCTTTAATGCATTTAAAAGGCAATTTGATCTGATCAGTCGGAGAAGATGACACAGTAAAATACACTGTTTTAGAATTTGAAGGCTGGGGGTTTTTGTTTTAATGTGGCTCATTAGAAACTAAATCAGTGCATACGCTGCCATTTTTCCTCACATTAGTCTCAGATAATCTCAACTTCTCTTTCCACTGAAGCTTTTTATTTCTGACTGATGTGTCTGATACAGGAGTAACTTAAGGCATCTTTAGTGCATTCTGTCTATCAGTTCAATTACAAACATAATTTGACCTTATCCAAGCTTATGGTCTTGTGTTTTGTTATATAGACATTTAAACAAAGGGGAAACTTCTGACCTCTTGTCATGTTCAGAGTTTTTCATCATACTCCAAATACTGCCGAAGAATTGTTCTTTGGCCTAACTTTAGGCTAAAGTATTGCTAGGTGAAAATTTAGGGAACTGTTCAGTTACTGATGTCTGATATTCTATCTCATTTAAAGTAAATTTCTGATATTTTCTGTCCATTTCTGGGTCACTTGTGTTCCCTTATGCAGTTTTCCTTATTCTGACAGGTAATTGAGAGAATCAAGTAATTGTGTGGTTTTGCTTTTTAATGGTAAAACCCAAATTCAGTAAAAATATTATTTCATGTGCTTCTTGATTGAATTTCTTCTCAAGTATACTACTGATCTGATTTATCTCTTTATGCGTGCAACATACAACAGTTTTATGCTTTGGAAATTGCAATATGACAGGAAGAACAGGCAACCAACGAAGTTTGTCTCAATTCAGTAAAAAGTTATTAATATAGAAAATAAATTTTCTTTTAAACATTTTTGAGATGGAAAATTTTGAATAAAATCTATTTTTTAGAAATATGAAATTTTCAACCTATAAACCAGAAGACAACATCTAAATCATCTCATCCCCCTTCACTGGCAAGAGAATAAAAATTCTACACCAAGAACAGCTGAACTGTACATGACAGAATATGTTAGGAAAAAGTACGTAATATCAATTTTAGAAGTGTGTTCAACTCTATCATATAGTAGCATATTATAGTATTCCTATCTCATATTAGCTGGATCCATTGCTATATGATTTCTGATCCATTACAATGTGAAATCTTCTGTTCAAATTATTTGAAGGAAAAATTGATAATAGTTTCTTCCGTAGCATATATATTTGGTCTCTGTTTGGTCTCTCTGTCTCAAAAGAGTATAGAGATATTGGATTTAACCTATGAAGATGTAATAAATTGGTAGATTTTTTTTTAATGGTAGGCAATACAGAAACCTGCATCAAACTGTAAGCATATCTGAGGAGAAAAGTTTTTTTTCCTGTGTGCTTCCATAGTATTTTTTGTGTGTGGAGTACTTTCGGTTCTGTTTCTTGCATTATGTCAAGTCAGCTCTACTTAGTGTGTTTCTCTTCTTAGCATATTTTTATTTTACATTATTAAATCAAATCTGTTTTCATGGAAACCATCAATCCCTGTTTCTGAGAAATTGATCTGGAATTCTTGTTAAAGATATATGTTTTCTGGTTAATCTCATTGATATATTTACTGGTCTTGCAATCAAGACCCTTCTTCCTGCAATTGAAATTTTACTATTCTAACAATTTCCTAAAAAACTAGTGAGATTTGACATTTCCAGGTTGGCTGGAAACCATGATTTGATTTGTAAAGAAATAAGTAAGTTGCTTGCCATTAAATGTAATTATTATCCTAACCCTACAAACAAAAAAACAAACAAATAATTATATATATAATATAAAGTATATATATAATTTATAATATATAATATATAATATAGATATATATTATATATATTATATAATTTATTATATGTATAATATATAATTTATAATATATATATTAGATATTGAAGAAAGATCTATCAAATTCCCTCCATTCTGCTTGAAAGTATCACCAGTAAGACTATTTTTCATAAGATATTTCTTTTCATCAAAATGGTCAGGAAGGGGCTTTCAAAAACATACATTAAAACTGACTTCCAGTAGGAAAATTGATCTTATAAAATAATTTTTAAAAATCTCTATAAAGAAGGATCACCACACTCTGGGGATGTTATTATGATTTAGATCTTGGATTAAGTTGTGTCTGAACTGTGCCCACCAGTTTGATCTGTGTTACTCTGTATGCAAACTAATGCATTGAAGTATATTGCCTGTAACAGCTTATATGTTTGTTTCTGCTATAAGGGTGAGGGCTGACTTTAATTAAGTCGAGCTGTTCTTATCTGTTTGCTGTGTCCATATAAATATATGACTTTTAAGGGAAGATCAACAGTTAAGTTAGGTTTATTCAGACAGAATTTCAACTACAAAGGCCATTTCCAAAAGTAATGTCTCCTATTTTATGATGTTGGCCCACGATATCGGAAGCAAATGTTGGGATGGCAGTAGAGGTTGAACCTTCCTGACAATATGCCATTACGTGTTGTTGCCATGCGACACAAGGTAGTAGAGGGGCAGTCTGACTGAATGACATCTGATATGCATTTGAAGCAATAACAGCATTGAATTTCTCAATGCATGAAAAATGGCACCCATTGATATTTGTTGATGCTTTGCTGAACATTCACGGAAACTGAATGGGATATGAGCGCAGTGAGAGTGGGTGGTGTGAAACAGTGGGTCATCTCCACTGGTGCAGATTGTTACAAAGCATGGCATGCAGGTTCTTGTTCACAGCTGGTGAAGTGCACAGCTAATGGAGATGACTGCACTGGAAAAGTATGTTTTGTAGTTAGTGTTAGTTAGTGTTAATTTAGTGTTATTGTAATCTTTGTAGCTTTTGCAGTTTCTATAGAAATAAATAGGAGGCATTATTTTCATAGCAACCTACATATTGTCTTTTAGATTTTCATTGCTTTCATCATTGTACTGTTGTAGTAATCCACAAGATGTTATTTCCAGATGTTTCATGTTACTGTGAATTATGTGAGAAAGGAAGAAATGTAAATATTAATTTCACTGTTCTTATTTTTTAATGTAAAATTGTCATACTCTAATTAATCCCTGTTGGTGTGAAAGAATGTTCTTGTAAGTATTCTTTTTTATTTTTCTGGAAAAGGTGGTAAGAAAGAAAAACTTTTCTCATTTGAGATTTGGCAATGTTCCTATTAAGAAAAATACTTTCTATTTGTACAGTACAAAACAGGCCTCATTGCAACTCATTGAACACAAAATTCAAGCAAGCAACGTGGTCAGAGTACCTGAATCTGAAAGCAAAGCCTTAAATATTTGCTACTCCTTGTCAGAGGACAAAACATTAGCAAATATGTCTAAACAAAAAAAAAAAAGAAAAAGAAAAAAACATGAGCATTATGTTAGGATAATAATAATAATAATAATAATAATAATAATAATAATAACAATAATTCCATCAGAGATGGAATTTGGTTGGGACATTAGACAATTCATTTTATGAAGATTACCATGAAATCTTTGGTATACACAGTGACCAGAATCTTTGTTTTGCAATTAACTTGGAATGCTCTCTTTTCTGTTAGCCTTCAAAACACCATTGGCTGAAAACTGTCTCACTTCATGCATTACCTGTACATTTGCGGAGGTCTTTTGTTTAGGTTCGGTTAAATATGTGAAAGAATGCAGTAATCACTGTTCTGTTTACTACTGACGGCTCATTATTTTGCCTGTTACTTTCTGTACTATAGAAACTTGTAAGGAAAGACTTCACCTATCCTAAAGAGCACGCATTACATAAATCTGACCCAGCTTGACACTGATTTGCTTGTGAGAATCAGCAGGATCACAGCACACGCTAGTTTGACTGCAGGGACTCAGGAAAGTGTCTTTTTCATTAACCAGGGTGACCATATGTCACACAGGTTAAGAGCAGTTGACACCTGTTTAATTGAGGGTGACAGGTCTTTAAAAAGATGAACATCTAATCTCACCTTCTTAGGTGGCAGAAGAGCATGATGCTGACTTGCTGAGAAAATAGGGGCAAATATTACTGTTCTTCTATATGCAGATCCGTACTGATATAGAATATGCTTTGTCTGCAGCAGATGCTAAGCCTGCTCTATTTTGGACAGCCCTTTTTGGTCTGCTGTAGGTAGTGCTGAACTCCCTGCTCATGTTTTCTATCTACTTTTTGTCAGATAAGACAGCTTAAGAAAGGAAGCCTGTGGTCCTAGACACCTGCACTTGAAGTCCTTCTAACCTGTCCAAATACTTCTAATCACACCTACCCTGGTTATGAAGCCGGTTGACATGTTCATCAGATTTCTTCACTGAAATACGATCACTGAAGGGAAATGAGTGCTGCACACTTAGCTGAGGTAGAGAAGAATGTAGGATCTCATGCATTTTTTTAATCTTGGAAAGTGTTGTACTAAAGGACTGTCAAATAGCACCTGAATCAAGACCACCATTTCCTGCGTGTGCCTTATCATTGGCTATTTCCTATCAGCAGAGGCAATTCCAGAAAAAAGCTCATGTGGATTTGCAGCAGGCTCTGTTTATCACTTCACAGTGTTTCAGCAGGAGTTAAAGACTTACTCTTCAGCAAGAGTTGCAGACTTCAGATGAGCATGGTGCTCATCTGAAGAAACTGTTCTGGGAACTGGAACAAATTGTCTGGGAATGTAGCATCAATGGATCAACAAACTAAATAAATATAAAAATAAAGATTTTGGCCTAAAAAACAGCCCCCAAACCACACTAAACTTAATACACAGCAAGAGATTTGCTTCCATCTACTGGAGCCAAGAAAAAAAAAATGACAACTGAGCAGCAAGCTCCTCTAACATGGGCTATAAATCAGATTTTTCTTGTCTCAAGCTGCCCGTGTTGAAAAGTAAATCCATGAGTTGGTATGGGGAATGCTGGATGATTAAAATTGCTTTAAAGTATCCCTTTAAGTTTTCAGTAACTTAGAAATTTTAACAGACAAAACTGACGCTGCTACCAAGGTTCCTATTTATATTTAAATACTGGTAATGAATTCTGTGGCTGTTTCTTGCAAAACTCCAGTTCCCCACTGCTGATCTCTAGCTAGTGTACAGGTCTGACACTTGACAGAGCTCTCTATCTTCATTTTGTTTTCTTGTTCGTTTGTTTTCTTTTGTTTGTTTGGTTGTTTTTTTTTTTTTTTGTTTTTGTTGTTGTTTTAATTTTGAGATGTACTTCGAAGGTTTATGCTTCACTGTTACTATACTGTATTACTGTAGCCTAAGAGAATTTAGAGTGTGCCACATCATAGTAACTCATCTCTCTAGCACCTCACAGCGAACACACCTGAGAGGCTGAGAATCTTTAGAATATTTTTCCTTTATTTAAACATGATAATGTTATAGAGGTGTCTGGGTAAGACTGCATAGTCTGCAGCTTTGAAAGTAGAGAGGTCTTGGATGTTAACTACAACACTCTCATTTTATTCATCATCCAATGTCTTATCGTTAACATCAAATTAGATAGAAAAAAATGCTTTGAAAAAATGATAGCGTTTACTGGAACTCTCTTTCCAAACTCTACAGTCAGATTTTTTTAAATAATTGCAGGGGAAAAAAAAAAAAGAAAAACGAAAACTTAGATCTTGATTTAGGTTATGGCATGGCATCGATAATTACTGTTAGGAGAAACTGTTACTGACTTGGGTGGGTTCCCCTTAAAATTCTGCAGCATAACCTGGTAAATATAAGGATGAATATCAGCAAAACCTGATAGAAACATGGATGAATATTTTACAAACATTTAATCATAAAGAATTTTTAAATCTCAATTAAAAAAAAAATACTCAAGATGCCATACCTAGAGTTATCATGTTAGCTAAACAGTATTAACACGATAATTTTGATGTTGATTAATAACATTGGACTCATAGCTGCTTCACATTTATACTTGATACACTTCTAGAATTATCTGATTTTACCTGTGGAGAGAGGAAATTTAGATTTACAAAGTAGGAAGTCACTGACAATTTTTCTTTATCATGCAAAACTCATTTTTTACTGTTCTGTTGTTACTGGTGGCAGCAGTTTTGTAAAGCAGTTTTATCATCAGGAACAAATACTAACTTTGAAGGTGATTTCTCCATAACACATAGTCTTATTTTAAAAACAAAAGTATGAGGAAAAAAATGTAGCTCTTGTCAAACTCTTGCTATTGTGTAATCTATTAAGAACTACTGTATTTGTACCTTGAATTTTATTATTTCAATCCTTGGTCTCTAGTGCCTACAGTGTATTTTCTTAAGTAGAAGACATAAGAATGTAGTTGATACTAAAATGTATTTTGTCCACTCTTTTTGTCTATTCATTGCAAATTGGAAATTAATCTTTTTAGCTTGAGGCTGCATAGTTTACTGTCATTAGTTGGGGATAGTCAAAGGCATGGGAAGTTTCAATAGCAGAAAAGCCTTGGGATTTTCAGCTATTTCTGAGATCTTAATCAAAACTTTTACTGATTGCTTGGGAATCAATGAACACACTCTTGAGGAAAAAGAAGGCAGCATAACCTTAGCATTATTCACAGTATTTTGTTAAAACAGTACAGTGATTCATAATTAATATTTTTTACTCTTAATATTACACAGTGAAGAACATTAAACAATATTTGGATATTTTGCACCTTGTAAGTAAATCAGAAATGTGGAATGCTTCTGGTCTTCGTCTTCAATTTAATGAAAATAGCTTTCCTGAATTGTTACAGTCCATTGAAAAGTAAAAGTCCTTTAAAATTGTTAAAGTCCTTTAAAAATCATCGTATTCCACTTACAGAAAATTTGGTCTCCATTTTATTTTTCTCTGTTAGAATTCATTATAATTTGTTCATTCTTTTATCCAACAATAAAACACTTTGATTTGACTCAGTAGGAGTTAAAACAGTATTAAAAATATATCAACTGAAGTCCAGTCAGACCACTGGACATCAAAACTTTGTTTTTCTTGGGTTTCTTTCAAACAGAAAAGAGGAAGCACTTCCTTTTCAACATAATGTCAAGAGAAGAACACACACACTCAGACATACATACACATACTAAAGCGGAGCTATTCAAATAATTTTGAAGTTTGCTGACTACTACATTGTAACCTAAATACTAGCAGGAAAAATAGATAATGTTTGTGAAAAATAGCAGACAAATTATGCAGACTTTCAGAAATTAAAATACTGTTCTACAGAATACAAGGAATAAAGGTTAGCGTGCAGAATAGACAGCAGTCAGCATCAGTCAGGGTTCTGTGTTAGTGAAGGAACAGAGCTTGCTTTCCACGCATGTATATCTGAAAACCATTTTTTAATCAATGTATTTATTTAAAGGATGTTTGCAGGCTACATTCAGATCTCATTCACCAGTGTAAATCTGAAATAATGGAACTGTCTGCAGTGCAGATTTGCTTGTGGCCATGCACTTGAATAGCTAGGATCATAGTGCTGGCCCTGGGGCTATCGTACACAGTTTTACAGTACTGTATTTTTGTAGCAATAAGGACATACTGTGTTTTCAGAGGAATGTCTTGAAAACAAAGTGCATCAATGAAGTCCACCTCACTCACAATGAAGTTCTGTCTTCTAAAATAGCACTAAAACAAAATAACTGTTGTGTTTTGGCAAGGGTCTTAACTGTTTACAGCACAACAGTCAGAACAGAAAATAGCACTTTAGTACCCAAATCCCCTGAAGTTGTAACTCCGAACCTGGAAGAAATACTATATTTAGATTTGTGTTTTTTCTGTACTTTTTTTTCTTTAGTATGGTATCCATTATCAGTGTAAACAAAAATTTCAGAAACCCAGACTGAAATTTATTTTTAAAATGCAAGATTTTTATTTGTGACAGCTGCATTGGATCTTTAATCATATATTATCTTTATGGGAGCTTTTTTCTAACATATGTTAATTGGCTGTTTTCTGTGACAAATTATGAGCTCTTACTTTGATGAGGTTCAATTGCAATCATGTTGGAGTTGAGTATGTAGAGTTTCCAGCCCCCGCTGGCTCTTTAAACCACTACAAACATCTGCATGTCACTGGAGTGCTGAGTAATGGCAGGATTTTGGTTGATCTGATTTCTGTACAGATTTTTTTCCACTCAGATTTTTTTTTTTTCGGCTCTCTGCACTAAATGTGTTTCAGGGTTTGCTGTTTTTAGCAAAAGAATGATCTAAAATTAACATCTTGTATGGGATTATTAGAATACAGTGAGATACAATTTGTGACACAGTGTAGTCAGATCTTTTTTTAGTAGCCTGAAATTTCAGTGTTTTATATCAGAAATTCTTTGTCAGCTGTTATCTCTTGTTGTAGTTCAAATTTACTGGGGCCACGTAGCATTTGTGGGAATAAACCTGTTGACTGCATCTCAGAGTCGATACTTTGTAATTTCATAAAAGTAACATTTGCAGTTATTTAGAAAGAAATTTATTTTACTTTTGGAAGAGTGGTCTAGTGGTTTTTAAAATTTGTACAAAGAAGATTATGTTTCCAAGCTGGACAGTAAATATATCTAACTGTAAAATTGCATATTTTCCTGCTAGTAAAGGAAACACTGCACTGAAATTCAGTCTCTCTTATTTGTGTTTAAGGCATATTGTGATTGCATTTGTTCAGTGTGTAAATTAAAGAAATATAGAAAACTTCCACCATTGTGGAAGTAGTGTCACTTTGAGACTTTTTTTTTTTTTTTTTGCCTTTTACTTACCACTTGATGATGGCCATTCCAGTGATCTTTTTTGTAAGGTAATTCATGGAAATACTGAGGTGGAAAATGTGTGTTGTGTTTTAATAAGTTGTTACTCAAAGCTGTACTTAGGGTGAATATGCAGAAATACAAGACGTTAGATATTTTAAATCAGAGAAAGCAGCCTAGACACAAAATGGATGGAGCATCATCTTTTCAAAAACTGTGTCAAACAATATCAATTACATTGCAATTAATTTAGCAGAACATCAGACAGCTCAGCTTTGACCTAAACCAAATGGCAGTAGATAAATCTGTCCCATTTGTTCTTCAGAGAAAAGATAGGGGTTAAATTTCCAGGCAGGTGTTAGAGTTTAGAATAAGAAGAGCCAGATGTGTATGGAAGCTACTTTGGTCTCAGGAGGCTGGTTTTAATTCAGCTGTTTCCCTGGAGTACCACACAATCAATGAGTTTCAAATCCTGGGGCTACCTGCCTTTATGTAAAATCATGGGAACGGTTTTTCACAGCATACTACTGAACAAACGTGAAAAAATTAGAGCAGAAATTAAAGGTAAAAGAAGGTTAGCCTCTGAAGTTACATGTGTTGCATTTCTTCAAGGCTTCTGAAATAAGGAGATGATCACCACATGGAAATGCTTATTACAGAGACTTATTACAGCAAGGCAAATTGTAAGCAATGTAAAACTCATACCAAGGATATTTTATATGTTTCTCTAATCACTGCTCATTGTAGGCAGTGTTTTAGAAGTAAGCATATGTAGGTCATGTGCAGCACAGTGAAAGACATTAAAGCAGTTCTCTTCCCTTAGAAGCTAGGTGAATTGAATCAGGGATGAGTTTCAAAAAAGATTACTTTGAGCGTGTTGTCCTTACTACAGTATGTCTGTAAAAGTAAATTGATGCATTGTATCTTGAATTAGTCTACAGAATGGCATTCAGTTCCACTTGATAAGATGAGCTTAATTGGCTTTCAGAAAATAAAGCAAGGTAAAGGAAGATGTACAAGTGAAAGAGAGGGCTTGGCACTTTATTGGATTTTGAGGCCTGTGAGCCATGTGTCTTAATTGGGGCCAGTTGGGATCATTTAATAATTGCTGTCAGAAGATCAAATTTAATTCTCTTTATAAAAAGACCACAGTGGGATAGAGTTAAACAAATTGTCATCTGAGGTTTCAAATGAACGAAGCTTTAATTAGGTTGATTAGGATGCTGTAAGAGAAAGAGAGTAAGAAATGGGAAATTGATGAATCTGCTGTGTACCATGTTGTACTTTATGACAGTACTGTCAAATATCTTTATTTCAAGAAGATATGCATTAGTTTTTAGAGCTATAGTGCTAGAAAAGCATGTATGTAAATGTTTTAGATATATAGGATAATAGAATGTTCTGAAATTACTGTTTTTAAATAATTTTATCATCATAATCTTGCCCTTCTATAATTTCATAATTTTTAAGCCTACCAGATTTTGTCTGGTTTACTTTCTGACTATGCCAGAAAAGAGTTATAGCACATTTACTGAAAGCATTCAGAATTTCATGGTTGTTTAATAAATATTCACCTTCTCAGAATCTTTACATGCAGAAATCCTCACTTTTCTCATCCCCAGGTTTCCAATAGAAAAACTGAGTTCCAGATGGAGGTGTTAGGAAATATTTTTGGCAGAAAAAGGAACATATCTCAGTTGTGTTTGCGTTCCAACTTTAGATTCAGTCCTTTATTCATTGCTGCATTATAATTTTTCAGTAGCTTTCTCAGTGTCATTTCTGAGAAAACATAATGTACATTCAAGGCCACAAAAAGATTTAGCTAATGTATCTTTGTATTGATCGTGTTTAGGTTTGGTTTGTTTTAGCAGGCTTATAGGACAGTTATAATAGAAGCAATGTTGGCAGTGATCTGTTCAGAAAAAAAATGTTCATTGAAGCTAGAAGACACTGTCAGGCAAGTTGCACTACATTTTCCTCTGTAAATTAAGCACATTTTATGTATGTCACTCGAAATGTAATGTCTCCTATTTATTTCCGTGGAAACTGCAACAGCTACAAGGAACACAATAACACTGTATAGAGCACATTCTCAGTTACTTTTCACCACAGTCACCACCATTAGCTGTGCATTTCACCACCTATGAACAAAAGCCTGCATGCCCTGCTTGTAACAATCTCCATCACTGGAGATGACTCACCGTTTCATGTTTCACCAGCATTCACCTCACTGTGCTCATACCCACTGTTTGGTTACCATAAACATAGATGTATAGGCAAGCAACAATGAATGTCAGTGAGTGCCGTTTTTTTATGTGTGGAGAAATTCAGTCCTACATCATTGCTCCATATGCACATCCATGTCAGATGCCATTCTGTCAGACTGCCCCTCTGCTGCCATCTGTCATGTGGCAGCAACATAGGAATATAGGTGAGAAGGTTCAACACCTTCTGCTTTATAACCAACATTCTCCTCTGATGCTGTGGGCCAATATCATAAAATAGGAGGCATTACTTTTGTAGCAGTCCTTGCATATATGTTTGTTTATTACTAATAGTTGTCAGGGATGTCGATTTTTTGTATTAACTGCAGCCAAATATTATGTACTTCTTGTTTTTACTTAAATTGTCTGAATTTTGTGTATTTAAAACCAGCAACCCATCCTCATTTATGATCTTTGTCGTTAGAAAAAGATGTATACTTCACAGACAGTTCCTCACCCCTACTCAGTGAAATGCAGGTGTGTTCATTTTTTTTATTAGCCATGTTATGCTTCTGACATACATTTCATCTCCTTTTGTCCTTGGGATAAAAAATGTCTTGAGTAAGATTGGAAGCCCTAACGTAGACTTTTAAGTCATCATACTCATAGGGAATATTGATATCTGTACATTGTCTTGTCTGCTTTTGTTTTTTTCCTTATTTCAAGCCCACAACTGTCGCTGGGCAAGTGTTTGAGTTTGGTCAACATCACAGTTTTTATACTCATCTTTATCATATTAACTTTTACACAAAATGAATGAGCAGTTAGCAGCTCTGCAGCTTTCCACTATGTTGTTCTAGCTCACATTCCAGGAGAACAGTATTTAATTCTTCATAGTCTGGGAAGGTCTGGAATTAATGGGAGAAGAGTGTGGTTCTAGAACTGAGTATAAGTATACAAAAGAGTGAATTTGGGCATAGTTGTATATGATCATTCCTGTCTAACAAATGGATTGCCAGGTGACACATCCTAGGTTTCCTTAGAAAGCCAACAGTGGTACTGATTTGTGCAAGTTATGTATTTGTTTCCATTTTGAAAGAAAATTCTGTGGTAATGTAGTTGTGTAGTTGATAGCCTAACACCATAAATGAGAGAAGGTTTATAGACAGAAATAATATAGAAGGAAATAAAGATGAGGTTTTGGGTAACAGGAGGATCCAAAGAAGGATTTGTAGAGCCAAGACTGTTGTTGTGTTTTTTTTTCCTACAAGTAACTTAACTAGGTATTGCTTCTCCCTACAAAGCCTGTCAAACTTTCAGTGCCAGTCTTTCCTCATGTTTGCATTAGTATAAAGGAGTAGTTCCAAAGAAATCCATGAAATTATCTGGATTTAAAATTTTCTCTTAAAAAAAAATTTTCTCACCTTAAGAAGGTGTCCATTTTGTCATGCAGTGATTGCTGCAGATTGCTTGCATCCTGTAAAATAATGTACATTTGGGCATAAAGAAAATAAATAAGTAAATAAATAAAGGTTTAACTCACTAAGAATCATCAATCCACGCAGAACTAAAATGTCAGGCCTGAACACGTTAACAGCAAACTAGCAGTAATGTACAAGATTGATCAGAATTTGCAAGTTGTCTGCAGCTCTTAGACACCTACTTGAAATCCTTCATATTTGATTGTGACAGTTCCCAGGCAGGAAGCTGAACTGTGTGCAGCTAGCACCCATGTTAGGGGATATTTGTAAGAGATACAACCAGTTTTTGGCTTGAATAGCTAGCCAAAATCAGAGAGTTACAGGTTGCTTCCATTAGGACAGGGAAACAGACAGGGAGTTGAAACATTTCCTTGATACTGTTTGCAAGTATTTCTTAAAGCTCTGAAATTAAGATGTCTTTAGAATTAATGTGCAGTATCAAGTATTAATGTGCAGTTCACAGTATAAGCTTTCCTTTCCAACACTGGTAGCTCCAAAACTGTTTTTTATGTTAGTTTTACTTAATGGCCCCATTCCTTTTGTTTTCTATAGCTGAGCTCTCCCTTGATATCTCTCAGTTTTAAGCTTCTCTTTCATGGTGGCAAATAAAATGGCTATTAAAAAATAACACCTTACAGAGTTTTTTGCTGCCTGTTGAAGTATCGGGGTGTATAAGTTCAGAGGGGTTGTGGTTACCATTAGTAAACCTTGCTCTATCTGTCTTCCAAGAATTACTCAAACTCGTAAACTGGCAGTACGATGAGCAACACTTCCAAGTCAAAAATAAATAAATAAATGAAAGCTATACAACCATGGCACTTCTGTACATTTTTACCGTCAAGATATTTTCCATCCCTAACCCGTAACAATCTTTCTTGTATCCCCTCGTGTTGTAGTGGATTTCTTTTATCAACTCTTCCACATTGTTTATGTATTGTTTATGTTGTCTGGCACGGACCCACGTCTTCTTTCAGTGAAAAATTTATTCATATCTCAATTTTTCTGCTTTTAGTTTCTGCTTGTAATTTTAAAGTACTTTCATTCTCTTTTTTGTCACTATTCTATCACTGTGAATGACCCTTCCTTGTTTTCAGCATAGGCCTTGAACCTAATATTACTTCTTCACTTAATAGTTTGAAGAGATTTTTGATTCTTATTGCACTACTTTGTTTAATCATGGCTCAGAATCCCTGTTTTCAAAGCTTCTGGAAGCTTTCTGTTTTCTCTATAATGTTCCTGAAAATTTTCTTTGCAAAATTCTAAGACATCCCTTCAACAATCCAAGTCTTTATTCCTCCTCACAGAGATGGAGTTGTGGTGTGGCACAAGCACAGAACAGCAGAACGTTGCCGTTCTTTTACAAATAAACTGGATTAAGGTGGTCTGAGTAGAGCTGAAGGAGCCCTCCTGTTTTCCCTGAACTCCAGTTGTCTTCTCCATATATTCTGTGTCTTGGTTCTACTCTGATCACTGATCAGCTTGATAGTTCAGTCAGCTGTCTTCAGTTCTCTTGTTAAACTGCATGTACCTAGTTTGCCTGCACTTCTGCAGGTCAGGAAATTATTAAGTGCTCAGACATGTTTTATAAAAACAAAGAACCATTCTGGAAATCAATCATTACTTTTTTCAGCGGAGGGATATCAAAAATTTTTTGCCACCTGGATAAGCATTACCAAGTACTTGTACCCAGGTTCAGACCGTGATTTGAAATTGCAGTACATAATTTTTCCAGTAATGCCTGGATTCTTAAAAGCCATTGTGAGGTTTAATGCCACTTACCACAGACTTTTTTACATACAAGCACTAGTGAAAAATCTGTAAATAAGAACATAACCATGACTAGAGGCTGCTCACAGGTGAGGCAGCAACCTAGTTTGAGAGATCTTAGGCTTATCTTGTAATAAGCCAGCAGTCTACAAAACACTTTGTGCTGTGTGACAGCACCCGGACTGTGAGAACAAATGTCTAACTTAGTTCTAATAAACTTAGTTTAGTTTATACTAAGACATTTTAGTATGAAAGATTTCTTTAAATATATGTAGACCAAAACCAGACTAGTTCCAAGAGAGCTTTTCAACACTAAATGCACTAAATCTTAATCTGACAACCACTCACCCTGGCAACCATTTAGGTGCTTCCCCTATTCTTCCAACTTGTATAACTGGCTGAATTTGCTAAACTGCTTTCCTGTTATTTACTGCACACCTATTAGCTATAAAGCCATCCAATCAAGTTATTAACTTATTAAGTCCCATATCTGAAATTCCAGCAGTCCTGTTTCCCTACTTCATTATCAGACGAGTTCACTTTCCTAGTCCCTGTCTCCATTTGAAACCGATTAAATGATTCAGCTTTCAATCCTTTATTCACTTGTATTATTAGCTTGTTTGATTCAATAAACTTGCAGCAGTCTCTCAAGCACTTTAAGGATTCTATTCCATATTTATTGGTCAGACTCCCATTATGTCTGTCTAGCTGCCAGAGGTATATCATGAGACTAATCATGAACCTGTAAAGTTTTCCTTCAGACTACTTGCTTTCCTTTTCTTTAGTTCTGTGGTGTGCAGACACTGAAATATCACATGCAAGTCACTGTAGATTTACAATCACCATTTCATGGGTGTGTTTTTCAGAATTCTCGCATTTCACTTAGCTGATGGATTTCCATAAAATGTGTTACTGTCTACATTCTTTGCTCTCCAAATCTAATGTTCTTCTTCATCTATCTTAGAACAAAATGTTGCAAACTAGCTAAGTCTTCTTCATCAAGCTTAGTAGGCATATCTCTTCTTACTGGGCTGTGAGGAGTCAGTTTTCATCTAGATTGCCAGTGTTTGCTTCCTCTTGGTGCACCGCTGCAAGGAATGACTGACTGTCTGTGCTGCAATCCCTTAGAAGGCCTTGGGCCTCTTTTCATGGATGTACTATTCAGAAAACCCTCCTCCATCATGCCTGATGGACAACTCTCAGCACGTTGTCTGGAAGGTAAGCTGAAGTCACTCCTTTGATGTAGGTATGAATCATCTGAAATTCGTGGGTGCCTACAAACTCCGTTTTCAGAGTCTGGTTAACATTCTTTTCAGAAGCTATGACTGTGGAGTGGTGAAGTAGGGCTGCTGTTAGGTAGTACCAGCTTCTCAGACATTTTGGCAGTGATTCTTAGTTTGTTCAAACAAATATTTCAAGAGAACTTCACAAAACAATAGCAACTGAAACTCTTCTAACTGTACTGCTTGAATTGTTGCTCTGGGTGATAACTTCTCACATATTTGAATTATAGTCCGTAGTGACCACAGCTATCAGACTCAAGGGAGATGAAGAATTCTTATAACTAATTCTCAGAAATGTTTAACTCCAAATTAAAAAAATAACAATGATAAAAATAAATGCCAGATGTTCTCATATCTCTTCTTTCTAGGCATGCAGCTTATGGCATTGAGTACAGTACACCAAATTGTCTGAAGGAGGAATAGTGTAATAGGAAAATGACTATATTGTAAGTGGACATAAATATACAAAAATTACAGGTATAAGTGAGAAATATATATAAAATATGAAATCAAGATTTAATACATTTTTTGCTCTTTTAAGCATAAATAAATAAAAATGGGGAGCGTCTGTAAGAGAAGATAACCTTATAAATTCGGCAGATGACCTGAAAATCAGTAGAAAAATTTGTAAAATATGCGTTCAGATTAACCTTCTTAACTTTTCTGTAAAACTTTCAGTGAATAACTTAAATGCAGAGATTGACTTTGCAGTTTGCAAGCTTTTGGACCTTTTAGTCCTGGGTTGATGCAGAATGTCATTGCCCTTGAATTACTTTCTGTAATAAATTCACACCATAAATTAAGAGGTAGAGAGTGTTATTTTTCCAAAGTTCCTTTTTGTTTCAGATTAGATAAATGAAAAGATGAATGAACTTTAGCACTTAGAGATTACAAATATATTCTCTATGTACAGCCTTTCCAGTTTGACAGGCTCCATCTCCAGTATTCTGTAGTATATCATCTGTTACATTATGTCCTTTCTGGCTGAAATGTTTGCCTTATACTTCCTATGGTAAAAAGCTTGGTCTCTTGGGAGTTAGTATATTAAAATGAGCACTCCCTTCCACATCTTTTAATATGGCTGTCAGGCCAAAAGATCATGTTTAAATTCGAAGTCAGAGTTTTGTGCAGATGTTTGAAACCTTAAGATCTCTCAGATTCATTTGTTGCATGTCTTTCTGCCTGGATTACCGTACTGTTTATTGTGCAATTTCTGCTTCACTGATGTATCACTGTGGTGATGACATATATACTTTTATCTGGGCATTTCTGTTAGTGGGCCAAATTGTGTCCTCAGTAATGACTATGCAACCAAACCACATTAAATGTGAAGTACTTCTTCTATCCTGGATGTAATATCAGCTGACCTCTGTGGGATAATATGAAAGATGAATGCTACTTTCACCCTTGTTTATATTTATTGCAACTTTATCTGAATCAGGATTGCAGAAACAAAATGGTCCTTATTTGATACATCATGCTCAGTTGTTTCTTTACTACTTTTTTCTGCATATGGGACTTGGTCAGGTAGGTCTTTTATAGGTAACATTTCAGTGACCAATTATGTATTCCTTGCTGTGTATTTCGTAGTTATGTTGCCATTTTGACAGCTAATTTTTCATCAGACAAGCAGATGATGTATTATTAATACACTTAGATTTTTGTTTATAATCTGATTCAAAACTCCCTCGACTTAATGGAAAGGTTTGCATAGAAAGATATGATAGGCCTTTGAAGTGATTTTTTCAGTGAAGTAAGTCTGGTAAGAGAATGGGGACAGCATTTTGTTGTTGTTGTTTGCTTCCTTATATCATTATAATAAGATTTGGTTTGTTTGTTTAGTTTTCATCATATTAATACATTCAGAATGCAAACCTTTTCATGGAACAGATACATCTGTATAGCAAGTTTATCTCTTTCATGAAACAACCATGAAAATAGTAAACCTTAGCACTTAGTACTTTTCTTCGACCAATTTTTCTTGTTTATAAATTAAATATTTTGAGTCTCCTGTTTTGATAATCCTTATTGCCCTTGATGGGAGTTGTTCAAAGAACTCTGTCTGGGGTGCTGCAGCAAAGCAGATTCAGACAGTTGTGCTCAGAGAAGGAAGTGGAGAGTTTTGGTTCCCATTTTGCACTTCTGGAACAGTTTAGGGAAGGAAGCACCTTTACACCTTTTATTGTTCGTGGTTGCTGACATCATATCCTTCCCTGACCACTCTGTGCGTGTTTCCTGCCATTCTACCAAGATTTTCTGTGTTGCAGAGAAGGGATAGTGAGTGTGAATGTATGTGTGGGTGCATTTGTATGTCTGTGCACTGAATGTTCAAAAGAGGGACAGGAGCAGTCAAACAAATGATCTGCTGCATTTCTCCATTAGTTCTTTTCCCTTCTCAAGGCACAGATCTATCTTCTGACAGCTATCACTGCCTCTGCCAAATCATATAGTGAACAGAAGCCCGCCAAAAATGAAGTTCCTCTTTTTGTAAGCAGTCTGATTTATTTTTTTCCATGTTTGGGTTTGCAAAAAGAGAAAATGCTGAAGACTGTGACACTATAGCATGTAACTATGTGATTCTTTATGTGCAGATTTATTGCATGTAACTATGTCATAAAGTTGAAAGCTTTATTTTATGTGGAGGGTTGTTTCAACAGTTATCAGAATTATTTTAAGTTCCTTCTTAGATTGTCTCAGAATAATGAAAGCCTGAAACTACTATTTGAGTTTTGCAATACCGTCAGCTTTTCTAGCTAGTGTGCTTCATTTATGTAAGAGAAATGCAAATCAGCAGTTAATGGAAACTTTGAATACTTAGTTCTGTAATGTTTAATCCTGCAGGAACTTTCAAGAAGTGTTAGGAGCATTGCTGAAGTCCTAATGTAGCCGTAGGAATTTGTTGTTCTCCAGCGTTCTTTACATTCTGTGAGACTCAGAAGTCACCAGCTTCTGAGGGTTGTATCCCTTGAATCGGACATGATGATTCACACTTCTGAAACAAGTGGTTTGCAATCAGTCCAGCTATCTGCTCTATATATGCATGCAGGCAAATGTGTTTACTAATGAAATGAATAGAACTATGGGAAAACACATATTAAGTATAGCATGGAAAGTAGTATGTTTTGTTATGTATACAAGTTTAAAAATAATAAAGACCAATAAGCAAAAAGCTACAGCATTCCCATACTGTATCTGATATCAGTAAAAATAGCAGAAATTGTAAAATTTTAAAAAAGTAAATAGATTTCCTAGAAAAACTGAATACCTCTCATATGAAATTAGACTAGTATGCAAAAAGAAAATATAAAAATAAAATAAAAAAACAAACAAGTGGAGAGAGGTATTTTTCATCAGTGCAAGAAAACTTAACTGGCTGCCTGTTTAAGAAAAAAAATATTTCTTTGCAAGTCATATGTGGAATACAGATGATCTTACACATTCTTTTTTCTTCACTGTCTCTCAGATTGTACAGTAATATTTAATAACAAAACCATCTTTGCTCTCCTTTGCTTTTGTATTCCTGCATACTCTTTTTCCCACTTAAAATAAAGCTAGGGTAGTCAGTAGATTACTTCAGATGATGAACAACAGAACTGAGTTCATCAGCTTCAGAAAGCAGGTATTTTAACTGTTCTGACTTTAAGCTGTCTGTATTTGCTTTTGCTATTTGAATACTGATCTTAAATGTGGAACTGATAAGAGTGTGGCAAGGACACTGCACATTGCTCCTTCACTAGGATTTGTCCTTCCTGGTCAGTGTTTGTAACATTCAGTGATTTTTTTCCAAACTCACTCAGCATTGGCATCTTGATCTGCAAAGCAGCTCTCATCCTTTCTAACCCTTGTCACCACTGCTCTAATCTGTCCACCCTGACCTTCCACCTTGAAGTGAATAAGAGCTTAGGCAGGCATAGTGCTGTAAGCCGATAGTGCCACTGGCTTCAACTGAATGAAAGGAAAGGAAATTGTTCCATATGCATTTGCTGAGGATTAGCGTATTGGTTTACCATGACAAGAAAGCCTGTTAGACTCCTTTGGGTCCTGCATGTCCATGGGAAACGCCATTCTAACTTGCTCATTGTATCAGAGGTAAGACTAAAGGAAAAACAGGAAAGAAACCCAGTCTGAGGAAACATAAGTCTGTTTCTGAAAATAGACTCAGTTTGTTTGTCAACACTAAGTATCTGATAAGACTGTCTTCTAGCTTTGTTTAGCAGAAAAGTTTAAGAAATACATGGGATCAATGTATTTCAAAGCTTTGGACTTTACTTTTTTTTGTAAATAGGATCAAGTGCCATTGTGTCTTTTTAAACAATTGACCTCTTTTCAAGAAGTTTAAAAGTGGCAAAAAAAATTGCAGCCTTATTTTTTTTTAAATTAGCAATAAAACCTTTACCATGTTACATGCCATATTCTTCATTATGGTAAAGAATTAGGCATGTGTAAATATGCCTAAAAAATAACACACAAAGGCATTAGTGGACAGAAAAGTTTTAAGTCATATATTTGAAGATCTATTTTGCCTAGCAAATTAATTATATTATAACAGCTAGTTAGAAAACTCAGACTGACTGCTTACTTGTTAACTTCTTTTCTCTTGGAGTGATAAAACACTAAGCAGCTTAAAGTTTAATGTATGCAAAGAGAGAACTGAAGATCGGAGTGAGTGAGGTCTAGCTTTTCTACCTCACTAGCTTTGAGCCGGAGCCAAATGATAGATTAAATGCCCAGGACATTGGCTTAATGTTACGTAACATATTGAGAGAATTTATCTGGTTGGCTGCAAGACCATGAACTTATAAATAAGGAGACAACAGCCTCTGTTTTTATTTTACAAAATTTTGATTTCCAACATAATGCTTTTAAGGAAAAAAAAATCATTTAAAAGGAATCTTTTTCAATTTTTTCTCTTTTCTGTATTATAATCCTAACATCACTTCTGTATTTTCTTAACTTTTTATTGATTGTTATTTTGTTTTGTTTTGTTTTTGCTAAAAATTTTTTATACAAGATAAGTAGTTTTGTGACCTATTGACATTTTGTGAAACAAGAGATGCTTTCTGCATCATGTATTCTTATATATCATAGCTAATGATCCTCACTTATGACAATATCAATATTGTAAAGTTCAGGGAGCTAATATCAATTTCTTACTGAAACTGTGAAATTCTTTTTCCAAACTTTCTTAATTTATTACCTGTCCCCACTATTCTGTGCTTCATAGCCTAGCTTCTGGTGCAAGAATTTTCATAAGGAAAGATGAATATATTTGCTGCTAATAAATCATTTGTCAGTACCCTTTGGAATTTAGTTTGAAATTAAATGAGAGAAAACACACTAATAATTTCCTCTAGTATCTTGAGTAATAGTTGCAGTAATCTACATTCTCAAAGAATAAAGTTTAAAAAGTTGGATTTAAACTAGCTGACATCTCTCATATATCAAATAACACTGCAATATAGGTCCACCCTATTTGCATAATGAGGGACATTATCACCTCTGCTGTCAAAACACATGATTGTTTTCCCTTCAGAAATGAATTAGCTGGTCTACTTAGCATACATAGGTACAGAAAGGTTCATTAACTCTCTGATTTAGGTAATTTTTCACATTACTGCAGTGAGTGATACTTAAAGCTAGAGATATTTAATTCCGTTCAAATTTTGGCAGTGTTAATTCTAGTCCTTATTTCTTGATGTGTTGATGGGTTTTACTCATAAGCAGAAAACTTCAAATTATATTATTATGTCTCTGTGGAAGTTACTTTCTAGATGCAGTAAAAATGTATTAAAATTTATTTGTGCACTAAATTATCTTTAGGACTTGTTATTGGCTCCATGTAACAACTTTCATCCAGTGATCAATTTGTAGTAACATTTTATTTCCTTTCTGTGTTTAGCAGGAACGGATGCAGGGGACTGTGAACTGAATAGTGCAAGTGCTGAAGAAGGAGGCTTGTTTTGAGGAAACAGGAAAGAGGAAGAAAAGAGAAGGGAAAAATACATAATTTTAAGGAAGAAGGAGAGAAAAAAAAACGGGGACTATGGGGAGAAAAAAGATTCAGATTACAAGGATTATGGATGAGCGTAACAGACAGGTGAGTAAAAAAATACCAGTTTGAGATTAATAATGTATTTAAAGGGTGACCTACTCTCGTAAGCAATCCAAAAGGTGATAGCTTTCTATGAATGCATATACCTGTGTACATATAAATACATATACATTATGTATGGAAGATCATCAAAGAAAAAGTACTTTTGGAAACAGCCAGAAAACTCACACAGTTTTTTCAAGTTCACAGATATTCATAGTTAGGAATTTATTACTCAAGGCCTTGACTCTACAAAGCTGATGTGTGTGCTTTACTTTGGACCCCTCTGTATTCACTTCGACTTCAATGTCTAATACACATAGTTAAGGACAGCTGAAAGTTGTTATAAAGTTAAAAAGTTGGCTTACAGTACTTCATTTTGTGACCTATTTGAATTTATATGAATTTATTTGCAGTATGAATTTCTTTTAAATTCATACATCCAAATTATTTGTTTTTATATCTTTCAGTGTTTTTGGTTTTACATCCTGCATGAAATAATGACTACTCCACGAAAACAATTTCTTATCTGAAAATGAATTTTAAAAACACTTTGATTAGCCTAACACATTCTAAAACCAATATGCTATAACACTGGCTTGTCATATTTATGAAATAACATGTTTGTAATTAGTACTATGGCTAAGTAGATCTAGAAGTATCAGTTAATTGATTAACACTATTTTAGATGAAATGGCCTAGTAACCATCATATACTATCAACACACTACTAGTTAAAATATGGTCATAAATTGCAGAAAATTATTTTCTGTTTTCAGAAAAAAAAAACAACAGTTGTCATATTTAAATATAGTCTATGAGAAACTGGTACTGTTTGCATTTGATCTAAATAAATGAATGGATGTTTTGTTGAAACTGGAGATTCACAAGTGTGAGAAGATCTCCATCAAATTATTTAACCCTGTGTTTAGTGTTCTTCATACATGCGCCTGCAATTTGGCAGTAATCTTCAGTAGCTTTCCATAAAGAACTTGATACTGAATTACTATTGATATATTAATTCTATTCATTTGTTCTGTTAACTTCTTCATATTCACCAGTTGCTTTTAAGAAATGATTATGTTGTTCGTAGACTTTAATGATTTTATTATCACCACTTAAAATTCAAAACATATCAATAAATATTAATTTTTAAGTAATTTTCCTCAAATGTTTAAAGCCTGTAGCCCTAGTAATCACTTGTGCTCATAGCATAAAATCACATTTTAAATAAAAAGCATTATTTATGGTGGTATTTATTTTGTGTTTTCCCTAAAGGTTGCCTACTGCAGTAATCCAAGCCAAAAAGCAATAATTCTATCAACATAAATCCACCACTGTATTTGTTTTAATTGGTTTATAGCATGGAACTGAAATTGGATTTTAAATATTGAACTGCATTTATCATTAAACATTAAGACATTAGATGTTTGGAACTCCCCACGCTGCCAGGTTTTCTTTTTGAAGTGAATATGAATTATCATTTTGTAAATGATGCTACAGAAATTTGTGATTAGTAATGTTATGGCGACATGTTTACTCAAATACTGAATTGATGGAGAACTTAATCCCCAGTTTTGAAAAAATAATTTAAAAAAAGGTCTTTCAAGAGGGTAGGTTTGCTTTAAAAATCCATACTGATAGTGTTTTAAGTCATTCAGTGTAGAGCTTCAAGGCTTATATCACCCACGTTCAATACTAATTATTATCAATAAAACTAACATACTAGGATGCTAAAAAATGTAGTGCAGAAAGTGTTTATCTTATTAGTTTTATAGTTCCATCATTTAGTCAGATATGGTGTCAGACTGAAGACCTAGATTTACATTACTTCACCCTCCACATGGTGTAATTGGCTTGGTTCTGTTTCTTATTTATATTAAGATACTGAAAAAATAGTTTAGATTATTTAAAGTTCTGTTAAACCAATGAAAAGATCACCAGTAACTGATTTGGCCTGGAGGGTCTGGCTTTTCAGTTTTAGCTACATGTATGTGCTCAAACACAACTGCATTTTTACTAATGGTTTTTAGCCTTTCTTTTAATTTTTAATGTTTCACAAGCCTAACTACTCCTTAGAACACAATATATCCCCATAAGCTGCTGCCACTTCTGTCAGAAACTTCATCAGCTGTTTCGTGTTAGAATTTATGTAGTTACAGTATGTTAAAATCGTAACTCGTTTACATTCCTGTAATATTATTTTATTTGATGTCATGAATATCCTGAATGCACAAGGTTGAACAGAAATATATAAATATATATATATATATATTAGATGATCTTAAGGTGCCTTCGAACTTTTTTTGTAACTCCACTTACCTGAGCAAAGATGAGGGACTACTGAGTTTGTAAGACTGCAGGTTTTTGCCTTCTTGCTGCCTGTCCCTGATGTGTTCAAAAGAACAGCAGCAAATCTGTTGATTTGCAACTGCCTTGTAGCTTTTTAAAGTCAAACTCTGTGGTTTCACAGTACAAGGTATGTTAGATGGGAATATGACATACACAGATAGTGCATCCTCAGCTGTTTTCATGCACATGAATTCCATTCAGGACAGCAGAGAAAGACATGGAGCATGTATCAAACCAGAGGATGCAACAAAAGTTGATTTTTTCTGCCCTCTCCACTGCAGTGGTGAATCACTTTGGATAACAGAGTTTGTACAAAAGAACTTAAGCTTCTTAAGTCCTGTGAAAGGTGATTTCTGTCCTCACATTTCTACTAATCTGCCTATTGTCCTAACTAGCTCTTTATGGTGACCATGGAATGGAGTGCTTGTTTTGCTACTATAACCACTGTTTTCTTCCACACTACTGTCTGGTGTGGTAAGAGACTTACCAAGTATTCAAAATACTTGTCGGCATGGGCTGGGGAGGACAAAAATTGTGCTGAACTCCCTTCAAGAATACTTCTAGAGCAAGCCTAGTTGACTGAATTTGTGTACTTTTGTAACCATACTGGTAAGTTGAAACTCTCCAAATTATTGTGTCACTGACTGCAAATCTCATAGAAACGTGCAACATGGCGTGTAATTTGCAGTTTTCCAGACTCCATTTGAAACTTCAAAATGATGGTGTATATTAAACTACTGCAACCTAAACATTAGAGGTCCATTTCTGTAGCTCTGGACTGCATGAGAGCACTGTCATTGACTTTGATGAGTGCAGAAATCAATCTTTTAACTAGTAGGAGTTTTTAATTTAATCTTGCTTCATGTGGATTACTGATTGGCTATATTTTCTTGGCCCTGTATGCTGACAGAGGCAGCAAGGATGTTTGAATCTCCTGTAATTGACCCCAAATTCTCTTCAGATGAGAGTTTTCTAGAAATACCCATCTTAAACATTAACTGTTGCTCTGCTTCTAGCCAGATGGAGGAGTATTAATAAGTGCTAGGGCTAAAGTATATATTTATTTGGTATTTTTGTTACCATAATGGTTTTAAATGTAAAAGAAAATTCGCAAGAGTATCCTATTATAAGCTGTCAAATTGACTAGATACTTTGTTTTTTCCTATTCTGACTCTGGATAGTATATGCTGTAAATATGTTGATTGGGCTCATGAATTTACAATAGCCTTGCAAACAGCCCATAAGGCTACACTGCATAGACGTTATTCCTTGCACCACCAATACAAATGATAATCAAAAGCAATGACACTGATATCTGATATTGGAAGTTCCTGGCTGCTACAAGTTCATTGTGCAGAAATATCTACTGGGCACCCTGAAGAAGGCTGCTGTGGTTACTTGAGGGAAAAAAAAAAAAAAAAAAAAAGAGGAAAGGCATTTTGCAAAATTATGTGTGAGATTTGTTTTCTTGGGATTTCTTAATTGAAAAAAAAAAAAAAAAAAGGAAATAAAGTAGCTCTATCATTCTCAACATATGAAGGAGAATTTGCATTCCACTCAGAAAAGTCCTTTTTTTTCATTTTGTTTTGAATTTGTTTTTTATTAGTTTAGGATTTTTTAGGAAGGCCTTCTGTGATCTGCTGTGGATAGGGATCATCTGAAACTTCTTCACAGTAGTTGAGACAGGGCTTATAATAAATAGGTGTAATGGAGTGGTGATTTTACATTATTGTTATCATTCAAGGTCTCATGTTAAATCCATGGTCTGTGAGCTAAATAGAGAGAGAGGTACATTGACCCAGGAAAAAGGGCTTATTGACCTAATGATGTTCTAGGATCAGGTCAGGAACACCCTCTGACTTTAATATGCTTGTTTTTCCAGTTAGCACTCAGAAATATCTGTTCTTATATGGCAGTCCCTCTGATCATCTTGCTCATTAGCTCTGCCTTTCTTTTTCCTGCTTGTGAAGCGTGCTGTTGACAGTGTCACAGTTAAAACTGGGTTGAGCTTAGCTCACTGTTTAAAACTGAACACTGAAAGTTTTAAAACATTCAATTTGTAATCAGCTGCTGGAGGCTTAAGTGCTATGAAACGCCACAGGAAATGTATACTTCGGTGTTAAGGAATTTGAACACTAAAGACATTCCTTTTAAAGTGTCCCATCTATGCAGTTCCATGGGATATTGCAGTATTGATTAACGTTTTCCTGAATATAACTTTTTTCATTTTTTGATTCAAACAAATCTGCAAAATTAAGAAACAATGCTTGATGCAGTTACAAAGCTCAAAAGAGAACAAATTAAAGCTGATAAGTAAAGAGAGTTTATGGGACAGAGGAAGAATATCCTGGAGGGAAATGACCATTTGCAGGAAGACCTAGATTTGTTCTACTGACTTCAACACCTAATGCAGCTACTTTCAAAATTAATTTCAGCCTCGTGTATCTATTTTTATCTGTGCTTCAGGTTTCATTCTGAAGGAAAGAGAAAGAGACTATCGGCTGAATCAGAAACTTCCCCGTAGAAACAGAGAAGAGCGTTGCATATTAGTGTTAACATGAACACGAGCTATACAGGAAACTTCTGTCCACCAATTTCCTGATATTTTCAATTTTTATATTATTCAGAGTCTGTGATTGTGTGATTTTTTTTTTTCTCCCAGGGAGTGTTTCCATATAAAAGCATAAATGTTTAACTATGCAACAAAATATCATTCTGCTCAATGAACTTTTGCCTAAAACATAATGTGCTCTTTATCTTTTACATATTTGAATCACCTCTCTAGCTTGCATTAAATGGCACACAATAAAATATATCCTTCGTATTTTAGAACTACATTTAGGTCCTGTTGCTGTTTTTTTTGTTTGTTTTGTTTTGTTTTGTGATGGTAAACTTAGGCTTTCATAACAAAGAATGCACTCTAAGTTTTCATCACTTCAAAACTGTAGTTATCTGTAAAATTCTGAAACAGTCTGTTTCACGTTACCCAAGACTGCACAAGAAGGAACGTTAGAAGGGAACTGCTGATCTGAATCATAAATTTCTAGAGTGTATTATATCTAAGGTTAAGTGTGCTTGTATTACAAGTGTATGTTCTGAATATAATTTAGAGTGAATTAGCATAAGGTAAATATTTAGGTCAAATTACTTTCAATCTGAAACGTGAGCAAGAAACCTAAATAAAGAGAGTGCAGTACTGAATGAAGCATCTGCCAGCACAGCAGTGCTGAAAAGAATGCAGACACAGACACAGCTTTACTGTCTTGCAAGGAATGGTTTGGAAAGCCCTGAGGGAGAAAGACCTGGAGGTGGGAAGCAGAACTGAAGCCATTGTGGAGAGGAAGAAGTTACACTCTTCCTGTTATGACAGGAAATGCAGACAAATGTGCTTCCTGACCATTTGCTCAGCAGGGAAAGAAATATTCTTTGACCTTTACCTTACGAACATTTTAGCAGCACAGAACTAGTAAACATGTTTTTTTACTCTAAACATCTATTTGTACCTGCCAAAACTGGTGATAGCACACCAAAAAAAGAAGTTGGCTTTCTTGTGTATTCTATCTGCTGCTGTGTTTTTGATAGAGATCTTCATTTGTCATTAGTGTAATGTCTGCCTATAATACATACATGTGTATCTGTATATAATGAACTTAGTCTTATCTCTCAGATTCAACAGAAGGAATTGATGTATCAGAGGATAACCACTGTTATTTCTGCATCCTTCTCTGATTTAGGCCTTGACTTGTGATTTAAAGCAGGAACCATACTGATAACGCATAGCCTACTAATTTATGAGTAGCTGTATCATCCATTAGTTAACACACCTTGTAGTTATCCCTCCTCTCTTGATTTACAAAGGAAAAATTTTTGATCCACTATCAAGTGTAGGATTTGAGTAGTCTGAATGGTATTACTATATTATGTTTTTGATATGATAAAAATAGGAAGGAACAAAGTGGTATAAAACCTTCTTTTTTATACAGATCTTGAACACTTTATTTGTTATAACTGTAATTTAAGGGCTTCCTGTTTAGAACTCCTCTTTAACCGGACTATTCAGCAAGGCATAGCTCAATACGCTCGAGGCTTTCCAGGACAATAGCTCTTTTACCAGCATAAATCACTGCTGTCTCATCCCTGCTTGTAATGGTAGAGAGTTACAAGAACGTGGAAGTAGGATACTGAAGAGTTCTTCAATACTCTTTAAAGGGCCTTTCTTTTAATACGATGTGCCCAGGCACTGCATAAAGGAAGATTTGTCTGGAGTGAATCCTGCACTGGTGCTGCTTCCCAGTCCCACTCATGGCTGCTTTAGAGGTTTTTGCAGATGAGCCTTGTCATATGACAAACAGCTTTAAACAAAAATCAAATAGGAGGAAGTGGAAGGCAGAATATGACAAGAGCTCTTGCCTCTCAACTGGTTTTCTTTAGGGTCCTTTCCAACCTAAGCCATTCTATGATTCTATTATTATATTTGGGTTTCAACATATCAAGAAGTTGAATGTCTGGTGGTGCATTTTAGTCAATAGGCTCTTGTTTTATACTTGGCTATCTTGATTTTACTGTGTTTAAGGTTAGGTAGGTTGACACATTACCACTCATTTGTAACCTATGTTTTATCTACCATTACTGATCTAGCCCCTATGTCTAAAATTTAGATATTCTGAATGAAATAAGGAGGAAGAGGATCATGTTTCTTCTTGACCAGGCAGTATCTGTATCTGATACTTCTATGCATCAGTTGTACCTGTTTTTCACTAATTACTCATATGTTCAATGACAGGAAATTTATATGAGAAGCGTTATGTGTTAATTCCCTGTGTCTCTTATTTTCCTATGTCATCAGCTATCTAACTGTGTAATTGGAAGAGTAAAGGAAACACTGATACTTTGACTGGATAAAATGGCTTGAAAGATCATGGTGCTTGTAGTTTCAAAACTGAAAATGTTAGCACATGTTCTATGATTGTTCGTAACAAATATAGAGAAGTCATAATTACGTTATTTTAATAGCTCACTCATCCAAAATCAGCCTTTCAAAGTGTCTGAGATAAGAGAAGGAGAACTCAAAGGATTTGAATTAAAATAAATATATAAATAAAGTCTCCTGAAGACTGTATTCATTAAATGGAAGCGTTTACAGCTGCTTCTTTTCCTCTGCTGATGCATTAGCATCTATGTTTAATGTCTATGTTTTATGTCTATTAGCATCTATGTTTAATGCTAAAGATTTATAAATAAAGACTATTGCCAGTGACCACTATCACCATTTATTCTTGAAGTATCTGAAAAACGAGATGGACTCAGTTGCAAGTGAACATGTGCACACATACCTAAATTAATATTTCTGCACATTAATGAATTAATGCTAGTTTTATATATATATATATATCTGCCAGTGCATATATTTTTATTTATTTATTTATTTATTTACTATGGATCAAAGAAAATATGGCCCTATCTCTGGGCCATACTACCAACAAAATGGAACATATCACAGTGTATGTTCATGTACCCATGGATTCAGGCTGTCTACAAAACCATTCACAGACACTGCAATGAGTAGTCCATGAAACATCCATCAGAAGACTCTTGCAGCTTTATGCCTGAAGAGCTAGTTGAGAGGTGTTTCCATGGTACTGGAGGAGAGCCAGAGCTGAAGTGGAAAAACGTCCTTTTAACAATCCTCTTTTGTCAATGCCTATCTTTTAGCACATACTGTAGTTCTCATCTTTAGCCAGAATTTAATCTGAAATGCATTAAAAGCTCACAATGATTTATATCAAGGAAGTTCAAAGTTTGGTTCATCACTTTTTTTTTTTTATTATTATCTGAATTGGCCACAGCCTTTAAATTCACCAGCATTTATTTTTTTTTTGCCCACAAAACTGCTGTGGAATTTAGCAACACCACTCCTGTTAGGACAATTTTAAGTTTTTAAAAACAACCCTTAAATAAGCAAGTGAACTATAAGATTAACTAGTTAACAATATAATGAACTAGTGGGGTTTTTTTTGTAAGGGTTGAGAAGGCTGTTTTGTGCAGAGTTGGAATTCTCGGGGTTTTCTGTTACGTTTCAGAGGAAAATGAGGTGCTCTCTATACCCTGCTGTTTTTGCAGTACATTTACAACTGCTCTAAAAAGCCTCATAAAAGTATTTGAAAGTGGTGTCACTATTTTAAATCTTTTGTTTTATGTTACATGCTAAAAAAGGTTTTAAAAACAGTTGAATGCTATCCTCTTATCTGTTCCGCTTCCTCCCTCCACTCTGTTTTCATTCCTATCTGTTCTTACAGTATCATTATAAAATGTAGTAGCCCAGAAAAAAAGGACTTCATTCATTGCCTATCGTTCTTCTAAAAACTGTAAACTGAAAAAGACCGACAGACTACCCATGGTTTAGACGCAGGCACAATTTGCCATATCTTAACTAAGATTTATAGGAAAGAATACTAAAGCAACTGGGTGCTTTCCACTGAAAAAAAGTTAAATATTATGCAAATATTGTTAAAATGCATGCTGTTTGCTTTTATTTTTTTTTATGTGCTTTTAAAAAATATGTTGAAGAATCGTCTTCATGGATGTGTGTCTACTTTCAGTGTCACTAGTGCACTTCATGTCAAATGCTGAAATGACAATAATGATGTATGATGCTATCGTGACTGTCAGTTTTGAATGCAGCATAGAATAGTAAAGTGACTGTGTGGCCACTTAGGTTCTTGGTTCTGTAGCTGCAGTGACTCAGAAGCTTGTCATGTGAATTGAGTCTGTCTTATTCATTCTCAGCACTGAGTCAGTTCAACTAAATTTTGTAAATGCAGGCAGACCATCTTAGAAGCAGATTTCACACTGCTTTCTACCTAGAAAAAAAAAAATCTAAATGCTTTCATTAGTTTTACCTTTTTTTACCACTTTGCAAAGTTTCTGCAATATCAGAACGTTAACTGCTTGTTACCTTGGACAATGTTTATTTTATACTATTAGGTTAGAAGAGTGTGGTTAACATAACTATCTGTTAACAAATTGAGAGCAAAAGACCAAAGTTAAGTAATAAGGAAACTGTCTGCTTCTACTGCTCCCCAAAACATTATAGAGTACGGAAGAGAAGTATGATCATCTTCCTTGTGTAGCTGCACAGAAGAGAGTATGCAAAAATATGATTTGTGTCTAAACAGCTTGAAGAGTATTCCTAATCTTCCCTGAGGCTACTGACCTTTTGTTGCACATTTAAAAGTACGATACCATTCTAATAGCATAGCAATTTCACATATATACATTCATTACATATATTTACATATGTAAGTATAAATATGCAACAATGAATTGTATGTTAAAAAGTAAAATTGCAGATTATTATAGAAACGTCATTGTTGATGCTGTTGTTTTTAATGCATTGAGTAGCAGTAGCATAAACCATCCTCGAAAAGATTTAGAAAATGTTAGAAAGATCAAGGAATTAATAGCAAATGAAATTCATAAAAATTGAAGTTATGCTTTAGAAAAATGAAGAAAGAAAAAAAAAGTAGTATCTAGCTCATCTCTTGTTCTTTCTTCCGTTTCCAGAAAAAGGAACTCAAGCCAGTATTATTCCGGTGATAAGTATTATGAAATAAATATGTGCTATGCAGCACAGCAGTGTGGTTACTCTAAATGTTCAGGAGGACGTAACAGTAAACACAGTAAACAGTGGAGTGTTCTTTGATGGTGAGAAGCTGTAACATGCTAAATTCTGAGGTTTACGTGCAACAGAAACCGTACTGTGTAGAGACACTCCACCTACAGCACTGTGGTCAAAAAGTTGATTGAAAGGTGTTTTAGTTGCAGAAAAATATGTTGAGTTAGTCCATTTTATTTTCTGTATGTTAAGCTTTTTCTAAAATGTTAAATATATATGTATATTTTTCAACAAATAGATTGCAAGTTTCTGCAATCAGAGTAAATATTAAAAGGGTGTTTGAAAGACTAGTTTATTTTGCAGAATTTGAAAGAAGTTTTGTTAGCTATCACATTATTCATTCCAAAACTCAAAAGCCATTGAGACAGATGAGATAGAATTTACAATCAATTACACATATTTGAGGAGAGGGCTGTGTAAAATGTGTTTATAAAATGACTGAATAATCATACTTAACAGCAGTGGATCTTTTCTTAGTGGTACTTTGTCTCAGGCTAAAGAAATTGAAATGACAATAAGAGGAGTGACATTCAGTATACATTTGGGAGAATAACTGTTTGTGCTATTGGCACAGAGCCTTCACCTTTTGAGATGGACAGCAAATAGGGATTAGAAATACTTAGAGGTCACGCTTTCCATGGCATGTTCTAGTGGGATTTAAAGGTAGGCTGAGGTTCCAGTTAGCATTAACCTGCATTAGGAGTTTGATGAGATAAAACAGCAGTCTTATAAACCATGCATAGAGGAATCTTCTTTCTACAGCATTAAAGTGCAGAGGTGCTGCTGCGTGTGGTCATTGAGCAACAAGTATAGAATCACGCAGACATAAACTTTGTTAAGTTTAAGTTAAGTCTGTCCTTTCTATATCAAATACCTTGCCTAAACATTAGATTTGATTAGCATTAGGTTTATTAAAACCACATTTTATCTGAAAAAGTAACGTCACTGACAATTACTAGAAAAGGGAAAGTTACTAGGGAAAGAGAAACTTTCAAGGATACTATTAGCTTAAACACTAATGGACAGTACTTATTTTTATTGGAACTTGTAAACTAAGCGCAGAAAAGAAAGGAAGAAAAGCATTTATATATTTGTTGTGCAGAGTATTCCTTAATCACAACAGTCTCTGTGGAAAATTATAGTTGCATACAAGAACAAATGCTTTTCTTACTACATTGCCTTGCATGAGGTGTCAGTGCATGAGCTGACCTACTAGGAACAATAAGCCCATCCTTTTGTAGTTTGACCCACAGTCCCTTATATCAAAAAATACTAATTCATATTCCTCAACATCTAACTTGAAGGGAGCTAAAACTTGCTACGTCTGCATATAGAAAGAGACCACATTACATAGATATTTGTTGCTGGTCGGCTGGTGTTTTCAATATTTATTTTGTATTTCTCATTTTTTACACGACACATTAAATAAGATATAACTTAATATTTTTAAGTTAGATATTTCTCTAGGAGTGTTTTGAATTGTACAAAGACATAACTTTTTATACAACTTAAATTCTATATGAAATAATTCCTTCTGCTGAAAATCCAGGAGTTGGTTAGAACTGGTTCATTACTGGTGAACCAGTAATAGGAAATTACTGCATGTGTTCAAACTATTTGCTTTTGCAAATCTAAGCTACAGTTTTAAGAAATTGATGGGGAAGGTCCCTTTTATGTGTACCTTGAGTATAGTGCACAGAGAATGTCTCCTCACTAGCATAACAAAACATATTCTATTTTGAAACTCTATTTGTATTTATGTGCTTTCCTTCTGAACTCAGTCAGTTCAAAGACTACAGCAGACAAGTATATTTCCAAAAAAAATAAAAATTAAAGGACTACAAAAAACCAATTTCGGGATTATTTACAGCCTTTTTCTTTTCTTTTCTTCCAGGTGACATTTACGAAGAGGAAATTTGGGTTAATGAAGAAGGCTTATGAGCTGAGTGTTCTGTGTGACTGCGAGATTGCTCTAATAATCTTCAACAGCACCAACAAACTGTTCCAGTATGCCAGCACGGATATGGACAAAGTGTTGCTGAAGTATACTGAGTATAACGAGCCACATGAGAGTCGAACGAATTCAGATATTGTTGAGGTAAGATTTTGTTTTCTGTGAGTCAGACAGGTTCAATCACACTTTCAGGAGGGTCACAGAATGATTCTGGGAGTTGATCTAGCAGCAAAAGAGCAGGACATGGAATGAGGCATGCTGTTGTGGGGCTGAAGACAGTGTGTGACGGGCAGGAGAGCAACAGAGACTAGAGGGAATTCATTTATTTTGTGAGCTGTGTTAATCCTGCTGATTCTCAAATGCATAGCAAATGCTCCTGTGATGGAGCCTGCCCTCAATTGTCCAGCTTTCTGTCCTGCTTTGTCTCATGGTTGCTCCCAAGGATATCTTCCCCAAGAGTGCATTGCATGCATTGTGTCCTCACTCCAAGAGTTAGAATGTGCTCCAGCCCGGAGTTGAAAAAAAATACATTGTAAAAGACCTGTAAGAAAGATTTAGAACTAGTGTTGTAAGGCATCCGGGGGACGTTTCTAGAAACTTTTTGCTTTTCTACAGAATTGGGAAGGTTTACAGAATGCAAGAAAAGTTGACTTATGAGTTATATTGCTTCAGCTCTCTATCCTGTGGAATGCTGTTACCATAATATAATAATATCAAAGAAATACCATCAGAAGGATGGAGATACCAAATAAATATGTTTAGAAAATTGAACTAGACAAGGCAAGTTTTATCTACCATTAGTAGTAATGACACATTGAAAATAGATTTTTTCAATGTTAAGCTCTAATATTTACAGAAAAATCAGTTTAAGCTAATCACATTAAAATTCAAACCATCCAACGTACATGTAGCTTTCAACAATACTTTTTTTGCAGTAAGAAAACAATCAGAGTACGATCTGAAGAACTGCTTATGTGTATTATACAAGTCTTTTTTTTTCAGAACACCTAATTGTCTATTGGAAGGATGTGGTCTTGTCTTGAAAATCAATAAAACTTTGATCATGCTATCAACTACCTTAGCCCACACAATTAAATTACTTCAGATGATTTTAAAGGCGTTAGTTTCCAATTTTTAAATAATCTGGATGCTTCTGAAAATGAGACTTTTGGAATTGGCACCTGAATTCATGTATTTTTGATTAGCAGTGTAGGAAAGAATATGTGTAGGTTACATATAAACTATTCAAACTGAGATTATGTACTGCATAATAGGCATCATGACATTCATTGTAAGATGTCACAGTCCAACACCACTGATAAGCAAAGATTACAGGAATCCAAATGACTTTTCAGTCTGTCCTTAAACCAACATAGGATAGATCAGGATTGTACTGTTGTCTTTCTTCCATGATCTCCCAACAATTTTCCTCCTCTGTTAGGGGAAGGTCAGGTTCTGTCAGCAGAAAAAAAAAAAAAAATATGTGAGTTAGGAGTAAGAAGAAATTGTATAATTTCTTCCTCCTCTCCATCATCTCTTTTCCTCTCTTACTTCAAACCTCCTACATAGACATGAAGCCTTTCCTGTCACCCAGCTCTGCTTGGCCCATGTCCTGTTCAGCAGAATTCAAAATCTATCCCCAAAATAATTCCCTGTCCTCTTTTAGTGGCAGAAAGCCAGATTATTCTTAGCAGGAAAAGTTTCCTGTGATATCTTTACTTCTTCCTGCAGGATTTCTGGTGGGAATGGGTGAGTAAGCCACTCGCTAGAGGATTATTACTTGTTCGCAATGAATGAAAATTTCTGGCCACAACGGCTGTGTTTTTTTCAAGGAACATGGGTAAAAGTTTGTATAGGTTTATGAGCAGTTTTGCATACCAGCGTATAATTTTTCTGACAATATTCAAAATTCAGTTACCATCACTTCTCATTGCTTAGAAAGGGGCCAAATGAAAGTAGGTATCTGCAATAAACATTCTTTTATTTCAGTAGTCTACTAAAGAAGTGCATTTTTTAATGGCCTTTCTTCCATTTGTATCCTCAGCTCTGAATTAAATCAGTTGACTGTTTTGCTTATATTGTTTTTGATGTTCTACCTGCAATGCAAAATACATAAGCTATACCAAGGCCAGGATCACAGGAATTCTTGTGCATGCAGAGGTTTAGAATAAAGTTCCATATTACTTGATAATTGTCAATGTCAAGTATCAATTAAAAATGATGCAGTCGAGGACTAAGGCCCACAGAAATAGGCAGTTTGAGAAATTTCTTGACTTGGTATAGTTTGGATATATTTTTAGATACAGGATGTAAATCTGACACATACTTAAATATCTGAATTGAACAGTTAAAGTGTGTACATTACACATATTTTCCTTGTCAGTAGCCCTTTTTTTTTAACCTTCAGACAGATAGATTTCACACTTTCAAGTTTTTAAACTTGTTCTTCTGGAGCAGTAAGAAACAGATGAGAATCAGTATTATTAAATATGATCATTTTTAATTAAATGACTGTTCAGTACCTGTATTTCAATGGAAAAAAAAAAGGTATAACTGTGCTTTTAGATTTCTGCATGGATTTAGAGAAAGAAAAATTTTGGGGGTAGACTTTTGGAAATTTAAAATATAACTTCAACTGTAAAAAGTCCCTAATCCAATTTCTATTCATATTTGGCATAATTAACCATTTAACTATTTTCCACCTTGCAGCAGAATTATGCTATCAGTAATTAAAATGTGGTGTCTATATTAAAAATTTTTAAAAGTGTAGGTTTGTGATATGTAGTTACTTACTCATAATTTAAACTACTGCAATTAAAAACTATTCAAATTTTCATGGATGTTGTTAATTTTATTAATCAGGCATTTTCAGTTTATTTACTGATCAATTATGTTGAGAATTTCTGAAAGAACATGTCTTCAGGCCATAACATTACTTGAAGGAGCAGAAAACACCAAGTATCATTTATCTAACAAGCATTGCACTGTTTTTCAAGGGATGAAAATATTTGAAATTAATTTTAGTATTTGTGATTCTACGAATCAAGCAATTTGGTCCTACTGAACTTACAGCTATATAGTCTGATAACTGGTGTGACATAAAAATGAGTGAGAGAGAAGAGAGTATTTTAAAATTCACTGAGTTCTGTGTAATTTTTAAAGTCTCAGTTTAATTACTTTAACAAAAAATTTACACTTCCCTTACACATAGAACAATTTCATTTTGATGCAATATATATGCAGTTCCCTCATTCAAAATGGAGTTTGTTAATGTGCAATTCGGCCTTTCTGATTTCATCAGCTCCTACAAATTACCTACAAGCTGAATTTGTTTCGGTTATTACCCAGTTAATACACTTACAATTTCCACTGGTTACTAAAAATTAATTCATACTCTTGAAGGAGAAAATATTTGCATTCAGCATGCAAGTTTCTCCATTTTAAGCAACAGTGACAACTACTTCAAGTCTCTCTGAAATTTATGTGGAGGTTTTATGATACGTATTAGTTCTGCAAAAAAAAAGGATTCATTTTGAGACTTCTGTTTAGAGTGAACTGGATTCCTAAAACTGAAACTTTTATGTCCTCACCCACCAAACCACTCACGCCACAGACTTTCATTCAATTTTCCTTCAGTTAAAAGCTGCATGCTGGTGGCTGGATATAGTAACTTTAAGAAATAGCAGAGTCTGTGTTGAGTTGTTGTACCTGTGTGCACTGAGAAGGAAGGAAGATTTTCATCTTTGTGTTAACTTACCAGTGTTGTATGCAAACACTAAAAACAGTGCATTCAGCAGCTCTCATTTAAAATCCTGCCATGCAAGTACTAGAAGATTTGTAATTCTTTACTTAAAATGGCGTTACATTTTTAATCATTATAAAAATCCTGAGGCACTTATCACACATTTTTTGGCGCAGAATTAGGTTTTTTTACAGATAGTTTCAATCTTTCCTTAGAAGTTTCCCAATATCTCCAGTTCCTGTCTGCTTTAACAGAAAAAGAAGTTACCTTATAGGTCTGTCATTTAACATTATCAGCACAATTGTATAGACAAGCATTTCCTTTTAACAATGAGGAAATGCAGAACAAGAGTGTCAGTTTTACAACTAACAAGTACATGCATTATGCATTTTTTGTGCTTATTAAGATGAGGCCAGATCCTCTCCTTGCTTCTGTAAAATAAAAATGTAGCACAACTTATTTCAGTGACATTTCTTTGTCACACTGCTATAAGCAAGAATGGAATGCGATGCTGAAGTACTGTAAGCCCACCACTTAGGAGCTTGGAAAGGACTTCCCTTGTATAAATACAGGGAAGTGTTTTGCATCTTGGCAGCAAATACAATTACAGTCTTAGCCATGCTACAGAAATCTACTGTGGCTTTCAACTAAGCCACCAATCTGCTGATTTAAGGTGAAATTTCCTGCCTATTTTCTCTCACTGTCCCTGCTTCCTTGTCACTTCTTTCATATCAAATTGCCAGCAAATCTCTAGTGAGTTTTCACTTAACTTTGTTTTTGATTCTGTTTTGTGACACCAGGTCTAATACCCTGATCCTTACTCGGCATGCACATAAATAATTCCTTCACAACTCACTAACTGCTCCACCTTTCAACTCTTTTTAGGCCCCTGGTACATCAGTTTCTTTGACCCTCCTGCTCTTATTGTCCTGTTTCTCCAGCTGGCTCCCATTCCCCTTTTGAGTCAGTGGTCACTACGTTTAATTCAAATTCTTCTACTAGGTCAGCCCTCACAAATTCATCCCATTAACCATATCTTCCATTTTCTGGCACACATATGTCCACCTCCTCACTTCCCCTCTGCTGTACCACTAATTACTGGTAAAGAGAAAAGAGGAACAACACAAAATTCTTCCATTTTTCTCTTTTCTGTCTTAGCTTCAGTTACCAATTCTGATCACCCCCAAATCATCTCTGAATTTTGTAAATATCATTCCTTAAAACTCTCTTGCTTTCTGCCTTTGTCTTTATCTTTCACAGTTACCTATTTTCAACTAATCCTTTCTTTCCTTTTTTTCTTCTTTCTAAATAAAGTTTACACACAGAAGGAATACAACATCCCTTTCAAATACTTACAAATAGCAAGAACTCAACTCCTACAGTAGTGTCATATCCTTCTCCTTCAATAAAACCTTATAATCATTTGGCTTCTCAGCTGTACATTATCCTACACTGGTTTTGGTTTGGATTTTTGGTGCTTTTTTTGTTGTTGTTTCTTTGTTTGTTTCTTATGTGTGTGTGTGATTTTTGTTGTTTTTTGTTTGTTTGTTTTTCCCACTGAATACTTACAAGCATAGCATGCCCTTTCAGCTCCTTTTTTTCACTCACTTTCACAAAATTTCAAAGTACTTCAAACATGGCACAAGTCGCAAAATAAGGTGATGATTATACTGTAACAAGATTCTCCACGTAAAGTATATTAATCCTGTTTCAGTCAAAAAACCAGTTCTGAGGGTCTCCTCATCCTCGCTTTCATCTTTCTTGACTTCTTGTCAGTGCCACACATAATTCTTTTATGTCAACCTGAGCCTTCTATTGTAGATAAATTCTTCTGTCCATTTCCTGTTGTCTCACCAGCTGTTCCTTCAGTCTGCATGATACACATCAGTGGCCCACCATCCTTTTCTCATTGTAATTGGATAAATTTGGAGAAACTCAAATTATGATGAACTCTTAGTGATAGGGAAGATTGTGTCAAGAATTAGCCTGAGTTGCTGTAGCAACTGTTGTGATGTTGTTGCTAGTTGGCAATAAAGGAAACTAAGAGTAGTTCTAATTAAAAAGCAGAAGTCGCATTTTTAAATAATTCAAAAATTAAAGATCTTTTAATACGGAATCCAGCACTGACTATTCAGTGTGTTTTCCATATGGAATTATTGCTCTACTACCTGCTGAATTGACCTTGTGGAGAGTATTTTACCTTCCTCAGTGCACTCCTGCATTTGGTGACGGAGAATGAACTGAACATAGCAAGACAGACTAGAGCCAACTGCAACGTTTTCCAGATAGGAAAGAACTGAACTGCCAGACACGTGAAATTCTGCCTGCAGATTGCACATCTTTCATTGCACATGTTTCATTTACAAAAAGAAACATCTTTACACACCTCAGTGTTAAGACATTAGAAAACAAATACCAAGCCGTGTAGATTTAGATTTAGATTTAGAGAGATTAGGAAGAAATTCCTTGCTGTGGGGGTGATGAGACACCAGGTTGCCCAGAGAGGTTCTGGATGTCCTCTCCCTGGAAGCATTCAAGGCCAGGCTGGATGCAGCTTTTGGCAACCCGGTCCCTGCCTATGTGGGTCTCTGCCTATATCAAAGGGGCTGGAACTTGATCTTAAAGGACTCTCCTAACCCAAACTATTCTGTGATTCTATGATTCTGTGTAGATTGGTGAAATTCATAATATTGCTTGTGTCTGTGTGTTTTTTTTTTTTTTACTGCTTACTGAAGCACTTTGCTCTAAAAAATACATAAGGAAAACACTCAACTAATTACAGAATTGTTGAATCATAGAATAGGATCATGTAATCATTAAGGTTGGAAAAGAACCCTAAGATCTTCTAGTCCAAACGTCCATCTACTACCAGTATTGCTCACTAAACTATGTCCTTATAACATCTACATCCATTTCCAAAGCTTTGTGGAAGAAATAGCTTAAATTGAGAATCTGATAGACATTTAGCTTGAACGGGAGCAGAGTGGTAAGATGCACAAAATGCTGCTAAGCCTCCAGTGAATCTTGTTGAGACTTAATACACCTTTAGCACATCAGAAGGTTGTAATGGATGAGGCTGGCATTCAGGCACCAAAAGCTGCATGAATGAGACCGGCTGTGTGGGCAGTATATTGTGCCTGAGAGGAGTGCCACAGTCCTGTTTTGCTTTTGAGCTTACTGCAGATTAATTTACCAATTCTTGCAGGTGTGCTGTGGGTTCTGTAGGACATTAAGGATTAGTCACTTGGTAGGGAAGTTCTGAATGAAATGAAGGGGGAAAAATTCATTCTGTCAATTATTTCTAAAGGTCACAGAGCTAATGAGTAGCTGGGAGGTTAATTAGATTCTAAAAGCCTCTTCATATCAATTAAGACTCTTATCTTTATATTTGTAGTAAATAAGCCCATATAGCTCTCTAAGTGTGCTCCTTCGAGGACAAGCAAAGCAACTGTTGGATTCTGTTTAATGTAATAAGAGTATTTGCTTCTTCTGGCATCATAACACAATGCTGCATATAAACAAGCTGTGAAATACGCATCAAATCAGATCTTCAGCTGTTGAAATCAGTGGAAATATTTCAGCTAGCATGGACTGAAGATCTGGGGCATTATAGAAAGTAAACTTGTAGGTAAGAAAGGTTATTCAGGGTGATCTAAAGACAGTGCAGTCTATTGGATACTGCCCTGGACCAGGACTCGTGAGACTTACATTTTATTAATAGCTTTGCCAAATACTGTTGTGTGACCTTGGACGAGTCACATTTCCTCTTAATGCTTCAGTTTCCCTATCTGTAAAATGGGAATAGCGTTATTGATTTCCTTTGTAAATTGGTTGAAGACCAGCTTGCTAAAAAAACAGCTACTATTACCAGTTTCCACAGGCCAGGAGATGATTGGACAGGGTCAACTGCCCAAAGGATTTCATTTAAATGATGATTTAGGCTTTTTAAGTATTTGCTTCTCATTTCATTTTAAGTAAACATGAGCCAAGCCATTATTGCTGACCAGATGTATGACAAAATCATGGGATGGGATGGGCTTTAAGATCTTTTTCTTTTTTTTTCCAATATTTATTTTGTCTGTCTCTGTTTGCCTTTTCAATTTCAAGCCTTTGGAAAATGTGTTTGTAATCTATTATTCTCACATGACTTTATCTTTTTGCTATTTATGGTAAGTACAAAAAGGTTATGGAGAAGAAAATACACTGTTTTCAAAAATGATAAAAAAAGATCCGCTCCGCTTTTTCAATCTTAATTTCATTTTTTCAAGCAAATAATTAAGAAGTGAATCTTTTAAAACCTGATATTCTTACCTAATCTCATTACTCCAGCAGTTTGGACTTAATGTAAATATTAGCTCTTGTGAGACCACTTTGGGCTTTGTTTTTGGGAAACTTTGGGGCTGGAAAATTGTGGAAGTCAGTTCATTTCTGTCAAAATTAGTGCATCTACTACATCCAATAAATAGCAGATTTTCCTTCTCACTTATACATATGAGATTTTTGACTCTTTATCTTTCTGTCCACAAACTATTATATTTATCACAAAATAAAAATTCAACTGTATACATTGCTTTTATTTTATTTTGAATGTACCTGAAATTAGTCCAGAAAGTAAAAAAGCTAAGAGAGTGAGTTGCTTGTTTGTCTTTCTCTATCTCTTTCTTTCTCAAAAAGGCTAGCTTTCCACTATGATTTATTTGCACCCAGGTTTTAGTTGGCATGAAACATATTTTTTAACCCTAATAGATGTCAAATGAAAGTGAAGTAGCTCACTTGATAAACTTGCCTTTCCATAATTAGAGTGTAGGGATAGAGAAAAGAGGAATAGATGCAAATGGAGGAACCTCCTGGTTTTTATTTATTGAAAATCAGTCCTCATTACTGGCCAGGTCCTCCTCCTGTTTTTTTTTTTCTTTTACACTTTTGTTCTTAATGACCACTTCAAAAATATTTCAATATTTTAGGAAATATTTTGGCTGGATTTTTTGTGAAAATGGTGGGATAACAAAGATGAAAAATATAAGCAGAATATACATGTGTTTCCAACTGTTTTCATGCTTACTTTCTTTTTCAAACTGGGAACTTAAATCTGTACGTCTTAGAGCTAGTTCTATTCCACAGATGACTGTTTCTTTCTCCAAAACATGATATATCTGGCTGAGAAACTGGAAAAATCTCACATGCCTGTGTAACATTCTTATAACTTAATAGCTCCAAAGTTTTATCCCAATCTAGTCATTGGAGAACGTTCTTTGTTTTTGTAGTCACTGTTTCACATAGTAACATCTTGTTGTATTTTGGTCTGTTTGCCAGAGGGTAGGTTTATTTTTAAATCCCTGAACTCTGAATTTTCTTTATTTTTCCAAGATTGGAAGCAGCTGAAACGCCTGGAGTTACAGGTTGAAGGGCTTGCTTCACAATGTGAGATGGGAAGCCTCATCCCCTCCCCCTTTTGTGTTTTTCTTTTTTCAGATTTTTCCTGACAAATGTCTCTTAACTGATATTCATCTAAAAATAGAAAACTGCCTGACTAAAAATAGCTTGGCTCTCAGTCTTGCCAAGGAAAATGGAGAGGAATATGCGTGGAATAGAAGGCTGAGTAATCCAGCTCTATTCATTCACAGATCCCTTTGAGAATGCAGGCGATGATAAAGTGCCCTCAAAAAACCACAGGCCTGACTTGCTCTCTTCAGACTCTTAGGTGCCAATAAACATTTTAGCCCAAGGATATATATATATTTTTTTTTATCATAGATCGTAAATACTTTCTGAAAGACAAGGCTTTGTTTCACAGAAGCTGACTTACTGTCAAAAATAGCTGACTTTCCTAAGGTCCTTTTTTTTTTTTTGACTTTCCACATATTTTTAAATTTATTTTTAGATGAGCAATGACTGCAATGTTCTGTCAAGAAGTACCATGAAATGTCACATATCTAGTTTGAATGAATGAAACAAATAGATACTTTTCATTGATTTCATACTTTGGATCATACCCTCAAGATTTCACATATTGCTAAAGAAAAGTTTGTTACTCTGATTCTGAGCACTGGAAGTGAGTGAGTAGGCAGCCAGCTATTTCCACACAGAAGTCAAACAGTTTAGTGGCCCAGTACCTCCTGCAACACATGAGTTAAATTTGTTATTAGTAATTCTTCATGTCTCCAAAGCTCAGGTTTATGCAGGGGAGTGTAGGAGATGCAAATGGAAAGGGGAAGAGTTTAATTAACTTCAAATAAGCCTGTTGAGAACTCTGCAAAGCAGAACATTTTCATTTGGAAAGCTGTCTTCTGAGAGAAAGTCAATGTCGTTTTGGTCTGCAGAGGTTTTTATATCACGATTGTGAGGTATCACATGGGGTACCAGCTACACTGACAGGAGGAAAGACACCAGGAAAGGCAGAACATGATATTTAAAACAGAAGTATTTGTTATTAGTCTGTATAGAGTTTTCTGTTGTGGGTTTTTTTTTTTTAGTTTTGTGTTATTGTTGTGTTTTTGTTGTTTTTTTTTTTTTTTAATCTGAGTAACCTGGTCAACACAGCAACAGGGTGTGGAAATGTCAGCACAGTTCACAGGGTTATTTGGGCCTGAGTATTGTTTTGTTCAGTTCCTGTAATGCTGCTTGTGATAAGACTCTGGAGACAAAGGACGATAATTGATGGAAGGGGACTTAAATCATTCCAAAAAGAATCAAGGTCCTTGTATTTGGGTACATCAACTCTTCTGGTCTCCTTCCTCCTTGTAAAGCATTTTTGTCTTCTTGAATGTTGGCCCCCTACTGCTCTTTGTAATGTAGGCAGACCACAAGTGATTCCTTTATGCAGTACACAGGGTGTAATTGTGTCTGTGTGGTGTATTAGTAATTACTGAGGCTGAATTCCTGTATTGTATCTTCACTGCAAGTGTGGAAAAGTAGGGCACACTATCCTACATTACCATTTTCAACCTAGATAGTGAGTTACTTATTGCTGTGTTCCGGAGACAAAAGCTTTTGTGAGCAAACCCATTTTTCATTTTCAAGACATCCTTTGAAAGGTAAATACAAAATGTGGTTTATTTACCTGGATTCTGCACAGCGACATAATCAGAAGTGTACTACTACCATGTCTTCTGTTTCCTCACAACTGTCTTCAGAGCAGATAACTGGACTTGCCCTCTTGTCCCCGCAGAAGTTTTGTTTTATTGGGTTCCTATAAACTGTCAGCTGCTCCCATCCAACTGTGGTTGAAGACTGAGCATTCATTTATTCATTACAATGAATAAAGGTTTTTTCTTTAGTGTACAGATGTTCCCAGATGCTGTCCCTTAGCTGCTGCTCACAACTCCTTTTATATAGGTTGAAGAACTCCTACATTATCAGAAATCAAAGAACCCTGATATGTAAAGGATCTCCTCCAATGAGATGTTTACACCCCTGACTTTATTAAAGTCTAGAGTGGTCAATGAGAGCCTTCTGGCAAACTCCAAAATCATCTGGTTACAATTTCTGCAGACAGCAATTTTCTGCACATTCTATCACCTTTTGTAGTAAGTAATTGTATAATAGCTCTTCTTTCTACAAACATTTATAGAGGTCCCGTTTCAGGCAGTGAAACTGTTTGCAAGGAGAAAGCTGAACGCTCCACTAAGAATAAACAGGACCATACCTTTATTTTAGAAGCAGTTTCCCTATCAGTAAGGGTGGCAGAATTGGGACCTAAATGGTTCATACACTGAGTAGCATTCACATGTTTATATGGAGACATAAATGTGCAGTAAGTATGCTTTCTCACCACAGAGTTAGCAATAAGTGAGCCCTTTCTTGAGTAACAAAGGCTCTGTGCAGGAGGTGCTTCATGAATAAACCCTGGAGAGGCTGGGGATACAAAAAATCCAGCTTTGTGCCTAGGCTACCTCACCTTCAAGGAAGCTGGCACTTTAAAAGCTCTGCTTTCCTTATCCTTTCGTGTTGCATGAATCAAAATTCCTCCATGCCTCTTCTCCCCTGGGCTGGACGCAGGTAGCACTGTTTGTTCTTGAGATATCTTCCCAGTGTTTTCACAGCTCTGGCAAAAGCTCTGTTAAACTTCAAAGTATGCTGACTTTTCTCCCTTTGTTAAAGTAAGAAGGTATAAATTAATTATTTACTTGTGTACTATAATATTTGCATTCATCCTTATGTATTATGTAGCTAATATTGATTAGGTTCCATTTGCCCTCTATGTGTTTGTTTGTGTAAAAGACAATTGAAATTAATGTAAATTACCAAATTTGCAGGGCTATAAAACCTCAAACACCTAAGCTTTATTGTTCTGCATTTTTAATATTCACAAGGCTAGCGGTCAGCTGTTAATTCATGTTGATAGGTCAGAACTGCTAAGCTCTCCGTGGTAGCTATTTCTGAAGCAGCCACTGTTCCTTGAACAAAAAAAAAGAACATTTTAAATGGGTTTTCAATCAGCATTTTCCTTATGCTGTAGTTATAAATTCACAACTTTACATTATTGTGTCTTCCTTAGTTAATATTGCTGTGGGCACTTTTGCATACGATTACCAGTTAATGAGGGAGTAAATACGCTATTAAAAGAAGTTGCATAATCTGTGATCTAAACTTTAATTAACTGTATTAACGCTTTTCCATGATAGGGAGTGGTGTTAAAGGAAAAAAAAAATTATTTTATATTGAATAGGCTTGCATTAGAAAAAAAAAACTCAAACCCATTATTTATATCATCCTGTGTGATCTATAGACAACTATAATTACATTTTATAGTGCACTGTTATAGAAATGAGCATGCACTTTACTTTGGGTTGTTAAAGTATACGTTTATTTCTTTGATCAAATGTTGCAGCACACAGGCTGTTCAAAGAAAGCAAATTATAGAAGAGTCAATAAGAGTATTTTAAACAACTCACAGCTGCTATAGATTGATTTAAAAGAGATGAAAATCTTGACAAGGAAGCAATTCCTAATGGAGCATATGTTGTTTAAAGTATATTTAGCTTACTACAAAAGAATCATAGCTATAACATGACCAAACATAAAAACACGTAATTTATTCTTTCACAGTTATAATCCAAGGCTTGGTTATTACATACTTCTAGCATGTTCAAACAATTATCAATAAAATAGAAGCTTTACACTTTTGTCTCCAGCAGCTGTAAATGTGCACTTTAGCATTTAATCTGTATTTTTGTAACCTACTGAAAAGAAGCTTTTCTTCTCAAAAGTAAATTTTCCTACAATCCATATATATTGTTTAACTCAAGGATGAAAAAATCATAATTATGCTTCATTCTTTCCAGCCTGTATCTTAAAGTGTTTCACAGAAGTGACTAAACATAAGCTTTAAAATATGGCAACTAAAATTATTAACCACAAGCCTAACTTGAAGCACATGAACTTCCTGAGAGTCCTTGTCATTTGATGTTGAAGGTACATGGGGGCCTGTACTATGCTCCCTTTGGATAAACCCAGTCTAAACCAAAATGGAAAGCTCTTCCCCCAGAAGATCCAGAAACTCTCCACTACAAAGGAAGTATCCCTGGCAAGCATTTAATGAATGCCTGAATACCCTATAGGTCATGGGTGGAGGTGTCTGCAAGCCCTGGTAAGCACAGTTAACTTCGAATCAGGGGTAGGATTTCTGTTTGCTTGGTCTGGATCTGTCTCACATATCCTAACCACCTGCTGCCAGGCTTGGATTCTGTTCAGCAGTACAAAGCTCTTACTGTGCCCTGCATGGGAAGCCTCATATCCTAACAGTTTGAGTGCCACTTTGGAGGTCAGGTGCCTAAAATATCAAGTATTGCCAAACTGAGCTTTCTGTGTCCCTGATTCCCTTATTGGACCTGTTCCATGGCCCTTTCCTGTCACCAGGCCATTTTTTGCAGCAAGGGAATTACAGCAGGGTGTGGACTGCTTTTTATGGCTCCAACGTAAGCTCTTGGGTGCACATCAAAGCAGTGTGGCTAAAAGAGAAGACTCATTGTGAACTAGTTTTCTATCCTGTCCCTTTAAAAAATACTGATTTCACAACTGAGCCTTAAGAAGGTGTGCTCTTATTTCTCTGTCCCCTAGTCATCTTCATTTATAGCTTTCAAATATTGGCAGGTATGGGAGATTCTGCTTAATTGGCTTCATTAGCCCAATGATTGAACTGTTGGGACTCCTGCATTTGACTGTTCTGAGTTGAGCTACATAGAATCGTAGAATTGATAGATAGGAAGTAGTTTGTTTTCTAGAGTAAAACTTCCTTGATGGCTATGCCTATGAGGATTTCACAGCTAAAGCTGAGCAGGCTTTTTTATGCTGTAGTCTATACTTAGGTGAATCCTTGAGTCCTCAAAACTTAACAGAAACCTCGCTCTTATACGGAATAAATTTTTAATTCCCATCCCATTAAGAAGTCTGAGAGTTCTTCTGTAAGTCATTTTTATAGAAGAAATGTTGTTTCCACCTCTTCTCTCACTGTCAGTGATGGAGCAAAAGAGCTGACCAAACATTCTGCAGTTAAGTTAAGCTTCTCCCTGATCTCTGTGACCAATTCAGTAGCACGAATGAAAAACTCATCCATTCCCACTACTGCTATTTTATTGCAGGGTTTTGTGATCTGGTATACCCCAGGCAGAAACAAGAACCCTGCCCAGCTTTGGAAACACTGTGAGAAGGCTTCAGTGTAGTTTATTTCGGAGTCTCATGTTGTTGAGAAACTGCATACAACCCTCAGGACTGTGAAACTGCAGAGACTAGGAACAAAATTGTTCCCTTCTGCAACAGAGAAGTTCTTATATGCCTGTTTCTTTCATGCCTACTGGCCTCTTCCTGGAAAGGATCTCATAGCAGTCCTGGTTTTCACTGAAATCTTGTCCCTTTTGGATACTTTTTTGTCCCTTTTACTGCTCTGAGTGCTATGTGAAAGTCTGGGCTTCTTGAAATCAATCAGATCTGCTTGCAGATTCTTGATTTTGATATTTCTAAAGTAAGAGTCAGAGCCATTTATATTTTGAGGTAAGTTCATCTTCAGTCTTGCCACAGTCTGATTTCTTTGGTGCAAACAGCATTTGGTTGATTTTAAAGTTAAAATATGAAGCAGATTTTAGAGACAGTATGGTCAGTATTCCTGTATAATTCCATGTGGAACATTTTAACTCTCTTTTTGTTGCATTGCAAATGCTCTGCAGAATTGAGGAAAGAGCTCGGGGTGCTGTGGTAGCAAGCTAATGGCAGCAGATGGCTTAGAAAATAGATATAATAATGGAATAATTTAACAAGCTTGTGTTTCTTGCTGCAGTACTGTCAGTAGGAAATACGGTTGTTCCATTTGTCAGGACAGTGGGTTCACCCTAAAGACAAAGGCAGATACAACAGGTCTGTAATTGGTCCAGACATCCAGCATTCCTAAACCTGTGGTCAGGTTGCTGTGAAGTTAATTCTATGTGCAGAGTAGAAGTGCAGAGAGCTGAAACCTGTGTTCTTTGTTATGTAGGGTTCTTCCTTGTATGCAAGCTAAGCATGAAAAAAATAATAATAAAAAAAATGTTCCAAACATTATTAACTTCTTAACATTTTTCTCAGTCTGTCTGAAATTGACAAAGATTAATTTTTTTCTCAGCAACACAGACCTCAAAACACTACCTGTGAATTGATGAATTACAAAGGAGGTTCTTTAAAACAAATGCATTCCTTAAGACTGCTTTGGAGTTTCAATTCCAAAAATAAATATTAAATTCCCATTTTAAAAGCTTTCTTTTTTCTATGTAACCTGTTTGGTTTGTTTTTTTTTTTTTTTTTTTTTTTTTGAGACACTGACTGAGACTGTCTGAGGAGTGAGCTGTGATAGTGTTAATACCACTCAGTTACTTACTGCCTTTCTCCATTGGAGGTTAGCAGCTCCTCAGCAGACTCAGAAGAGGGGAATGCATGCCCACCTCTCAGCTGCTACACCTCCACCACACAAGTTTGGGGTAAGCAATCTCAGGTTGCAGGGCAGTGCTGCAAAAGAACTGAGATCTGCATTCCTACTTCTGTCAAGTTGTGGAAGAAGGGAAACAAACTGACATCTTGCTCTGTTTGTCCGGTTCTCCAGCAAAATGAGTGGACTCCAGTAGAAGCATCTTTTGTAGCCCACAGAATTCTCTGTGTGGGAATACAATCTGATTAAAGGTTTGAAGATTTCAGACAGTAGTGCTTTGGCTAGCCAACATACCAATTCTTCCTTACAAAACTATAATTTTGTCCAAAAAAAGAAATGCAGTTTTACAATGAAAACCTTAACAGTTTAAATATGTTTAAGCTGCTTCTAGAGAAAGCTGAAATTTTCACAAAGATGGTCAGTTTCTGAATGAAGGTTTTTTTGCGTTGGTTTTGAGTTTGAGTATTTGGTGTTCCTTTCTTCTTTGTTTTTCCCCCTTGGCCATGATTTTTCTAGTATCTCTGCAAACTTTGCTCTCATATCCACATTTCTGGTCAAACTTTTCTGATTTGACTCTGCCTTTACCACTCCTGCTTTCTCAAGCAGTGATAATACTGGAAACTGCTACATTTGTTAAGTCTTTTTCCTTTGCAGAGTGCAGAAAACAACTGTTGTAGTGTTAGTTTAACTTAGACTCTGCTCAACAAAGCTACAGAAGATTTGTGAGGTCTGTCTCACTATAGTAAATTCAGAGTCCTTTGTGAATGCATTGCAGTTAGCTTGTTTTTTTTTTTTTTTTTTAATAAGGAATTTGTTCGTACAGCACCTCAATTACGTTGTTAGTTGTGATCATGCATCTTTTTATAGTAGGAGAAAAAGTGAATTAATAAACTCCATCCAGGAAGTTCGCAACAGAAATGGGAGCTAAACTTCAAACTCTTGAGATATGTACAAGCAGCTTGACTGCTGGTAATCCCATGTAAAGACGCTTTGCCTCTTCTGCCTCCATGACCGCACAATTTGCAGTAATGGAAATTTAGAACTCACTTGCCTTGAAAGCTTCCTAAATTCTGCAGGATGTGCCCAAAATCTGACCAGTTTCTGCTAAGTCTGACATTTCTGATTCTTTTCTTTTGAGAGAAGTGTTTACTCCTCTCAAGGGAAAAGCAGAGTGATGAGAGCAGTATGATTAGACTCGAAGGAAAGAGGAGCTGCTAGAAGGACCGGCTTTCTGGGATAATCCTGCAATCTGGAAGTTTCATCCAGCCCCTCCAGACAGATCTTCTGACTTTACTCTCTCAATCCCTCTTTGTTTACTATGTAGTTCAGATATCTGCAGCTTTCAACTTGAAAAATTACTATCAGAAGCTTGCTATTCCTGTAGGATATTCCATGGGAAAATAGACCCTTCTTTCCTTACTAGCAGATGATACTTTACGAAATAAAAAAATGTATATCATAGTCCAGATTTTAGCAGCTGTTTAATTATACATACAAGCTGCACAAATGTTTTTGGTAAATAGCATATAGTTTCTTGGTCTAACAGAAAGTAAAAAAAAAAAAAAAGGCATCTTAAATCAAATGCAAAATTCTGCATCATTTGAATCATTGTTTTCACAGTTAAAATCATGGGCCAATTTTTCCTCCCAAATGCATTCACTCTAAGCTTAGTAGGGGGACTTTCTTCCCTTTATCCTTGGTGAAAACCTGACTTTATCAGCGGAACATTGTTATTGCTTTGTTGCTATTTAAGACTACCATCCTGCAAAGGAGCAGAAGTCTAGAGTTTCAGAGATCTAACCTCTATTATAATTCACCATTTAAATACATATATATATATTGATTTAGGCATTTTTACCAATGGATAAAACAATTATGGTACTATAAAAATAAAAGGGGTTGTTCTTTGCCTTTAAAAGGAACAGCTATTCAGCAACATTTGGCCATTGTCATATTGGTAGGGCTTTTTAGTAATACCCTGTAATTTGATCTGCTGTAAAGTAAATGTTCAAATTCTGGGAAGGATAAAAAACAAAATGAAAAAACAACAACAACAAAAAAAGCCTTCTCTGTTCAGAACATTGATACATTCAAGCATTCTATGGGAGACCTCCAAAGAAAACCCAGGTGCTGGGGAAGTGGTGTTCTTGCCTCAGTGGGTGGCATTTTCACTGCTGAGTCAGTACTGCCCCGGCTCAGTGCTGCTGGATGTGCTCTGTTTCATATGAAATGGAAAAGCAAAAGGTTGTGGTCACCAAAGATTACCTGGCCTCATAATTAACAGTGGAGGTGTCTGCCCCCCTGATCAAGGGAATATTCTATGCCATGTAAATTATATCTTTTGTTGCAGCTTTATTTGTCAGAGATATTTATCATTTCTTCTCCTGGAAACTTTATCTCATAGTCTAGCTGACACAAGCTGACAATACATTCATCCCAAGGTGGCTTCATTTTGATGATATGTGAAGCAGTCCTTACACATACTATTTCAGAATCTCCTTCAGATGTCTTAGATCAAAAAACATAGCGCAGGTATATTTCCTATCAGCTGCCATTTTTCCTGTAATAATTTTTTGTGACAAGATTCTGTAAAATGTGTGCTACTTTGTTTATCTTGCTTCTCAAGTATTTTGAATATGGCATTTCGTATTAAATGTTCCCATTTATATCACAGAAAAACACCAACTGTCTTTGAAATAGTTAATGTTTTCCACAGTCATTTATACTAAGCCCTGCATACTTAAAATACTGTATATTTGAAGAGATAGTAACACTGATGTAACAGACTTGGTAACACCACTGTATGTCTAGAATAACTCAGCTGGTGCCTTTACAGCTGTTCCAGCCACAGATTTACACCAGTGTAAATGAGATCTGACTTCAGCCTTGTATTTGTATACATGTCTGACTAAATTAGACAGAAATGAAAATGTTGAGGGCTGTGCTCCATCTGGAAGGGATGAAGTCAGTGGAGAAGGATTACAGATAGACAAACATGAAAAGGAGGGAAATAGCAACCTGTTGATGATTACAGTGTTTATTTTTAAGTGGCCTCATATTCCCTAAAGAAGCTGAGATGATTCTCAGCTGAACTACTGTAAAGTTTATTTCCCTATTCATATGCTTTCTGTGTATGGCAGCAAAACCTGGTACACATCAAATATTCTGTATCTCACAGTATCTTCTTTTTTGAACGTGCTTAACAAAGTTTAAGGAAAATCTGGCCGTCTTCATATACTTGGACCACTCTGTGAAAGAGCTAATGAACTGACATCATGCTGTGGTTATGGGGCACTAGGCAAGTCAAAGATGCATCTGACCTTGGCCCATCTCTGTATCCCATGGTAGATGGTCTGCTTACAGGCTGGCAATGTTCCTCCCTGTGAACTACTGCAGGGAGATGGAATGCAGAAGCACTGTCTTCATGTAGTCGTCCCACAAATACTGATCCTTGTGAAACAGTCGGTTGCACTGCTAAGGCCAAGGCATACATGTATGGGCAGAGCAACGTGCAGGAAGAGTGTTGGCAACAGCAGGCTGAAACTTTCTGCCCAAGTCTACATCTTCTCTGTTTCCTCTAGTTGAAGAGAGGGCCTACAAAAAGCCTTGGGAAACCCATTCCAAGGTTATAGTTGTGGGGCTGCTCAAGGAGAAGCGATAATTATTCTATCCTTAGGCACAAGTATCATGAGAATACCTTCAATCTAGATAAATAACCTGCTGATTTTGAGCATGAAGCACTAACAGTCAAGTCAGTGGAAAGTTATGTGTTTTTAACACAGCAGAGCTGCACACAAATTTAGCTTTAACTCTAAACTTCAGTGAAAGGGCATTATTTAACAGTGCAGTAAATTCTTACTAAGGTTTAAAAGGATATTTATTTATTTACTTTTTTAAAAGTCATTTTAATTTTATATATTTGTAGGGATGATTATATCAGCTGTAGTCATAACTCGGTTGGCATTGTATTTATGCCATTAATCCCATCATTTCCAACTAATCTTGCACATGGAATTATTGTTTAGGAAGTTCCAGTTTCATCCGTAAAAGCACATCTCTTGTTTTACCTCTTGGGCTGCTCCTTTACTGCGTCACTGCTAATGGAAGCTAAATGCTCAACTGCAAAGACTTGCAAAAAATCCTTCTAACTTTGAGTGAGAAGGTGCTGAAACATGATACAGTAGCAGGTGTGTATACATGTGTATAAATGCATGTATAAATATATATACAGGCATATTTGTTTACAGACCTGTCCAGTGTTCCTGTGTTCCTGCAGGCTGTGACCACACAAGATGGCTGGAAGTGCAGCAGCAGTGTGGGTGAAAGTGCTGGGATTGAGACCAGATGGTGTGCTGGCAGGTGTGGGTGGTGAAGATGTGTGGTGTTGCTGCTGCTCACACAGTGCATGCCCTCTCCTGCCTCTGCCTGGACCCATCTCTGCTGTCAGAGCCAGGGAAACAAGATCTCCTCCACTGAGGGTTAACTCAAGAATTATACCTCAGCTGCCTTCAGAATTTGTGGGGCCTTCAGACCACTTGTTCTGTGATGACAGATGAGGATTAGCCTGAGGGATGTTGAAAGACAAGTGCTTGCCTTCTTTTAGGGAGCAAGCCCCTGCCTTCTCACCATCTCCAACCTCCCCATGGGGGTAGCCCAGAAGACAAGGTGTGCAATCTCCTGTGGATGCAGGAGATGCCCTGTGGAAGGACGTGGTGCAAGATGAAAGCTGACAAACACACATTCAGAGGGTTATGTGTGCCCCCTGTCTTGGCCTGCACCAGCTGCACCTCCTTGCCAAGCTTCCTGATACTCGAGTCATATAGTACAGCTAGGGGAAAGAAGAAAACACCCCACTATCCCAGCACTCTTTCAGAAGGCTGTTCATTAACTTGGTTTTGTACCTGTACTAAAAATTACTGTACCAGATATACGTCTTGTCAAGCATCAAGAGCATGAGTAGAAAAGAGTAGGCTGAACTTTGTAAGCAGGTGGAAATCTCATATCGTGAGGATCTTGCAGTGTATACGTACAGACACTCATAACATGCTGGTTGATTATCCAAAAGCGAAGAGAAGCAGATGCTGCTGGCAAAGGGTATCAGCATTGTTTGGTTTCACAAGAGGTGTGATTACAGAAGGTACTTGAAGGAGGAGAGAATAATCACTTGGCATGCAAAAATGAGAGTCAAATCCAAGCAGAGGGTCGATGTATTGTTGTGAAAAACACACTTACGTGTATTCATTTCAAGAAGAAAGACGTGCAGAACCAGACAATGGAAATTTTTTTTCTTTGAAACTCAGCTGAAAATAAGATAGTAACAAAAAGGTTAACATGTGGTTCTAGAAGTTCAGCTGTTATATAAGCCTTGTAGCTTATTTCAAAAAAAGAAAAAGGTATAAACCACAAAAGCATTTAATGATTTATACAAAAGAGGTAAGAAATGTTCCATTTTTCTTTTTTACTGGTATACTTTTTTTTTTTGTTACAAGCTTGTTAGATAACAGAAAGTATAATAATGTTTTATCTGATTCTCCTAAACATGCAATTAAAGTGCATTAGTACCAGCATACTAGTTTATGTTCATTATTAAATATAAAAATCTAAGAACTCCACATTAATGGAACATAAAATTTCAGATTTTAGTTACACTGAAGTCAGTGAATTCAGATGGATGGTTCCCATAGCAACCTATCTCTTCCTCCTTCTGTTTTTCATTCCACTAGAATCTTTCATTACTTGATTGCACCATACATTGTATAGTGCAATTTCATCATAAAATTTCATCATTATGTAACTGTGCAAGAGAAGAGAGTGAAGGTTGCCTTCACTCCACACTTGTTAACTTCAATGTTTCTATTGCACAGAGAGCAAACAGATGCTTAAATGAATCAGGCCCATGATTCAAAAATATTTCCTGCTTTTCAGAGGGTCTCCATAATTTGGGCTGGGTGCTTTGGAATGGCTGTAAAGCAGTTGAACACAATAGTGTGTGATTTCTCTGTAATCGGTTATTGTCTGCCTTGCCACGTAGATATGTGGCTCCAGCAAGCAAAACAAAGACCAAACCATTTTTCAGTTGTGGCTGGAAGATTTCTGCTATCAAGATACAGGAAAGTGATAGTGGAAAATAGAGGGCACTTGTGGTTTTTGTCTCCTAACAGTTGAGTATAATATATCACATTAAATCTTTGTGGATTCTCATGGTTGCTAGCAGGGTTATCAGTTAGAGATTCTTGTGGTAACTCCTCAACAGCATGGCAGATATGGGAATTGGTAAAAGCAGAACTATAATTCTTAACTTTTTTTGCAGTAGAAATTTTGATTATGGATGTAGATGAAGCCAACAAGGCAGTACTTCTCTATATACTAACACATAGAGTGGGGACCTTATCAAGTGACCTAGTCTTCTACCTTTTGGAGCTAATCTAAGCATTTCAAAGTCCTAATATCTGCAGCTTCTCAAGTCCCAGCATGCTGTGGAGATTAGTTCCACAGTATGTGTAACTACAGAAACTATGAAGAAAGGAGAAACTCCTCTAAAAGGATAAGAAAACTAAAAGAGAAAAAAAAAAAAAAAACCTTGATTTTCTAGTCTTCTCGAGTCTTTCTGTTAAAGAAAAACTAAAAGAAGATAATACTGCATAAACAAAGATTGAAGAAAAATAAAAGGCTCTTTCCTCCTCAAAAGCTTTCAAATTGTGATGATTTCCATTGTCTTGATAAAATCAGACCCAGCTGATAGTGCCATATTTTCTTTTGTGCTTTTGTAGAGATGATAAATTTTGCATGAAATGAAAGTAAATAGTTGTTTATACTTCATTTTACAGCAGCCAGTATGTCACTAAGTCAGCACTTATCAGAGATTTATAGAGCAGGATTTAGGCTAAACTGCTGGCATATGAGATCTCAGCCAAAGGTTGTTTTCCTTTAACCGTTTTGTTTTTCATATGTTGGGATGATTTTATGTTTCTTGTGTCCAGTGTAATTACTTGTTTAATTACTTGGGAAAAGTAGAGCTTCTGTAGTACTAAAAAAAGGCTTACTTTCTTTAAAAATAACTGAAATCTGACTTGGGGATCTCCAAAATGTAATGCTGTATGCAATTGTGTAATTTTATGTTCTTAAATATTCCCTGAATAGTCATTAAATCTTTGGAAACTAACTAAGCTCCAGGAGGATGCTATAGCTCTGGCTATTTTCCAGGATTTGCAGGAGGCTACGACAGCTTAACATGGTTTCTAAATGACTGCAAGACTAGGTCAAAGACCCTAGCCTGCTGAAACCCAGTTGGCCTTCTTAATGATTCCATTCTTCTCTGAGGTTGTGCCAGCCTTTATAATCAAGTGGTGACACAGAGCCAAGGAGGAGAGGGAAAAATTCACAGATTCCACAGGGCTTGTGAATAAGGATGGATCTGTAAGGTATCAGTCAGTGTCACTTTAAGTTGTGTTGTACCAACAAGTATCAAGTGTGCTGAAGCACAAAAGTAAAGGACTTTTCTGAGAGATATGAGTTTTATAATAGTGTGGGGAGTAAGGTAACACTCAATGCAGCAGAACAGACCAAATAATAGCCTGAGTATTGGGAAGTCAGAGATAATGATAAGATGCTCAGGATCATTATATTTGTCCTCAGTACCTTACTGCAGAGGATAAGTATGTCATTTTTAGCAAGCTCTCCTCTCCAGAGGAGGACTGTGAATTTGTATGTGAATATATGTGCCCATGCAGTCTATCCATCTGCTTTTCTGCCCATTTCATTATTAGGTTTTCATTCTTAATACTTTTTTATTTCAGTACCAAGGAAATCTGGCACAAAGGGAAGTCTTATGGACAATGAAATTCAACAAGATTCATGAAAATTTTGAGTTCTTGTGCAGGAAAAGAGATCATGGAGGTATTCCTAGAAGGTGTCACACATAAAGTCAGGGTTGCAGCATGAGTCCCTTTGCATAGAAGGAAAAAAGGATCCATAGAAGGATGGTCAGGGTACAAGAGAATCACTAAGAGACCTAGCTGCAGGAAGTCTCTGTACATTGCACTTCAACCCAAAGTGTAATTTGTAGAGAAACAGGCATTAGTTCCAGCACTCACAAAGCTAGAAGCTGTGCAGCATACTTGTAGACATTTTTGTTGTCTAACCTTAACTCACTAAAATTTAGGGGAGTTGGATGAGGAGAAGGGCACAGATTAGTGAACCAGATTAGCCATGTCTGCCAAAGCACCAGCTGAGCACTTTGGATTGGTGAATTTTGCAAGAGCAAGATTTGCCTTTATTCTGTTAAAGCAAAAGCTTCACTGTGGGCTGCTCTTCCATGGGCTGTAGTTCTGACCCAAGCCTGCTCCTGCAGGGTCTTCTCTGTGGGCTTTATATCCTTCAGACCATATCCACTGCTCTTCCATGGGCCTCTCTTGGACAGCAGGAACCTTCATGCCTGGAGCAACTCCTGCTCTTCTGCACTGGCCTTGGTGCCTGCAGGGCCGCTTCTCTCCCATTGCGTATCCCTCTCCCCCAGCTGCTGTCACACAGCAGTGTTTCTCTCTCTTATATTTGCTTTTTTAGAGCACAGCCAGCTTTGCTCATGACTCTGCTCTGGCAGTAGCTGGTCCCTCTCAGAGGCACTGCTGGGCTCTGCTTGCACACACCCTCCTGGTTGTACCCCTGCTACATAAACGTAATACAGAACTTTCCAATTAAAGAAGGGATTGAAGCCTGGAAAGGCAGCAACTCTAATTCATTGCACATGCTTTCTAAAATTATGAAAATAAAACAGGTGAGTTATTTAGATATAAAAAGGAAATTTCACTTTTACTGCACCATATTGTATCTATTAAGTCTGTCAAACAGCAGTTGATTGCAGAAGCCCTCTTTATAATCGGCTTGTTTCAGTCAGCTGTAGAGATTATACATGACTTCATTGTGGGACAAATATCTAAAATATTAATAAGAGATAAGAGGGAGTGGAGAAGTGAAGATCATTCAAGTTGTCTCATTCTCTTAAGGTTTTTTTCAAATTAATGTATGATTTTATCTGTGATTTGGGAGTAGATTTTAGGATTGTTTAGATATGAAATCTGAAAAGATCTACATTGAACAAGCCTTCTGTATTTGCCAAAATGTGTTTGAGAGGTCCACAGCATGAGTTTGGAAGGCTCTGATCTCAAAGGACAGAGCACCATTGTTTTGTTGCCAATGAAAATGTAAGATGGAAGGAAGTCATGTCTCCAGAAGGAGGATATCTGCTTCTGCAGTGGATCTGCTTTTCCATCCATAAGTCCTGTATGAAACACAGAATTTAAGTCTCATTTTTGATATACCAATGCAGTAATACAAACTGTGAGTTTGTAGTATGAAATAGTAGGGATTTAATAGAGTTAAAGTGGGCATTGTCGTAGAGAAAATAGCTAAGAAGCACGCTTCCCCAGAAAGAACAAAAAGCTCCAATCAGAGGCAGCCAGGCAAAGGAGGGCAAAATGAAGCCAGGTAGAGCCTGGTGTCTAATGCTAATCACTAATCACTAACACAGACACTAATCACGCAGCAGAAGCATAGTTACTTAGTAACACAGGAGAGCTATGTGTTATAATAGATCTTTCAGCCAGGTTGCAAGGGAAACTTAACTGTGAGCAGTCTGATAATGGTTGTAGACAGCCAAATGGACCCTTTGAAGAGTTTTTCAGGAAGGAGCTCTTACAGCTAAGTTTGGGAAATCTCACAAATATTGACTTTGTGTACTGTTGCTTGTATTGGATAGTCCATAAGGACTTTTTTCTCGTATTCTTTTACCTTAACAAAATAGGTGACTAGTAGACTAGTTAAGGCATGTTTGAGGCCAGGCAACCGTTTAAAATTGTTAGCTACTAATTTCATTCAATTTTTGTGTTTTCCATCACCGTTATTTTTCTTTGTTATGGTGTTCATTAATGTTCGTGATGCCAGGGTTTTATTTCATCTGGAAACCTGAGATTCATCTGTTTTGACTTTTCACTTAGCATCTGCTCCAGCAGTTATTTTTCCTGTACATTAAAATTCAGCACTGCACATTTGTAGCTCTATAACTGGAGTCGATAAAAGTAAACACTATGTCTAGGAGCTCTGAATAAGTATTTCAGTCTTGTTTGCAGCCCAGTCCCCACTCTTGTCCTGCCAAAAGCATGCACGTCAGAATGGCAGGGTGCTGCTCATGTCATCCCTTACATCAGTTTCAAAGGAAGAATTTGATCCAGTTAGTTATTCCTCCTTCTTCTGTGAAGAATGTGAATTACTAAGTTTTTCACCATTTTTTTTTTCATTTCTTCCTCCTGTATTTTTCTTCTTAGAAAACAGCAGAGTTGCTCTAAACAGTATGTGTCATTTGCTGTTAATATTCATTCATATGTATAAATAGGTTAAAATAAATTGCCTTCTGAGTGGGTATTTTAACTTCTTAATGCGATCAGATGTGGTGGGAATGGGGTGTATTAGCACAAGCTCTTTGCCAGATTGATAGTGTTGTTCTTCATTGACTGATTACAATTTCAGAGCAAGGAGATTCTTTCAGAGCAAGGTATAGTTTTGTCTTGTCATTCACAGCGAGTCATGTGGCATCACTGCTGTGTATATGTTGGCACCTTCTGTCCCTAAACTAGAATGTGAAGCATTCCACCTCTGGGCAGTTTGTGTTACTTTAATTCTGCTGAGTCTTTCTTGCAGCCTGTGTAAAGGATTGAACTTTCCAAATTGTGTATTTCAGACGTTGAGAAAGAAAGGACTTAATGGTTGTGACAGTCCAGACCCTGATGCAGACGATTCAGTAGGTCACAGCCCTGAGTCTGAGGACAAGTACAGGAAAATTAATGAAGATATTGATCTAATGATCAGCAGACAAAGATTGTGTGTAAGTACTCTGAGCTCCCTTTCATTTTTTTTACCTGTTGATATTTCTCTGAACCTGGCAGGCATTGAACAAGAAAGAAAACAAAGGTTGTGAAAGCCCCGATCCTGACTCCTCTTACGCTCTCACCCCACGCACTGAAGAAAAATACAAAAAAATTAATGAAGAATTTGATAATATGATCAAGAGCCATAAAATACCTGTAAGTACCAAAGGTTAGATGGCTGTCTGCTGATAACCGCTGCAGTAACAAACCATAACCCTTTCAGTTCTGGCTTCTTGAAGAAAACATTTCATCTCGAAATGGGCTTTAATAGCCGAAAATATAATTAAATGCTATAGCCAGGAAATTTTACACGACATATTTTTCTTCCCAGTCTCTATCTCTGACGTAGACAAAGCCTACAATAGGTGAAACCTGCAGAAGGAAGTGAAATATACATATATGCATCATATTCACTTGGTTTACAGAACTGTTTTACCACACCACTTGCACAAATTATACCTAAAATATAACAATGGAAATATTTCTTTGTGGACAGGCTAACAAACCCACAGAATACTTTCTGTGGTGGTATAGAAAAAAATGATGTAGAACTGAAATTCCTTTATACATAGCAATTAGTACATTCTGTGCGTGTCACTTCAGTTCTCAAATGTCCCTGCCAAACTCAGTTGCAGCACTGAAGGGTTACAGCTACTTGCTCGCTGCAGAGAAGCAGACTGCATGAGAGCCTAATGGTAGGATTCAGACATGTTTGTGTGTTGGGGTGATTTTACAGCTTTGTCAGAGAATTTGCTTTGACCTTATCAGCATTTCCTTAATGCTTTAACATGAGCTAAATTTTGTTTTAACCAAGTCAAAATTTCTAACCATCAGTCATATGCCTTGCCAGATATCTAAGAGAAATAACTCTGCATGTGCTATTTTGTTTGCACAAGACATATAGGGGAAAACATTTGTCAGAACGTTTAATGGAAGATTTTTAAAACTGACCAAAAAAAAAAAAAAGTGGAGGCTATGAAGGTTATAATTGGCCCTTCTTCTGTGTGAAAGAAAGATTATCAATCCAAAGATTAACCTTGGTCCAAAGAAGCATCTTAGTTTACATAGTTAACTGCTTTCTTCTAGAAAAGATCATTCAGGAATGTTCACTGCTTAATCCCATGTGCAACTTGAATGGTTAACTCGCAAAGAGGATGTCTTCTCACCCAAAATGACAAAGTCATATTCGTAATACTGCTCAGTTGTGCATATAAAATATGATGCTTAAACCGGAGACTCCTCTTAAGGATGCTCTGATTCTGTCTCATGCAGTGTACATTTTCTTTCCATTAATTCTCAACATGAAATTTTTCACCCAAGCTAACAAGAATTTGGAGAAGTTCTCACATCATGGCAAAAATATTTTTGGAATAAATAAATAAATAAAGATTTTTCAGAGGCCAGAATGGCACCAGATACGACTACTGAGCATTTGGAATGACTGGCTAGGAAAGCCCAACATCTACATGAAATATCAGGGAGGTCTGAATATATATTCAATTTTTCTTGCCTCGTTTTTTATTTGCTACACTTCTATAGATGCTTTTCTCAACAAAAGAGTTGTCATAGCTGTCACCATGAGTTTGATTTCTCAGGATGGAACTCAGTTTGACAAACAATGATTGCAACATCTAGGTTGACTGTTACAGGCACATATGCTTCACCCTTTTCCACATCAAAATCTTAGCAATCATCATTTCTTTTCTTTTTCAAGGATGACTTGTGCTTTTTTCATATCAAAGTGACAACATTTTCAGTCAGATAGGATACTACCAAGTTACCTTTCAGTCTTTGAATAAGCTTTGAGATGGCTCTTGAGATCTTCTGTTTCTCTCATGCATTCTTTCTTGTGACAAATAAAGAATATTACGATTATTAAAATTTAAGCTATAAAAAGCCACCTTGTAAGAAAACTCATTTCTAGCTGGTAGTGAGTTCTATTACCTTCCTTCTAAGTTTTTGGGAAAATTGCCTTTTCTACAAAAACTGAGAAAGTTAGAAACAACATAGGTAATCTGTATACATCAAACATCACATTAAATCTCCCCCCAAAAATAATGAAATTTATTTCTATCTGTTTTCATTAAATCTAGCCATTTGTTGTCAAATAAAATCCTGATTTGTCTCTCAACTTGCTGATTGCATTGGTTTCCTGAGCTTGATTTTGAATACGATGGTACAATGCGTAAACTTTTCATGACATTGCTTCATAAATGCTTCAGAGATAGAGAAATGAAAAATGCTGGTATTTATTTTTGTATAAGACAGATTATCCCTTCTCTGGATACTTCACACATAGCTTGAGGCCTGTGTGCTTCATCAACTGCTTACCACAGAAAGAAGAATCAGTAGATAATGTATCCTAATGCAACAGGATCTCTTACGATTAATCTAGATCTGACAGGCAAGATGGAGCTCAATGCTTGTACGTAACTGAAATTTATATGTAAAGGACATCAACTTTAATTGCATAATTTGGTATATAAGTTCAGGGAAGTCAGAGAAATTACATTCATTTACTTGTGATTGTTAAAGGTGACCAAGAGAGTTGGGGGGAAGAACACAAAACTGAATGAAAAGTCAGCATGTCATTATATCATTATTTACAAAATATGTAGAACAATGCAGTGCTTCTGCCTGATCTTGTAAGAGACCAAATCTGTTGCCAAATGAAAATAAAATTGGCTTTCCCTCCTAACAGCAAAGGCCAATAATGTTTCCTCAGATAATTTTCTGGGGATAAGCATTTACATTGTTCTAAAACATCTGATAATAATTACACATTTATTTGTAGTTTTCATGAGTGATGAAAGCAGAGGAGACAGAAATAGTCCACTGGAAGGGGGCTGTAAGTGTCTCTGTCTCTAAATAAATGAAACTCTAGTTGAACATGGGAGGGAGAAAAAAACAATATGTAGCACAGAATATTTGGTCCATTAATTTTCAAGGATTTTAAGTACCCAACATTTTGCTTTGTCTGACATACTTCAGCTTGTGGAGTTCACATCTAACATAGTGCATGCAGGCACTTCCCTTTCAAGTGAGCAATCTGCTCTCTTTAGCAATTTTGTTCAAAGGAAAAAAGACTGGAAAAAAAAAGAAGCAGGATGTAACAAGCTGCATATATGTTAAGGGTAAAGCCATGCCTGTATTAGTAAATGAACAGCAAAGACCACTCTCAGACACTTATCTCTGCCTCAGAATGGATTGTTTGACAGTCCCTGGCATTCTTCTGGCGTAGGCCAAATAATGCTCTTCCAGACTGATTCTTAGCTCTATTTGGTAGTTAGCCCAGCCCAGGAACAATTCCCAGTTGTCAGTTTGTACGTAGCCATGATGTTTTTGAGGTTGGGAAAGTTTAATAATATGGACGTGTACTGCCCTGTGGCCTTGGATGGCCTTAGTTCCTAGGCACATTTAATTTACTAATATAGATATTATGCAAGTGCATCATAAGCTTTAATATCCATCAGGCCTCACTGGAATAGATGTGACTTACCAAGAATGACTAGGAAATCTGTAATAGGTTGCAGTTCTTGGTTGAAGGACATACAATACTGTAACAAAATTTGAGAAACCAGAGGAAAACTGTAACTGGGCACTTACTGCTTAAAACTGGTGCTTATCCAGACAAAATTCCTTCACTAAGCTTTGGTTACTGGCAAGAAAAAAAAGTCACCATATTATAGGCTATTGTGTGTTGCGTTGCCAAGGACTGAGCTAACTGACTTTGCACTGATAAAATTGCCTAAGGAATATCAATAAACAAGTGCAAGTACATCCAGATAGTAGAAAAAAAATATAAAAATGAAGCCATTACATACAAAGAAGTAATAATATTTTTTAAAGTTTAGCTAGTTAAAAAAAAATGTTTTCAAAATGAAGAAAAAAAAGCTAAGTGACTGTTTCCAAAACGTTTATATGTCTAAATGATGACTAGTGAGAGTGGCAGTCACAAGAGAAACCAAAACTGGGAGTCTTTTGTTCTATATCAGTGTAGAAAACTAAAGATGCCAAATCCTGAGATGTTTAGACGTTCAAGAGAGAGAGTAAAGATACAAGGAGATGAGCCTGATGAGAAACTGAGAAAGTCTTAAGATTTGCATTTGTTCAAAGGGTTTTACTTGGCATTGATGGACAAATGTCAAGATTAGGATAACAAGTTAGGAAAATAGATGCAATAGCTATCTACCTTGGCTCAGAGGGAAGATTTCACAGTTCTGATGGCAATGAAGAAGACAGAGCAAAACGATCCCCAGGGGGTGACACTCAATCCGGCATAGGGTGGCACTCGAGCTGCTGAGAATTGTATAAAGCCTTTGGAACTGGAGGCAGGATTGTGTTCTCAAAGCAACCAGGCAGAGAGGTCACCACAGCAGTGAATGTTAATGGAGGCTCCATGTGGTCTCCCACAGGACTAGATGTGAAGATGTCCATCTTTGTGTGGATTCAACTTTTTGAAAAGGCAGAAGACAGCAGCATCAGCTAACTTTGAGCTCTAGAACCAACTCTGAGAGGTCCAAATTTCTGCTCTTTTTTATATGGAATTTGGGAACACTGGATCCATTTGTAGCTAATGAAGATAATGTTTTGTTTCATAAAGTACATAGAGACTAAGATTATGTAAATCCAGTCTATTTCTAAGGAGCCTAAAATCATCATAGTGACATAAACTGATATCCCTTGAGTAACGTGCTTTGTAAATTTTCCTTTGAAATATAAGCCACACATGCAGCCTAAGAACAAGGCATCAACTGTAGAGATGTATGCAGGCAAAGAAGGTTGTTCCTAAAAGAAATGAAGATCATCTGGGAACAGTAATTACATTTCTGAATATGTAGTCATTTTTTCTCTTTCTCCTATTCGTGAGAAATAAACAGTAGGTTTCAGGATCTCCACAGAGACCTAGCAGCAAGTTTAGTTTTACACGCACTGAATGAGATTCTCATATTTTTCCTTACCTACCCACCTCTACTTAAATCCATCAGCTTTTCCAAAACATGGCCATTGGGGTGCACCTCAGCTTCTTGTGCAGAGAGAAGGAATTTGTCTGAGGAGTTGCATTGGCAGGTCTTTCCATTCAGGTGCCCTAACTCATCTCAGCCATTATGGAAAAGAGAAACCGTCTCACTAAACTAGGCTGCAGGCCACATAGTGGATTTCAGAGCTAAATTAACACCTAGAAATAAGTCCCAGAGCATTTGTGTAACATATCCTTCACATCATGCTCCGATGCTCTTGCTGTGTATTTCTGTGGTTGAGCAAAATGATCACTATTATTTAGAGCAAATTATGTCTGCTCCCAGAAGGAGGTGATTGGGCACAAAAAATAAATTAAATAAATAAATAAATAAATAAAAGAGTAAGTGCAAGTATAAAAGTAATCTGATGACCAGTGCTGTAATACTAAGGGCACAGCCAACAGATCTGACCAGGCAGAGAAGGTACGTGTGGGTGACACAAGGTCAGGGTGTCTCTGTTGCCTAATGCAGCAGATTATGAATACAGTTCTCAACATTCTATGACCAGATCATTGAGGACTTATCAGTACTATCAGCTGCCAACAATTATATTAAAATCTGTGAATTCTTCCCTCTAAAGATTTTACAAGCCTGGTTTAAAAACAGTCTTAAAGAATTAAGAGTCTTCAGTAATACAAGATTTTTAAATGGCAAATTGAAGGGTATTTTGTTTGTATTGAAGGCATTTTAACATTTAGGATGCTGTTAAGTAACTCTAAGAATGCTGTCCTTAAAAAAAAATAAATAAATAACCAACAGAAAATGAATTAGTAAAAACAAAACATAACATAATAAATATGGTGTCCTAATGTATTTGAGTGATACCAGAATCAAAGATTTTAAAGAAATTCAGGCAAATCTCACCCAAGAAAACTCCAACCAACATGTCTACAAATCAACCAACCAAGAAGGCCTGAGACTGGCTTCCTGAGAGCATTACGAAGATCACATGCTTTATCTCCTCACACCCTCTATCAAACATAGAATTGGAGTAGGCCATATGTTTTTTCATTTTTGAAGAGGATTCTTACAAGAGAAGTAGCTGGGGAGAGGCTGCTGTCTTCAAGTGTGACAACAGTGTTTTAGAAGACATCACCACCAAACAAACGTAGACATGCATGCAAAGATAAAACACAATCCAAATAATTCTATATTTCTTAAGTTGTTGTATTTGATACATGTGCCAAAGTAGAATTTTTGTTTATTTTAAGCCCTTCCTAAGCTCAGATGTAATCACAAAAAAAAAGAACATAATTTACTGTGTTGGTAGCTTTAACATGATTTGGGATCATTCTGGTTGCTAAAGCAACATAAGATGAAATTAAAGCTTTGCCTTCTGCATTCCATTTCTGATTTTTTCTCCATGCAATGAAGGCATCATAGTCATGCACCTTTGATCTTGCAGTCATCTGTGACACTAGATTAAGGTATTACAAGTGAACAATAACGACTTCACTGAGTGAAAGAAAAAGAAAATTAAGATTCATAAGGCAGGATTTTATTAAAAAAAAAAAGAAGAAGAAGAAAAAGAAGAAAAGAAGGAAAAAGAAATAAAAAGGAGAAGGAGAAGAAGATGAAGGAGCAAAAGCAAAGGAAAAAGAAAAAGGAAAATAACCTAGAAAATCTTCCTGCTTCTTATAAAGTAATTGTGCAAGCTGCATTAAAGAAAGATGGAATTGTCATTTGAAAGCCTTGGTAATTCTTTGAAAGTCTTCTCTTGACTGTTAGCTGGGGGGAGATGATTAGATATTTTAACCACCAACTACAAAATATTTGAACTAAATATAGAGTAACTGTACTCGAAGGCTGTTGTGTTTCTGTACTATTCTTGTCTTTGTTTCCCCTTCTTACTTGTACAGGCTGTTCCACCACCAAACTTTGAGATGCCAGTTTCTATCCCAGTGTCCAACCACAGCAGTCTGGTATACAGTAATCCAGTCAGCTCACTGGGAAACCCTAATCTTTTGCCACTGGCCCATCCTTCTTTGCAAAGAAATAGCATGTCTCCTGGCGTGACACATCGGCCTCCAAGTGCAGGTAACACAGGTAGGATCCATTCAGTCCTGTCTTTTTAAATTCTCTTTTATTGGCAGCCTGTGCACCTTAGGTCACTTCAAACTGTACTCTTAAAAACAAGAATTCTGTTCCTAGCAGTAATAAGAGTTTGTCCAAAATTGCTCTGTTGAAGAATCAGAAGAGCGATATTGGTTTCTATTCCCAATTTAGAAAACAAGCAAACAAAAAACTTTTAGAAAGAGCTGAATATCGACTGAGATTAAGGAAAATCAATAAAAGATTAAAGGGAAGGCGATCTGCTGTTTCATATAAAGGCAGCTTAATTCATGTAGTAACTCACTACAAAATAAAATTTAAGGGGGCAGGGGAGAATGCATGGCCAATGCAATAGGAGACTTGTTACTTAAACTGTAAATTTAGAGGGTGCACAAAGAATTCATTACTATTACATGTTCATTGATGATAAATGTTAGTTGTGTGCTTTGTACAGCAAGAAGCTACGCTTCACTCTGGTGATGATGAGGGCTCATCTCTAAACAGGATAAAGGGGGATTAAGTTAATTCAGTGTGCAGCAACATCAACATCCGTAAGAATACCAGGTTCAGATAATCATTTGAGGTCTCGAAGTTCAAAGGGAAGTTTTTAAAATCCTTAGAATGAATGTCAATTAAAAACTGCAGAAATTAAAATTAAGAAGCTATGTGAATACATCTGATAGCATCTGAGTTAAACTCTGCTACAGGAACTTTCAGACTCTTTACTCCAAATCCTAAGTGGAAGCCTTTGCTTTTCTGATTAATACTGATCTAAAGATAGTTTTCAAGTAAAGGAGTACTATGCATCAATTTCAAATATAATTAATTTCCTATGCCATGGAGGTATGAAAAGAAAATAATGAATTGTTGATGCTGTAGATTTTGTTTGTCCTTGAAAAGCAAGTATCTTGTGTGTGCAACATTAAGCTTTACAGTTTTGGGACTCTGGGCATGATCTGATGCCTGCTGAAGTCAGAGAAAAGCAGTAGTGCATATGGGAGCAGCTCATTAAAAGTCAGAGAACATTTTGAATGTTTACCTGTTATAGTTCATTGTATTCACTTGTAGTATTTCAACCCTCTAGGTGGCCTGATGGGTGGGGACCTCACTACCGGTGCAGGCACCAGTGCAGGTAAAGAGAAAAAAACTTGTATTTATTTTTCTAATTGAAGAAAGGAGTTCTTCCGAAGGCTAAATCCTAAAATATCTTTAATATTGGAGATCGGATATTGGTTTATTTTCCCCAGCTGGGTTATGGGAGGTTGATATTTGTGCTTTAAGAAGTTTGTTTTCTGCAATGTTGAAAATGTCATAGTTCAACAAATTCCATGAGTACAGGTGTCTTTTTTCTTTCATAAGATCCTTTCCATAGAAACTTACAGGTCTACTGCGTAGGCTGATGAAGTGAAATTCCCACTGAGGCTGGTGTCTGAAACTTTGACCCTTTATAAGTCACAGAGAGTTTTTCCTTTGACTTAGTGGAACTGAGTAAAGATTTCACTATTGAATTTTTCATTAAACTTTCATCTACTGAGCACAGATTTGATTTCAGCCCCAATTTTTACAACACTTCTAGTCATTGAAATCTGTTAGCATTCTCTTAAATAATCAAAAACTAACTTAAGCTTAGTTGTATGTTTGTGCTTAAGAGCTTTTGGACATGAGAGGGAAAAGGATTTCCCAAATAGTCTTGCAGAGAAAGATATGAACCCCTTTAATTCTGTTCCCATGTAACTAATGAGAACTGTAAGGACTGTTAAGGTCGACATAATCAAAGCAATGTTGTCACAGTCCCGTTTGCTCAGTAAACTCAGTGGTTTGTTCACAGAGTCAGTGATGTTGCATTATTACAAATACAGATTACAAAAAACAATGCCAAGATTACCATTTCAATTTTAGAAGTAAGCACATATGTTCAAAGAAAATAAGTGGAGTTTTTACATGGAGTATATCTCATGTTACTGAGTTAACTGCTTTCATAACCGTAGGGAAAAGAAGTTGAAAGATCCATTTTGTGCACTGTAAACCAAGGCCAATATATCTGCTGATTCTAACACTCTATCATAAAATGACTTATAAAGAAATTCTGGATATTGCAATCTTCTTTCTTCTTGGCTCTTCTCGTCTTGCTTTAGACCACCCCATTTTATCTTCACACATAGATGAGTAACAGATGTTTGTGTGATGCATTTCTAGTAAAATGTAAACTGTGTTGTATCAAAAGGCTGCTTTAAACACATGCTGATGCTTTGAGAGGTCATTTTGTATTAATTTAGGAGTAGGATAAGCAAACCACAGGAACTTAGGTGTTAGTATCCTTTGTCAACAAAAAATAAAATACAGTAGACGTTATAGCTTTGTTAATTATCTTTTGTGTGAAAAAAATATAAAGACATATTTATTCTGGTTATGTTCTCATCTTGTCTGTTTTTGTATCACATGTATAGTAGGAACTTCGAGAACGACAGCAGAGGAAATCAGATAGGAAACTGATTGCCCTATTGAGGGGCTCCCTCTACTGTTTTGTTAAGAAATATCATTGCCTCATTCCTGGTTTCTATGTTTCTTTAAAAAGATGCTGGAAAGCAATTAGCAAAAGCAATGTCTTCTAAAAGAGGCACATACTAAAGTAAAAGCTCATCAACACATGCATTTGGTGAAATCATTCTTGTGCTTAATAAAATCTATATATCAACATGCTGGCTTGAAATGTATTTTCTTTTTGAATACATTTTTTCTTGAAAATATATTAAAAGTATATATAAGCATAGTAAGAGAGATAGCTTATTTACTGACTAATTCAGAATTTCTCCTGCACATAGTGGTATGCATTAAGATCTCAAGCAGTCAAACTCCGGAGTAGGCAATTGATTTGAGGGGCATATTCATGGTAAGCATTGCTAGGAATGCACCATAAATATTTAATGAATAGTCTTTGCTCTTTAACTGGCAATAAGACTTTAAACACCATTAAAGAAGTGTTTTCTAGATCTTTTAAATGCAGAACAGTATGAATAATTTGATGCAGGGCTGAAGGAAGATGAAAGGTCACTATAATGTCAAATCCTCTGTCTTAGTTGCCTTATTCCACAATAGCACTATTTTGGACAGCCCTCTTTCTTAAGGGGGCAGAAGTATGAACATCAAAAGTTCTCTTTGTTCATCATTCTTCATAAGAAACAGAGACCTCTGTGTTTTATTCTAATTGGCATCTTAGAAGCTGGTAGCATGCACATTATGAATTTGCGTTTTTCTTCAACGTCCAAAAATAGCATATATTCAAAATAACATACTCCAAGAAGAAGAGTCTATAGAGTTTCATTTCTGTCACTACAAAATTAAACTGCTTTTGATGGCTAGCACTAGGCCTCAGTTTCTGCTCTACTTTTACAAATTACATTATAACAAATTATAACTACATTATCACAGATGGAAAAATATTAGTTGAACCTCTATTTTGAAAGCTGTTTTTTGATGGTTTGGATTATTTTAAGTAATAACCCTGAAATAATCCACAATTTACCTTGGGAGTTAACCCAAGACATAAATAGAATATAAGAAAGCTGACTGCTTCTTTATTATCCTGCTCAACTAAATACCAGCAGTGGTATATTTAACTTAAACCAAGGTTATCTCAGGTTTGTTAAAGCAAATTTACCCTAAGCCAAACACTGATTGAATCGTTTCTATCATGTGATAGTATCAACTGCCAAAAAATTGGAGCGAACTTCACATTCAGTGTATTTGTTAAATTGCAGCAAAGTCTTTGGTGCCAATCCCTCAAGCCAGAGGCTTTTGACTGAGAGAGGGAACTAGAACTTTTTGGGTTCAGATCAGTTTTCTGGGTCACAATTAAATTCTGGGGTAATATCCATCAGTTTATGCCATAACTAACATGAAAATAAGAAGTGGTATGTTACTTTATATATCGTGTGAAGTTCTTTTTAATCTTGGGAAACAGATTTAGTCAATAACAAAACCAGCTAAGTCAACATAACTAGACCAGAAATAAACAACAACTATAAAGTTTAAATTTTAGTTCTCCAAATGGTCTGTACTCCAGTTTTATACAGTGATTCAATATTTATCTTGAGTACCTGATAAAAGATTGAAACTTCAAAAGTATTCTACAGTTTTAAAACCAAAATAAATCTGTACTAGAGGAAGTCTTTCTTTCTGTCTGTTTCACACTCTAGGTTTTTAAACTCTTTGTATTTTAGATGAGGATTTACTTTTCTATTTTTCCACATGGTTTTCAGATTACGATATTTTTTATTTTATTATTAAGTTTTCTTCTGAGTGGAATAAGACCATCTAAGTCAACAAAATTTCTTAGATCTTAAACCGCTACAAACAATAAAGTCAAAGTAAAAAAATCAATATAATCCAAGACGTTTATAATAAAAATCATACTAGATTTAATTGTTTATTTGCTTTCCTTGATTTGTATCACTATTCAGTTTCTGTACAGTCTCCATCTTGACATTAATATTAAGGGAGCAAGCTACTGAAGAGTACTTGAGAGTCTAAAAATGCTGTCAGTGTGTCAAGTGCTTTTTCTCTGTAAATTATACATCCTTAAACTATCTTTCAGCCTATTCTTTAAAATCATAGACACAGAAAAGATCAGTAGTGCGCTTTTGATAATTTGTCCCAGGTCTTTTCAATAACTGAAACCCATATTTACCTATAAATCACCAGCTAGCCATTTCCATCTCAAAATGGAGTAGAAGCTAACAGCTGCCTTCTCATCTGCTGAGAGCTTGAGGTCTTAGATTTACCTTCCAATATTATAATTTGCTAGTGCTTTCCTGCAACTTTTTCTTCTCTTGATTGCGTTCTGATTGAGCTTATTGTATATTATACTAGTATTACAGGTCAAATATGTAAGAGTCTTTATTTTTCAATTTCCAAGCTCCCTGGAGAGAAGCAATCTGAGTGGTATCATCTCAAAAAAGAAGAATAATTTACTAAAAAGAAACAACTATCTGCCCAAATAAATCTGCAATTCCAATTCTAATTAAAAAAAAAAAAAAAACCAAGGATTTCAAAGGCACCTAGTTACATTTGTGTCTTTTGAAGTCTTAAATACACGTAAGCAAACTAGTATTAAAAAACAGGAACTTAAAGAATTACATAAATATTCTCTACTGTGCCCTAAAATCATGCTTGGCATAGGCAAGAGAAGTTAATTCTTAGGCTGTAAATGTGGAATAAGTTAAACAAACAAGTGAGCTTAGAACAGTGATTCCCAAACTGCAGTTTATGGGCAACCTGTTGCTACTGGGTCTGCCAAAGAGAACATGATAGTCATAAACCTTCCCCACTAGATCAGTAAGTGCAGTTGCCCACAGACCTCTCACTGAAGGATTGGGCAAGATGTGGTACAAAAGTATAGTAAACAACAGTTCCTGTCCAAGGAAGTGTACAATCCAAAAGAAAGAACACACAGTCATTCATAACAGAGTTCATGGTGTAATTGTGCCAAACCGAAACAATAAGAAATCACAAATTGACAGATTGGCTTAAAATCATGGAGGGGGATAAGAACTGAAAAGCGTAACAGTTTTTCTTTTCCCTTTTTCCACTCCATGAATGCCAGCAACAGTTGCTTTTCCAAGCTTTCTTCTATATAAGGAGGATAAGTTGTGTTTTTCAGTTCCATATTAGTCCGGGAGTTGTTTTTTTACAGGAAGTACATGCAAGTGGGGGATTGGTGATAAACTTTAGATTTTCCAGTGAGAACTCTGGAATGTATTCTCTAATACATACCAAGAGGGAAACAGTCCATCTGATGAACATGAATTTTGTATCCATGTAAGCAGTCAACACACGTCTTTACAAAACTAAGTCCTATTCCTACCCTAGGCAAATGATCTGTTTTATACAGCTTGTTCAGACTGTTTTCATACAAGTAAAACAACAGTGAAACTCGAGTGTGAATTTGAAAGGATGGGTGTGCAGTCCACATAAAAGTCAAACAAAATATTGCAATGAGTGCTGAATGTAAAGGTTGGATGTGTGTATTTTCAGCTGCCTCACATGACCTTGCTGAAGAGGTTTGTATAAACTCATTTTTACTTGACATCACTGAAAATCTGTGGAAATTTGGGCTGTATTGTGTTTCCATCAGTTGTGTAAGTGTTGACTTAGTAATTTATTTAGTTATTCCCTGTTTCATCATCTCTATTATCAGCAATGTCTCAATATTTGTATTTATAAAAAGACAGCTTGAAAAGATTGAAAGGGGGAAAGCCCTAAGTTCACATGCAGTGAACAATTAAGTGAGTCATACAAACTTATTCTTTGTAAGTGGGACTTAAAAGACAGGCATGATTGACTTCTTTTCCTCTATGACAAGCAGTAGCTAATACTCATCTAAAATGATTTGGATTTTTGGATTTTCCATATGAAGTCAGTGGGAATTTTTTTTTGCTTTACATCCATGAGACAGGGGATTCACCATTGGTGGCATTTTTGTATATGCATTCTTTCTCTTTTGGACATCAGACTATATACTGTTGCACACTGCAGTTCATATTCTTGTTCCAATGCATATCATATAAAAAGGCATTGCACACCAGCAAACATCTGGATTCCATGTCTATCCTGAGTCCTAAAAGAGGCAGTTGATGCCTCCAGGATCTGGAATGCAGCAATGACATTGCTCTGAGCAGTAAAGCAAGAAATGCTTTTAACCTCCTGAAGCTGGGACTGTGGCCACATGCAGAGGTTCCTGGCAGTATTAAGTTAATGTGACCTCTGCTCTTTAACTTTTAACATGATTCCTCAATTAAGATATTTGAGCCATAGATTCCAGTTGTTTTCTAAATCTCTTGCAAGATTATTTTTCCCTTGATAACAGTTGGAACAGTCTCTGAGAAGTAAATGCCAGAGGAGAAAGGGATCAGTTAATTACTGAGCTTTTCTTTACATTTGCTTAAATTTCAAAGCAAATCTAAGTAGCACTATCTGTGTGCAAAACACTTTCCTTTTGTGTTTACACCAGTTGTAATAATAACATAGGCATGTTAGAAGACTAAGGCTGGGTCATTTGTCATAAAAATACATAGTTTTTAGTTTTTTCTGAAATATTATTTTAAACTATGCACTCATAATTTTTCAGTAATTTTACATTAGCAAAAATAGTCATTTTAACATGTGTCTGTATGTTAAAATAATAATAATAAATAAAAAAAAAGCAGACATTGGTCTCTAAAAATTCTTAGGGGAAGGAAGAAAGTACACTTTCAAATTCTGTATTCATTTTATAGTTAGAATTTCTCTTGTCCAGAAGTATTCTTCATTTAAAAAGCATTTTCTGTGATATTATAATTGCTTTCAAATGCCCCAAAAAGCAACGGCTTGTCATCAGCAAACAATTTTTCAAAAGCAGATGATGTGTCAATGATTCTCACTCAGGCAGCCAAAAGAAGTTAGTCCTCTGCTCTTCCCAGACTCATCAATTTTTCCTACATATCTTTAGAAAATACTGTATTATTCAGCAATGTAGTTTTCTCTCTTGTATAAGTCTGTTCTTCCCTTTCTTCTCAAACTAGAACATTTAAAAAAAAAAAAATTCAGCCTTGTAAAAAGAAGAGTAGAGGGGATCTGATCCATGTCTTAAATAACTAAGGAGTGGGAGGCAAAGGGATGAGGCCAGACTCTTCTCAGCAGTGTGTGGTGATAGGATGAGGGGAAATGGTCACAAACTGAGGCATAGGAAGTTCTGCACCAGTGTGTGTGGGAACTTCTTCGCAGTGCAGTGACAGAGCATTGGCATAGGCTGCACAGAGAGGTGGTGGAGTCTCCTTCTCTGGAGACATTCAAGACCCGACTGGATGCCTACCTGTGCAATCTGGGCTAGGGAGCTGCTTTGGCAGAGGGCTTGGGATCGATGATCTCTGAAGGTCCCTTCCAACCCCTACAATTCTGTGATTTCGTGCAATTAAGCTGTACTCCTAAGTGCCAAAAATGTACTTTGCAGTGGGTGTTATAGGTTAGGTCCATGTGTGATTTGTGCATCTTGCACGTGTTATGAGATCAAGTCTGTGCCACTTACTGCAAGAGTTTCAGATAATGTGCCAGTGGCATGGTAAGCTAGCTCTTTCAGCATGGCAGTACACTTTCAAGAAGCTGTCTGTTAAAATCTTGTTTGGTCTTTAAAAACACAGAAATATCATTCTGATGCTCGTTATGTAGTTCCCACCTTCTTGAACTACAAAAGTTTAGTCTTTATGAAGCAAAAAACTGAACACTGTAATTTTCTTTTTTTCTTAAAATTTACATACTTAGTTACTGTTGCTGGTTATCACACAGAATCACAGAATCATAAGGATCAGAAGGGACCTCTGGAGATCATCCAGTGCAACTCCCTGCTAGAGCAAGTTCCCTACAGTAGGTTACACAGGAGAGTATCCAGGTGGGTTTATAGTACCTGCCACAACTTCCTTGGGCAGCCTGTTCTGGTGCTACGTCACCCACACAGTAAAGTTTTTCTTGTGTTCCAGTTTTTGCCCATTACCCCTAGTCCTCTCACTGGGAATCACCAAAAAGAGCCTGGTCCCATCCTCCTGCCTTCCATCCATTGGATATTTGTAAGCATTGATAAGATCCTCTCTCAGCCTTCTCTTCTCCAGGCTTAGTAGTCCCAGGTCTCTCAACCTTTTCTCATAAGGGAGATGCTCCAGGCCCCAAATCGTCTTTGTATCCCTCCTCTGGACTATTTCCAGTAGTTATCTCTATGTGAAAATTCAAGAGAAACAAGGTAACTTGAAAAACTTTTTTTTTTTTTTATGTAACCATAGATGTCAATAATTAACTGCATTTGAACAAAACTGGAAATAAGTAAAACAATACAATTATAAGTAAAGATATAGGAAATGTAGAATTTTTCCACTGAAACCATATGCTTCAAGATTCTTGAAATAAGATACGATTAAAGAATTATGAAAGCAAATAGTAAGATACTATCAGCAGACATTTTAATATAAAGCATATTGACAATATTTGAAAATCAGAAAATACAAGGAGGATCTGCACTTGGGTTGCTTATTGCTTTCCATCTGTGTTGAGGAAACAGAAAGGACAAAAGATAGTTGTGTCAGCCTGAAGAAGGCAGAGCACTCTTCCTCCTTCTCAGGAACTTGAGACAGACCCTTGATGCCAATACCACATACACTCCTGTTCCCGAGTTTGCAAGGGGAAAGTCTAGAGATGTGCTGAAATGTCTGCCTGCAGCTTAGGAATCATCACTGCAATAAGAAGTGTTTTGGAAGACAGCTCATGTCTCCCTACGTGGGCAGCCACAGGCTAACTCTGTAGACTACTTAATGTGGGAGCTACTTTAGAAACATTGAAATATGTACCTTAATGTAGCAACAAACCATCACCACAGCGTTAGCATCAGGTTGGTTTGCATGTACTTTGTTCCGCACTTGGCTCAGCAGTGAAATATTTGCATGAAATTTGGCGCTCAGATCACCGTTCTCATGGTCTTTCATCCTGTGTGTAAATAAACCCATGTATTTCTTCATTTGCCTGAAAAAGTATCTCAGATTTTCTGGTGTCCAGGATTAATGGCCATAAATTTCCAGAAATGTGATTTGCAGTGTTTTCTGTAGTGTCAAGGATCTCTTATTTACTGTCAGCTTTTCCCTGAGAAGCATCCTCTGTGTCCTGAAGGAAATCTGAGCCCAGTTGCTGCAGGAGGGGATCCACGTGTCCTTTTCAGCAGTACTTGTGTGCACCTGCAAATACTCTACGCAGTCTAGATTCTAAGCGTGTTACAAATTTTAGATGGCACTTGTCCCAGGGTTAGAATTAATTCTGACTGCTTCATCCACATAAGGTGGCTGGCAGTACTCAGCATGGAGATCTGAAGAGAAGCAGTTGATCTTCAGGTCCTTCATGATGGAGAGCACAGTGCCAGGATACTCTGGGGACATGGGTAGCTGGGGACAGAGGGGGTGGGGATGAAGTGCCGAGGTGCCAAGGTGCCAAGATCCAGCCAGGAGCAGAGCACCCAGGGCTGTGGCATGGCATGCACAGAGTAACCTTTGCCTTGTGCCATCCTAGCACGGCTTTCCCTCAGACACACTAAGCTGCAGGCATAATGGTATTTTATTTATTCCCAAATACTGCTGTTTTCCCAGCACAGGCCAACTGTAGTGCCAGCAGAACCCTTTATGTACTTTTAAACTTTAAGAGCAGGAATTTCCCATTAAATATCTCAAGAACAAGTTGTGAGTGAGATGTGTATTGCTTTAATTTTACATTCTTGTAGGAATCTCTACTTTTATACTTACATAATTTCTAAATTACTTATTTCTAAAACTGTAACGAGCAGAGTTGCTGAGATAGTTCTCTCTTGTTCTTCCAAATCACTATACGCTCACTGTGCTTTCCTCCTATTCAAGTCCAAAAACCAGCTGATCTTTCATTAAAGGCATGAGAACACTTTCACATAAGTGTCAGTAGGTTTTGTAAACCACATTTGTCTCAGTTGACTCCCAGTAATTCCATAAAAAAGGTCTAGTAAAGTAATGCTGTGGGAATGGACAGCTCTTTAATGTTGTTTGTTTTTTTTTTTTTTTCTGGGTGAGCTTGTCTGCAGATTGGTTTCCTTCTGCCGCTTGCTGCTAGTAAAATACATGTACAGTGACATGACTAGCACACAACACATAAGAGCCTTCAGTTATCTCCTTTAAAAATTCTGTGTAGGTGAAAACCAGTGCAGCTTCCTGGCATTAGCATGTTACTGTTGGTATCATTTTTGTTAGGGTAGTAAATAGTAGCCTGTCCCAACAGCATGTGGGAATTAAGATTTAAAAAGAGAAAAGGAACTCGTTCCTTGTCTTTCAATTGCTATTAGGAGCAATTACCATTCTTCTAAGTAGGGGAAAATAGAACCAAGTGAAGAGTACAAAACTGAGTTTAAAATTAGCAAAATAACTATTACTGCATTGATTCTACCTATGTTTTTTTTTTATCTTTGCACATTTTAAAGCCCATTACAAATCATATCATAATTAAATCTCATATTTATGTAGATTCATTCTCAATTTAACATTCCTTCTGAGAAGCTTGGTGGACAACCACAGTGTCATATATGTGACATGCATTTAGCATAACCCAGCAAGAAACAGATATCCTTCATGAGATGGAATGCAAATATTCCTGGAATGCAAATATTCTTAGTGGAATAATTATGATAATTTCCACGTGTAAGAGCAAATGATTGTTGAGAACTTGAAATTGCCATTAATATTTATTAAAACCAGTTCAAAAATTTGAAGGCTCTTTTCTTATTAAAATTATGGGGGTAGGCATTTCAGGTGCCCAAAGATCAATTCGTGTACTGAGTGAAATGCTTTAAGGTAAATGAAATAAAGTACTTCTAGGACTGAGACAGTGGTTTTGTTCATTCATTATATTTTTGTATCTTTGAAATGATAAATGAAAAGATCAAGTATGAACATGACAGGATCAAATATTCAAGAAATCAGGATGCAAAAATTTTCCAGTTTTTCAAGACTTTGAGACTTGAAATTATAAAATTGCTGATGTGGAAATAAATTGTTCATTCTTCATTTGTTTCACTTCAACATGTGGAAAGCTTCCTATCTTAAATGCTCCCTTGAGGAGCATTGCCCTAACCCTGAGAGCAATAGTTAGAGCCATTTTGCTACAAGTGTAGTACCAAAACTTTGAAGAGAGAGAAACTTTGCTCTCTGTCCTGCCTGTAATAACTTGTGTGTTTGTCCTACCCTTAAATAACTGCAAAGTGGAAGTAACAGTTTAAGATGTTAGTGCATAAATTTTCAGCATAGTTCAAATCATAGACAGATAGTAGATTAATATATTGGTTTATTTTATTTGTATTGACTGCCTAGCTACTAGCACATGAAGATAATGTCTCTGAATGTTTTTATAAAGTGATTTTATATGGATTAGTCATGCACTCTCTACTTGGACAGAATTTCCTCTAAAGTCAGTGGCACTTATGCCTAGTTGCAGAATGTGGGAACATGACCAAGAAGAGCATTCTACACTCAGAAGGCATTTGTCTTTATATTCTGCCATTTTTGTCCCAGTACAAAGTCTGGCACTGCTTTTCATGATACGCATTGCTCCACTAGTTCTGTCTAGAAACAAGCTCTTTTCTGTGTAAAATATTGTTACTCATTCAAGTCAGTATAACAAACAACAAGAGGAAAAATAATTTTCTCTGAAAAGTTACTGAATTGAAAATGCTTTCAATTTACAAATTGTGACATATGCCCTTTAAAACTTGTACGTCTACTGTTTTTATTTTCATTATGCATTACAAATCATATCCGTAATGTTTTAAAATGTTCTATTCCAGCAAAAATATGGCTTTTAACCAAATAAAAATGTAAAGCCAACTCGCTCTGAAATCCATCTGTTTTTCATTTTCTTATAATCTATAATCAGGAAATCCATTCATACATGACATGTAATTTTTGCGCTTTCAAGTGGATAGTGGAATGTGATGTTCTGCGTACAGTCACATCTAAATTGATAATTGTCCAGGCAGAGCGTAATTTTAAAGTATAGGATGAAGGAAGGTTTAATTTGTATATTAGAAGTCTCGTACTTTTTTTTTTTTTTTTTTTTGCCTCTGCATGTAAATGAGACTGTTCTCTTTGGTGGATTTATCTGAAGGTGGGACAGCTGCCTCAGAACAGGCCACAGCTTTCTGAGTAAAGAGGATACAGTTTAAAGAGCTGGTTTAAATGCAGACTCTTCTTAACAGTAAACCGCACGCACGCATTCATCATTGATTTTCAAATGATGGGTTTCTATATCACTGGGTTAAGATCCACAGCCTTGCATTCCTGCATCCACAGGATACCAAAAGAATAACAGTTTGGTGGCTGGAAAGAGGAACAGTTATTATATGGCTCCAAAGTGCTAGCTGGCATAATATGCCACGAACAGCAGAAATCTGCTGGTAAGGAGAAGATCACAGCAGTGCTTAAAAATAATTCAATGTTCTAAAAATACAAATACAAGAAATGTTATCACTGTTCAAAGTATTTGTAGGTAAGTATCAAGGTTTGACTAAAGTTTCTGAAGATAAATGTGCCCTTTATGAAGAATACATTCTTAATCGTAATAGAAAATTGTATTAAGTAAAACTTCTATAGAAAGCAGTTCTAGTTCTTGTAATCCTTACAATGTAAGGATTTCTTTTCTCCAGAAAATGCAATCACAGAAAAGAACATATAAATTACGAAGTGTGCTATTTCATCAAATATCTCTGGATGTACATTGCAGAATAAAATAGGTGCATGTAAAATTATGCTTGTTCAAAATGCTTCATTTTCACTCTCTGGACAAGTGCTTGCCATACAACAGATTTCACAAGGTAGTTTTACTTCCTGTTGGTAAAATATCTCCTTTACAAAACCGGTACCAGAGAAGCTCTGCTTTTGCTTCAGTTTCTTCTGTCAACCACTTCTCCACGTAAATATTTTGTGATATTCAGATCGTCTTGCATGAAGTTCTAAAAGGTGCTGTAGTTTCTCAAAGAAAATGTTCTTGAATATTCCAAATGCCCCTTCCACTGCCTTTAACAACACATAGCATTAATTAGAGCATAATACAGAGCAAATCTGTGCTGAGAGCAATTGTTGATTTATTTAAAAGGCTGCTGACAAAATAGAAAACTCTTCCTAGAATCAATTATGACGACCCAGGGCACCTAACTCACAGGCCTGCTCCACACTCACTAATTCATCTTCCCACATTCCTTCTAGCTAGGAATTAAAGGTGAGAAAGTCCCTAATATTTATTTTCTTGGTATTTATCAGTGAAAGCTTTCCCTTCCTGTATTAACTCTATTATTATGACTGGGTAGTTTCTGTATTTCTCTTAACCAGTGGAGAGGGAATTTCAGTACTACACTACAAAGTCATTTCTTTCTCCAGACTTTGTGGGTAGTGGGTGAAATTTAATGGGTGGAAAGGGAAGGTCTCATTTTTAGTGGGATGGTAGGTCAGTAACAGTACTGAAACACAATTGCCAATACCACTTAGTGAGAGAAAGAAACTCTCTTCTGGAATAAAATAAATAAATAAATACATAAATAAATAAAATTAAGCATTTGCCTGTCAGAGTTCCTGGGGCTTGCAGAAAGCAGTGAGAGATGAAGATGAAAGATACGGAGGCATTTTCCAAATAAGGTTATGCTCTTGTTCTCATTGACTTTAGTGTTGACAGAATCAGGTCCAAAAGCTGTGGTGAGGGAGCACAAAAAACATTTAAGAATCTTCCTAGTCCTCCCCCTGCCTTTTCTGGAAATTATAGCCTTGCTATACTCATCCTTTGTTTAAAAACAAAACAAAATCATGAACTGGAAAGGGCTGAGTCAGGCAAGGCAAAATCCTCCATTGCTGTCAAGAAAATGCAGCATGGCTTTGACTTTTTTTAAGCTGTAAGATTCTCTGAAACTCCCGACTCTCTTTTAAGAAACAAGATCTTGGCTGTTTAGAGCACATAGTATATTGTGCTATGTAATACCATGGTGAACAGAGTCTTGTAATTTTATAAACTTCAGCACGTCACTGGGATGAAAGCTTACTAAGAGTAGTTGTTCCAGTAGTTGTGTGTGTTGTTTTTTGGTTTTTTTTGCTGCAAAGATACACTGAATAGCACAATTATTTACTGTGAACTGTAGTATTTGAATATTTTAATGTTCAGTTTTAAGAAATACATTTGAGTTCACAATCTCTCTCTCACTTCTTCTTTTTTTTTTTTTAATCAATAGGAAATGGTTATGGCAACCCACGCAACTCACCAGGTCTGCTGGTCTCACCTGGCAACTTGAACAAGAATATGCAAGCAAAATCTCCGCCTCCAATGAACTTGGGAATGAACAACCGTAAACCAGATCTCCGTGTGCTTATTCCACCTGGCAGCAAGAATACAATGCCATCAGTGGTAATGTATTTTCAAAGCCTTTTTTTAAATCTCCTTCAGATAAGATACTTAAGAATGTCAAGGCCTGCTAAGCCAACTAAAAACAGTAGAATAACATTCCACACTCTTTCTTGTTTGGTCTTTGTGTCCAGCTATTATGGCTTGACATCAAGCTAAAGATTTAGGCAGATTCTTTTTAATTGCTTTTATGAAGCTACTTTTACTTCATCCTCTTTTAAATGATCTTACAAAATAGGAACTGTGTCCTGCACACTATAAACTTCTTCAGTCACTTTCCTGATAACTGGAAGATTATTTCCTGGATTTTTCATAAAGCCTGAATTTAACCCATAGTACTCTTAGCGTGTATATTTCTCTTAAATATTTAGCCGTACAGACTCTCAGCAGATGGCAGATTACAAATAAATGAATCTGAGCTCGATCACTCTGAGCAACAAAAGCCAAGTTTTAGAAGGATGTGGTGTAGTAAGCAGGTAGAGCGGGATAGAGCAGAGCATCTAACTGCTGTACTTCTCATTGGCATTAACAAAATGTAAGCAGACTGTTACCGTTAAAGATTGAATCATGAAGGTGTTGTGTGAGTATCTTGCAGTTCTCTTCCACAGGTGACTTAGTAGTTGCAAGTAAATCTTTAATTAGTATTTAACATTAAAATTGAGTTTGATTACAAAGGGAGTTTGATGATGAGTTTAAGTGCTGCTATAAACACTTTTTTCCATTACATAACAAACACTATCAAAACACCTTACAAGCTGGCTGACTTAGCTTGATGTATTATAAATTAACTTTGAACATAAAACTAAAACTTCCCTAAGTGTGATGCTGAGCTCTTAGAGGATAAGTAGAAAACAGTCTCCTACAGGGAAATCCTCAAAGTCAACCAAGGCAGTGACAAGCTGTCTGCATCAAATGATTTTTTCCAAGGTCCTTAAAACTGATACTTTCCAAGGGATTCTGTGAGTGGTCAGGTCTCCTGAAACCAGGTATAGCAACTCAATCTGCAGCCACTAGGGCTACAGAAGAAGTAATGAATTCTTAGAGAAAGGCTTATGCTGAAAAGTGGATAGATTGTCCTCGCAAGCTGAGAGAAGCATCTTGTTAGAAGGACAAAGAAGAGATCTGTGAAGTGTTATTTTTTCCAAACTGTGCTCAGAAAGTGTGTAGTTTTCAGGCCCTGTCAGATGAAGCTATTCACTAGGCTATAATGCACCCTGGTAAATATCTACATTCACTGATTTTTAATGCTCCTTTCCTATGCACTCAGTCTGAGGATGTTGATCTGCTCCTGGTAAGTGGTAGTGATGTTCTCCTAATAATGAAAACATAAAAGCATTTATTTTGTATAATTGGTATATGTCTAGATAAAATGCTGGTTGAAATCAAATGGAAAACTTTACCATAACTGTACTGTGGACAAAAGGGTCATCACAACGTCTGAAATCTAGCAATGCAGAGACAAGGTGCAGTTGTTGTACATACTTGAATTATTCACACTAAAGTGAAGGTCTCTTGGTGCTGATGATTTGCTAGTGTGTACTCTTGTGCTGTTGAAGATGGCACAGCCTTATTACGTTTTTTTGGTGGCTGTCTTCACATTTTATCCTGCCACTCACAGGTTTAGGGTTCTGTAGTGCAGTTTTTAACAACGTGTAATGCCCCAGAGTTAAACGCGTAGTTGCGGTGCCGCCTAGCACTCCCGAAGTTTGTTACTGCCAAAAACGAAGCACCCAGAGCACCATCTGCTGGTAAGATCTCAGCGTCCAGCAGCCTGGGGTGCCTCTCACTCCCAGATCGGGGCCTGGGGTTCTCTCTCTCTCTTTCTGCGTCTCCTTGTATTTGAATAAAAAAGGAAAACAATGGGGGTAGAGTTTACATATTTCATGGTTCTTCACACGATCTGTTCTCCTACCCACAATAAAATCAATCTTCCTTGTTAGTAGTTCAGTTACCTAGGAGATACTGATGTAATGGGTTACTATGGTGACAACTGGTCTCTTGAAGGCTTGTAAATGATAGGGTTGGCAGAGTTCATAAAAGCCACATGTTAAATGATTAATTTCTAGAAATTTGTATCAGCTTTTGTTTCTTGTGCACAAATCAAACCCAGAAAGGTAATATACTCAGATGACTTAAACCCAGTCAATAATATGTTTATTTTACTTACTTTAAAAGAATCAGAGGATAAATAACTCCCAGTCTGCTCAGTCATTGGCTACTCCAGTGGTTTCCGTAGCAACTCCTACTCTACCAGGGCAAGGGATGGGAGGATACCCATCAGCCATCTCAACAACATATGGTACTGGTAAGTATCAGTGTAAGATGGAAGGGAGGGGGAGGGAGCAGGATGCTGACAAATGTCTGTCTCAAGGGTAATGAATTAACTGCTGTTCCTTGCAAGAGACTGGAAAGTTCATAGCCTGTAGGTTGAAATACTTCACTTACTTACTATCTGCCCTCTGAGGAGGGACTTTTTATAAGTGCAAGGTGACTGGACAGGGGGAAATGGCTTTCAATTGGAAGAGGGTAGAGTGATGAGACACTGGCACAGATTGCCTGCTAGGTTTTGCCTGCTCCTTCCCTGGAGGCATTCAAGGCCAGGCAGGTGGGGCTGTGGGCAGCCTGGTCTAGTGGGAGGTGGCCCTACCTATAGCAGGGGGGTTGGAACTAGATGATCTTTAAGGTCCCTTCCGACCTTAACCTTTCTGAGATTCTATGAACTTGAGAAATACGTGCTTAAAAGGTAACTATTTTGCTCAAATTAAAAGCTGTTTTGATAGCTCGTGTTCGTTGGCTTTAGTAAAGAAAAAAACATCAAAGAAACTTCTTAAACCTCCTAATGCAACAGACATTTTCATGTAGTTTAATGCATCTTCCTAAAATCTCGAGGATAGTGACAGCAAGCAGTTTCACTGCTTTCAAAACAGAGTTCAGTATATCATGGTAGACTGCTGCTTAGTTACCTGGAAAATTCTAGAAATGAAGCCTCAAGGGATCATTTTCAGTTTCTATTGAGCATTGGTACTATATAGGTCATGTTGGTCCCCGTAATTCTGTGCTTTTAGAGAAGATGTGCCTGTGTAGATGTCACAGACTACCTTCCTGCAACAGTGACTGTGATGGAAATATTGCTTTCAAGCTCTTGACTCTGTGAGAATGCATGTATAGTTATGGTGGATGTAAAGGCTTGGATCTTCCAGACCCAGAAAAAGACCCTGGTAAATTACAGAATAATTATTAGTGCATTATTTACTCCAGAGTAAATGAGTCAAAGGAAGAGGAGAGTCTGATTTTCTGCTGCAACTTAATGTGATTGGTGTAATTAAGATTAAAAGGGTTATTAAGTGACATGTGAAAATGATGATGATAGTTATTATTTACATGCTTCCTCCTTAATACTCTTTTAATTATTTTCTTTTCTGTTTTCAAATCTAGAATATTCTCTGAGCAGTGCAGATATATCATCTCTCTCTGGATTTAATACAGCCAGTGCTCTTCATCTTGGTTCTGTGACTGGCTGGCAACAGCAACACCTACATAACATGCCGCCGTCTGCCCTCAGTCAACTGGGGTAAGCACTGTTTTTTTAAACTGCTGTGTTGTTCTACAGTGACATCAGTATACCCATGAATCCCAAATATGAGACACACCCAGACAACATGTCAGCCCATGTGTGTAAGAGCCCCGTTTCCCAAAACTGTAACAAAATATTTCATGAAAACTTTGCCAGGTAGCTTAAATTGAATATTCTGTGTCCATTACATTTTCTCAGTAGTGTAGTGAAGAATTCTGTTCATGTTTAACTGTTTCTTTAAATAGCATTTTACTTCACTACTTATAACCAATCTAAACACTTACTTTGTGCTATTGCTATTTTTTGCCACTTCTGCTTTTTATTTCCAGTTACTGTAATGCAAGCATTCAAAATAAACGTGAAAAGTGTCTAAATACTGAATACTACTAAATCTAGTAAAAGTGACAACATGATTTGACCTGAGATTAAAATTAACCTTATAACCACATACACCCTCCTGCTCAGCTTTGATGTTCAAGTTTGATTTATTAGCAAATATTTTCTACAAGCAAATAACACAATTAAGGCTAAAACCCATAAATACATAGAACTCTGGTGATTTTCTTGTGTTCGGGATAAATGTTTATGCCCTCTAGTGGCTGATTTAAAGAGATTTCTTCCAAGGTTGGTGGAGCGCCATGCTTAACCATTTCAGTATTTCTGAAAGTCTGAAACTTCATCACAGAGGGAATTCACCTTGTACATTATTGAAAAAGCAAAACATTTGCTTACTCAAGTGAATGCAAAGAGTATGATTTTCAAAGATCCCAATATCTGTTGTCTATATTGAAAAAGATCATGGGCATTCACCATTACTCCATGCTTATACTAACGTATGGCCAAATTTGAAAAGCAGAATTCTTCTTTTATAAAGAGTTCAATTATTCTTGCAAGGCGGTTGCTGTAATCTGAAAGTATGTAATACAAAAAATATGGCTTAAATTTCAAAATTCTCCTATTTTATCTGAATACATTTTGTAACTTAATTTCCTTACCATGTAAAATGGTTTGAAATTTTGAAGAACAACTATACAACTTTTGGAAGAAATATGAACCCTTTGATCATCAAATATATAATTTAGCATAGTAAATATTAAGTACATAAATACACACAAATGAAATAGTTTCCATGTTAGTAAAAAGAAGACTTAATACCTGTCTGCTATGCTTCTTCTGTTTCATTTTTGAGCTGTGCTGTTTCTCAGGCAGCAATCAGGTTAACTGTGCCACAAGATACATGTAGTCTTGCATAAAATGAAGACTCACATTAGATACCAATGTATGACCTTACAATCGTAGAATCACAGAATGACTCATATTGGAAAGGACCTCAGAGACCATCAAGTTCCAGCCCCTCTACCACTGGCAGGATTGCCAACCACTAGATCAGGCACTGTATCAGGTTGCCCAGAGCCCCATCCAGCCTGCCCTTGAACACCTCCAGGGACAGGGCATCTGCAGCCTGTCTGGGCAGCCTATTGCAATAAGCAGATTTTTTTCAGTGATGTACCAAAGAATGTAATAAGACTATTTGGCTAACCAAAATAAAAGTATAAATTAAATCCTAAACTAGCTACATGCCTTTTCAGATATGTCACACATCATCATCTGTTTCTAATTCGTATTACAGTATGTCAAAGCATAATGGCTGTGGCTAGTGGAATACATTCTGAGTCACTACTTCTGTTATTATTCTTTTGGTGATTTGTAAATGAATTCAGCTATGAAAGCAGCTTCACTGGCAGTTCTGGCAAAGTCTTCTATGTGTGCAGAAAATCACGTGCATTTCTTTATTTTACTTCAGTCACTTTGACATGCATGTAAAAGAATCTATTCTAACTTCTATATTATTAAAAATCAAAACACCTTGAAATTGTACAAATCATAATCTGTCTATATTAGCACAATCTTGAATTTGTAGTAAAATAATCACACAGAAGTGTGATTCACCAGGCTTTTAAGAAAATACACATAGAAAGGTTTGATCACCCTAATTTCTGTCCTTAGTGGGACAACTCTCTTTCTACAATGCATGGCAGAAGTGTATGGTTAGTAAATAGAATAGAGTGTGCTTAGATATATTATTTTGCTCCACATAAGTCCTCGACATTTTCAGCAGAACCATCTTTCAGATACATGGAGAAGATTTCTTAACCATACTGCACTACTGAGCCTGAGGGAGAGTTTGTGAGGACATAGGAGTAGTTCAGTTCCCATGCCTGTCCATCTCTTGGCCTTTTGCTGAGCCTGGTGAACAGGATAGCAATGCAGAGCCTCTTCTGACATGACTGGGGCATTAAGTCAGTTGTTTCAACAATCCAAATTAAAAAAGCATAATAGTACTTTTCAGCCTTGTAACTAGAAAAATTACACACAAATTCTATTAAAAATCAAAACGTATTCCTTTTCAGACTTACGGGTTTCATCTAAATATTGCTGCAACATCTCTTACTCCATTTCTAACTTTGAAATGAATGATCTAAATTCTTCAGGCACAAGTCCATTATGTAGAAAATGATTTCATCCTGTAATCTGCAATTTAAGATAAGATCTTTTCTTCATGTGGTGTCATCCACATTTGAAAGTATTTCATCTCAAGAATCTTTGGTAGAGGTAATTGCTTACATATAAGAAGTTTCTCTAAACTTCTGTGAATCCAAAGAAAAACTTTCCCAAATTCATGTGTTTTGTTGATTTATTCTTTAATTCTTACCCAGCAAGCTTATTACTTAGAACTATTAATTTAGATTACCTAGTAACCATAACTAGATACAGACTAGTATTCTTCACTGAACTCTTTTTACTGAAAAATTTAGATGCAGTGACATCATGTTTTGTGAATTTTTATTACTTCCACCAACCTGCTTGTTATGACAAAAAGCCTTATATATTAAGGATAGAGTCGTTTTCTTATGCCACCATGGTAAAAAAAAATAAATGTTTCAGTGATTTGGTTTCATATTATTCTTTGTTTAGAAATTTCCTTTAAAAGTGTAGATCATAACATGTGAGGAGATAATTCAAATACCTTGACACATTACGCTTTTACACTGTTCAAACAAATGAAAATAAATAAATAAATAAAAAGGTAAGGTTGCATTACTAGAAACTAAAAAAATCTAGTGTTCTCCTGGTTACATACACACAAGTTTTACAGGGAATTTTCATCGTCTTTTCATGAAAATATGAATATTTGAACCAAGAACGTACAAAAAGAAGGATATTTAGATAAATAAGTGTGGCTGTAACAGAAAGGTCACAAGGTTCCTTCTTCATTTAATAGCACTCTTTCATTTCCTGTAAAAGCCTGTCTGATGGTGGTTCACATTACCACTGACCACGCTTCCCACGCTTCTGTCTGTGCATGCTGAACTATATTAGTTGGAGATTCAGTGACCCACTCAAAGCTGATCTGACTATGTCATCAAGGGCAGAATTTGCTCACTAGCTCCTTGCAAGCTCATCTGCTTCCCACCTCTCGCAGACCAAAGCTTTGTGATGCAGCATAGTTACTGTACAGTGCTGAACCCATATAGGAACAAGCGTTTCTCCCATGTCAGGATTGTATTCTAAGTGAAACTCACATTTTCTTTCACACTGATCTGAATAGTAACTGCCATGTAAGATTTAAACTTTATAGGGGCAATGCGAAGAATGGGGAGAGCGGTGGATGTAGTTTGGCATTTGACGCTGTCTCCCACGACATCCTTACAACAAAGTTGAGGAAGTGTGGAGTAAATGAGTGGAAGTGAGGTGGGTTGAGGTCTAGCTGACTGGCAGAACTCATAGTGCTGTGGTCGGTGACACAAAGTCCAGTTGGAGGCCTGTACTTAGTGGTGTTCCTCAGAGGCAGGTGCTGGGTCCGGTCCTGTCCAGTACAAAAACAACCAGGGATCTCCTTGAAAAAGTCCAGCAGGGGATTACAAAGATGATAAAGGGCATGGAACACCTCCCTTATGAGGAAAGGTTGAGAGGCCTAGGACTGGTCAGCTTTGAAAAAGGAAGACTCAGAGAGGGTCTGATCCATGTCTATAAGTATCTAAGGTACAGGAGGCAAAGAGATGAGGCTGGACTCAGCAGTATGTGGAGATAGGACAAGGGGAAATGGCCACAAACTGAAGCATAGGAAGTTCTGCACAAATGTGCAAGGGAATTTCTTCACAGTGCAGTGACGGAGCACTGGCACAGGCTGCACAGAGAGGTGGTGGAGTCTCCTTCTCTGGAGATGTTCAAGACCCACCTGGACATTTACCTGTGCAACCTGGGCTAGGGAGCTGCTTTGGCAGGGGGTTGGGCTCGATGATCTCTAGTGGCCCTTCCAACCCGTACAGTTCTGTGATTCTATGTTTCTGTGAGGAAGAGTAAAGTTAAATGCTTTAATACAGTGTATAGAGAAAGTTGATCATGTCGACATTACTGGACTGTATGGCAGTGAGTGCTTGTAGTTGTACACATTTTCCATATTCAAAGCCTGTTTGTTTTTCATTGAGCTTGGGGTAGGTTTCAAATGATAAAAATAGTACACATCTAGGCCAAAATTACGCTGTTTCTACGTTCAATCACACACGTGAATACACAAAAATAAACCATTTAGTGCCAGAAGGAACTGTCATTTTTTAAAGCCCAGTTTCTGTGGCAGTAGAGATCCATCCTTTGTTGAGAATACAGGTGATAGACTGCAAGTATGTACTTGTTCACAGTGTGCTTCTATTCAGAAGAGTAGGTTTCTCTTGCTTTTGACCATATCAACTTATATGAGATTCTGGTAGAAACATTTCAGAATATTTACAATATGTAGAATACTGCCACAAATACATATATTAAATTTCTGGAAGATATTTATCAGAAAAAGATATATTAAAAGACAGAACCTTAAAACATACTGAATGGCAGTACATATCAATTGCTTAAAAACTCCATTGTTTAAAACCTCAAAAAAAAAAAATCAGTTATTACCCACCACAATGCTCTTTTAACTCTTTTTATTTTCAATTCATAAAAATTGTGCTCAAAATGAAGGTGAACCTGTAGCATTTTTAGAACTACCAAAAACCTGTATGCCAGGTGTCTGCCGTAGTGCCTCTGCAGAAGCAATAGGAATCTAAAGAAAAGTCTACAGACGCATTCTCACACTCCCCTCTGAAACACTGCTAAATAAGCAGCAATGCAGCATAGCAATACAAGTCTCACTTCTTAGACAATACAGCTTTTCTCTCTGGATTTGTTCCTTTGAGATTGTCACAGAATAGGAGTGGGTTCCAAGTGAACAAACTAGACTGAGTGTGACTGTTTTTAACTAGCATGAGTTTTTAACTCTTCCCTGCTTTGCAGAGTGACACGTCATCTTCTCAAATCAAACACTCCTGGATCAAATCTCCAGGCTCCAGTGTTCTATACTAAGGGACTTTCAGGTTTAGCTATGAATTTGGCGCCTAAAATAGTATGCAATCATTTGGAATTTCTAAACTGGCTGCCTGTTTTCCCATGTGAAGTCTGAACATCTCCTAAGGAAATGAAAAATAAAGTCACTGGAAATGAAAAGCAAAACAATTTTTTCTTTTCAACAATTTTTCAGAAGAAGTATAGAATATTTCACCAAAGTGGAATGACTAAGTTTGATATTTATGGTTTCCAATATATGTAATTTCATAATTACAAAAGAAAAAAAAACTTTCCTCTTTGCCAAAACTGCCTACATTTGCTACTTAATGGGTTTGATGCTGCATATTCTGGCACGCTTCTCTGTGTAGTAATAAAGAGTGGATGGGAGCAATTGAAGGCAGAACATCCTGCTTTCTCTGTTTTTTAATGAGTCATACATTATTAAACACTGTAATAACTTCTGATTACGGCACCTGATATTATTCAGTAGCAATGCCATATAGGTCCACTGCAAATCTGCCAAAAGAGAAGGACTATTTACCTTTCCTAAGTTACAGTAACTGTTGGTTAAGTAAAGCTCAATTCACAGTCAGTGAGATATCAGAAAAAGTGGAATCTCAATTATTGGAAAGGGTCACATCTGAACTTAGGTTTTCTCCTGCATGTTTAAAAAAAAAGAAATCATTCAGAATCCAAATATTTATTTTGCTTGCGCCTTTGGGTTTAAAATCTTACTGAGTGTCCCCTCCTTCCTACTATCTTTAGTCTCTTTCTCTACTAAAAATCTTGAAGTTGTACCTTTGGGTTTGACACTAACTCCAACCTAGCAAATGGTCCCTGAAGTGGAGCAGTGTCCCAGAGCACAGTGGGAACCGCTCGTTGATAGCTGTTTTAATGAAAAAGAGAAAAGCCAGGTTTTGCCAGAAGGTGGTGCTTTTGTACAAAGCATTCTGCAGTTGCAGCGGCTCTCATTTTCTTTCATTCAGTGCAAGTTCAGTGTTCTCTCCTCCCTGCCTATCTCAGCTTTTCTCTGTCAAATCTGCCCACAAAAATGCGCTGAAACAAAATGAACTAAGTATGCAGCCTTGAAAAAGCTTTAGATAGCATTATCTCTTGGAGTTCTCAGCATCTTGTGGGTCGGGTTGTCTGTCATGCACTGCAATCTCTGCCATCTCCCTTAACTTCTCTTTGGTATTTTATCCATAAATGCTCTGGATAGAATTATAAATAGATTTATTGCATAAAATCAGATGTAAATGCTGCCTTGCTGGTGGAGTTCTATTAACGTTAATCCAAAGATGAGTAATTTCAACGCTGTTCTGAAAGACATAAAACATATGGGGCCCAAATTTTTGCTACAGAATCTCACGGTGGAGTGAACAGGGATAAGACAAATTGAACTAATCCCATAAGAAACCCATGCCTCCCCTGTCCCATCAGTGCATACACACACACAAGCATTAATTATAAAGAAACCTGCAGGTGGTTCCAACAGTGCAAAGGCTCAGCTTCCCAAATTTCTTGTGATGCTTGAGGAACTCAAAAGGAAGGGGAACTGAAGAGACCTCCCTCTCAAGCCGGCCACGTTTGCCGTGGTGTTTCCATCTCCTTTCCTTTTTGTTAATTCCACCAAGAAAGTGGTCCTCATGCTGTCTGCACGCACTGGCGCTGCGTGAGCCTTTACACTGCTGTTCTGTGTGAGTGTTTGTGCATTTCCGGGGGCTCCATGCCTCCTCCGTCTGTAACTGGGTTTCCTTTCCTCCTACAGAGCTTGCACTAGCACTCATTTATCTCAGAGTACAAATCTCTCCCTGCCTTCTACTCAAAGCCTCAACATCAAGTCAGAACCTGTTTCTCCTCCTAGAGACCGTACCACCACCCCCTCGAGATACCCACAGCACACGCGCCATGAGGCGGGGAGATCTCCCGTCGACAGCTTGAGCAGCTGCAGCAGTTCCTACGACGGGAGCGACCGAGAAGACCACCGGAATGAATTCCACTCCCCCATTGGACTCACCAGACCTTCGCCGGACGAAAGGGAAAGCCCCTCTGTCAAGCGCATGCGGCTGTCTGAAGGATGGGCGACATGATAGCATTATTACCTATTAGTTTTTGTTTTGTTTTGTTTTTTTTTTTCTTGCAGTGTGTGTGTGCTATACCTTAATGGGGTGGGGGAGGGCGGGGGGGGTCGATATGCATTATATGTGCCGTGTGTGGAAAAAAAAAGTCAGGTACTCTGTTTTGTAAAAGTACTTTTAAATTGCCTCAGTGATACAGTATAAGGATAAACAGAAATGCTGAGATAAGCTTAGCACTTGAGTTGTACAACAGAACACTTGTACAAAATAGATTTTAAGGCTAACTTCTTTTCACTGTTGTGCTCCCTTGCAAAATGTATGTTACAATAGATAGTGTCATGTTGCAGGTTCAACGTTATTTACATGTAAATAGGCAAAAGGAAAACGTCTGCCACAAATGGCAGGCCTTTACTGAGAGAGAAAGCAGCTGTTATGCAACATATAGAAAATGTACAGATGTTTTGACAGACCCAGTGGTTGGGTGGCTGTGAATCCATTCTAGAAAGAGTCTGGGTCACCTAACGCACCGAAAATGCTCAAAACTTTTGGAGTATGGCACTCAGTTAAGAAGGATCAAAGCATTTGAAGAGGACCATACTTGTAAAAAATAAAAATAAAAATAAAAAAAAAATCGAGTTTGAGGGCTAACATATTTAATTTTAAAAATTCTGGGTCTGCATCACTTATTAAATAAAAAAAATTATAAAAATATGTACATTACATTTTGCTTATTTTCATATTAAAAAGTAAGACAGAGTTTGCAAAGCATTTGTGGCTTTTGTAGTTTCCTTAAGCCAAAATGTGTTCTTTTTTCCTTGATAGCTTCGCTAACCTTTTAAACAGTCCTAATGAAAACAGAGGACTTTTTGTATAGAAAGCACTACCCTAAGCCATGAAGAACTCCATGCTTTGCTAACCAAGATAACTGTTTTCTCTTTGCAGAAGTTTTGTTTTTGAAATGTGTATTTCTAATTATATAAAATATTAAGAATCTTTTAAAAAAAATCTGTGAAATTAACATGCTTGTGTATAGCTTTCTAATATATATAATAATTATGGTAATAGCAAAAGTTTTTGTTATCTTAATAGTGGGGAATTATATTTGTGCAGTTGCACATTTAACTATTTTCTTTTGGTTTTATTTTACTGGGAATACATTTTACAGATCAAAATCATGTCTTGGAAGACTGATCTGTAAAAAGTTTGAATTTACCCATGGTGTAACAACTGAAACCATTTTAATACAACATTTTACAATCAGTTGAGTGAACTGCGATTCATTGTATATACTGATTAGTTCTTTCATGCTGTTTTGTGCATTGTAACAAGTTAAGGGCCCTTCTATAACCTACATCCTGCGTATCTTGTAGATTTCCATGGGTTAAATGGCAAAGTGGCATCGCTTGGCCCTTCCTCATCAGCGAAGCTGGTATTCTGCCTGTTAGAATTGGATGTACAGCTCTAACGGCCATCGGTTGCGTGAGTGCAGGTGAACATTTCCAGAGGCAGCAGGGAGAGCAAGAAGTGAGGGATTGGCATAATCCCACCTGTTGTGAAGTCCCATCTCTCTCAGACATAAAACCTGCAGAGAGACCATCAATTAAAGGACCATTCAGAAGTCAGTCCATCATATCCCACCAGTTCTGGCCGCCAGGCCGCTGTAGTTGTCACAGCCCTCACAGTAACGTCTCGCAGTAGGGATGCTGTTGAACAAAGCTGCCTGTGTATTTACAACCCAAAGCGATTCACTTCCGCATATGGTGCCCACCCTTTCTCCTGCCTTGTATTGTTCCTTTGACTGAACTCGCTTCTCCAGAAGGGATATATCATTGTTTTAAGTTCTTGTCTGTCCCTCTTGCTTACTAGAAGAAAATGGTATACTTAATTGTTTCAGTTTAACCTTCCTGCTGGAGGGAAACTTTGTTCAAGCAACATGCTAATGCCATTGTAGAACTGTAATACTTCTTTCCAAAAGTTGTTCCAGCTCTCACTCACGTACCTTGAGACTATGATGAAGGACATAACTGCAACAGCGAAATACCAACACAGAAAACATTTTGTTAAGGGAAATCCACACCCTATTTCCCTTCTACATGTGCAGTTGCTGTGCACTGCTCAGCGGTAGCGGTTACCTCCCTGTAGCAGCAAACAACTAACAGATGACAGCGTGCGCTAGGACATACGCTTTCCACTTATTGTGACTTACAGAAAGCCTGCCTTACAGGCACTCTCAGCCATGCAGGGGCTAGTGCATAATCTGGGAACTATCTAAGCAGAATACTGTGCTAACAAGGCATACATCTTATCTCGCGTAGAGGTCAGCAGGGTAAAGAAACAGATACGCATGTTAAAAAATAAAAAATAAAAAAAAAAAAAAGAAAATGGGGCCCATAATTAATTTTAAAACACAAAACTGTTTTTCAAAACCACTTTCTTCACCTTCAGATGAATCTACAGTCATATTCTCTTGTGAGAATTTTAAACTTCGGTGTGTCAAAAATATGCAAATATATCACAAATGTATACTTTGACATTTCAACAAGAAGTACAACTTTATCAGTATTGTAGTAGAAACTTGTCAGTGGGGAAGGGGATTTGGTCTATTGAAATATGAAGAATAGCCATATAAATAGTTTACCTTGCGATTTGCCTCAGCAACGCATGAAGAAAAGATAACATATTTAAGGAAGATGCAGTGTAATATATTACTGCAAGTAACTAAGCGGAAAGTAGCGTGAAACGTATTGCCTGGGCAATGTATATTAACTCTGACAGTGATTTTTATATGAACATGAATAGAATAGAATCACGTGAAGATCAATGCCAGTCATCCCTCTTGTTCCTGCTACTGAGGGCAACTAACATGTACTGGCGAAATTGTGGGGGATAATGCATATTTGCAAACTGATCTAATGATAAGAAGCACAACTTTGATTGTGAAGTCACTTTCTGTAAACTATAACTGTCTACCTTTCTCTGTTCCTTTATCTGTACCTTACCATTTATTGTATTTGCAAAGCTTATTTGGGTTTATTGTGTGATTCCTTTGTATTTAAGGAGTTTGGGGCAGAGCCCTGAAAGAGTATTAACATTTACTTTACCTTAACCCATGCTATATAATGTTTTAGGCAACATTCTTAATTGCAAGTTCAAACACCTGAAGTGGCATTCTAGACATCTGCAAGTATTGTTATAGCTAAGTTAACCTCTATTAAAAGGTGTTGTTGTTTAGTGTTTAATTGCTGGTGACAATTATATGATATACTCAATCTGCACAATCTGTATATTGTATGCATTGAGCCATTCACAGTAAAGCTTTTATCATTTCAGTGTTTTTCAAAAGTTGTGTTTTATAATGAAATGGCTTATATTTTTCCCAGAAGAGGAATTTAGCAGTTTTTAATGAATAATATAAAAATATCTGTCGTCCTCAGATCTCTTTTTTCAGGTAAAGCTAACGTAAGAGTAGAAGAACTCATAGACTGTTTTCAAGGATGTCAACCCTTTTGTATTGTACGTGTTATCCTATATACCCTCTTTTACCTATAGTCCTAACAGCTGTTTTGTTTTCCCTTCTTCTTCGCCTTGAAGGTAAATGCTTTGTAATTTTTTAAAAGCCACTTGAAACCTCAATAAAGGCTGTTGCCTAAGCATGGCATACTTCATCTGTTCCTGTTTGTGCCATCTGCTGTGATGTCGTCAGTTATATGGCATTAATTTCCTGCCACTACAGGTCTCTTGAAGGACTGATGGAACATTGGTGTCTGTTAGAATGCTTCAGACTGTAGATGTAATAAAAGGCTTTTGTTAATATATTTTAACCAAAGATGTGGAGCAATCCAAGCTTTGAGCCACAGACCTTCTGCATCAAAACTATCCATTTGGTTATTTTCATGATCAGGTGTTGCATTTTTACCTTCCTCACTCATACCTCAGACTGATCCATACCTCAGTTTGAATCAAAAAAGTCAGTTTAGTAATGCATTAGAAAAAAAAAAAAAATACAGTACCTAAGTCTTTTGTGGAATATCTAATGTCAGACCTGGGTCACCACAGGCATTACACTTGGATTGCTTCAGATGGTTTGTTGTATCCTTTTTTTTTTCCTTTTTTTTTTTTTCTTCTCTTTCATGGGGATCTGCTTCCATAAAACAATGGTGATAACAAAAGAGCTTGTAAATGGGAGCATACAAGCATTTGCAACAAATATTAAAATAGAGGCTCACAGCGGCATAAGCTGGACTTTGTCGCCACTAGATGACAAGATGTTATAACTAAGTTAAACCACATCTGTGTATCTCAAGGGACTTAATTCAGCTGTCTGTAGTGAACAAAAATGGAAAAATTTCAAAAGATTCTCCTGCTGGAAATAAGGTATAATTTGTATTTTGCAGACAAATCAGTAAAGTTACTGGCTTTCTTAGTGATATGGTGTCTGTGGTGTATTTCTTATTAACTTAAATAGTGTTATTTTAATGTTTCGCCCTGTCACTTGTGCTTGTCTAGAAAATCAAGTGCCTTTCTATGCGCCCTGAGCACCTCCATGCCTCACCAGACATCATCCCACCAAATCAGAAAAACTCCACAGTTCTCAGTGTACAGGGAGGACTGTGAACTAGGAAGTTTGTGGCCAAGTACACTTACTGTTGCGAATCTGAAGTCCCGTCTCCTTTAGTTGTAGAATCATAGAATTATTTGAGGAGACCCTTAAAGGTCACCTAGTCCAACTCCCCTGCAGTGAACAGGGGCACCTACAAGCTAGATCAGTTTGCTCAGAGCCCTGTCCAGCCTGACCTTGGAAATCTCCAGGGACAAGGCTTCCACCACCTCTCTGGGCAGCCTGTTCCAGTGCTTCACTTTGATGAAGCCTAGACTTTAATGACTGAATAGTGTTCACTTGCCCAATAAACAAAGTGATTCCAGCAACACTGCCCTAGAAGGTAGTGAATGGTACTACCCAGATCTGGTCCTGACATCCTACCTAGTAGGGTAGCTAGGTGAGATAATGCCTGGCTTTTAGCTGCTTAGTGGCTGACTGGGAGCCCAGATTCTCTTGTATGCATGTCCTGTAATTCCTACTAGTGCAGGGAACCATGCTAGACGCAAAGAAAAACAGGCTTATTCTCTAAACCAGTTATCTTTGGATCTGATCCTTGTACCTATGTTCTTTAACAGGCCACAACTTCATAGGGATTGTGTCAGAATTGATCTATTCCCCCTTATTTTGGGGTTTATTTCCCATCTACCCCCAACATTTATTATTTTTGATTCTAAGAATACAATAATATTTTTATTTCATCAATATATTTTTAATGCAGACAAGCTATTAATAACTTAAGGTACTCTGTGAATGTGACAGTTCCCATAATAACATTTCTAGGGCTAATCTCAAATACATTTTTTGAAAGAAAACAGCTGTGCTGTTATTTACCTGTTGCCTGTCATGATGTATTTTACTGTTTCTAGTATGAAGTGTAGGACATAGCATAATAATTAGATGGTAAAACTGAGATTAAGTGGTACTGATTTTGTTACATATTGCATTTTTTTTTTCTGAAGACAAACACTTTGTCATCATTGGCAAGGATAAGGAAAATATTTCTGGAAAAGCTGTAATACTGTCTGAAGCATTAAAGCATTCATATTTGGAGATACTTGCTCCTGCAGTCGGTCTTCTGTATGATTAGTAGTGAGCACTATGCTTGTAGTGGAAAAGGAATTACTTAGTCCTTCAGGTGTTTTATTCTTTTATTGTATTTCTCGCAGTAAATAATCAAACATATGCATATTCCTTTGTTTTATGTGCTATCAACTATATCTTTGAACAAGTTTTAAACATGTGTTGCAATAGAATTGTGGAGGTCTCAAGTTCTTTAAGGTTTCTTACTTTTCCACTCTGCAGAGCAATTTTGAAATTATCTGAGTTACCTAAAGCCACAAACCTTCACTATTCCAGAGTGCTTGCTTTCCTTCCAAAGTTTACTTTTCTTCTTTAGTGTAAACCAACCCCACATCTTTTTAGATGTGCTAAGACTACTGATTCTGTTGGTGCCTTTTGCTTGCCATAGATGTGATCCATTAATCCTTAACCCTTCCTCAAACACCAAGTCTGTATTTCCACGTGTAAAATACTGGAGGGCCCAAGGAGCAAGGGTGAGGAAAGATTTTTTATAACAATCAGATAACATATTTTTTAAGCATCAGGAAGAAATTTGGTTACATCTCTAGAGACAAACAGACTCTTCCTCACTGATGCTGAAGAAGTGTTATCAATGCAGACCAGTGCAGCAAGGCTTGACTTGTTCCATGAATGTTCCCACCTTTACATGACTGGAACTCCAGCTTTCCAGAGCCCCTTATTCTGAAGAGGTCAGTTTGTTTAGGCTTTGTAAACTCAAGGTTCATTTTTTTTGTATTCACACTCTGTGCTTGACACTTCACACTGAGCATTCAGAGCACTTGCAATAGGTGTAGTTATGCTGCTCTCTCAGCAGTTTGTGTACATATATCCAAGATAACTTCAGTTGTTGTTTGCAGGTGTTAGGGCAAACTATTATTGCTGTAATTTCTTCATCCCATACCAGTGGTTTTTGGAGAATGAATTTGGATCGAGTTCATTCTGCTTCAGCTTAATTGCTAGAGATTCTTTAAAGCTGACATAGAAATGTTTGTATGAATTTGAAATGAATGCATCACAAAAGTTCTAAAATGTGCTGTCCTAATTGTCTTTTCTGCCTTGTTCTGTCCTTATGCTTCTGGCTGTGATTCATTTGTAACCTGTCCAGTTTTCAAAAACAAGTATTTGTTCTTATTTGTCTGGTCAGAGAACAATAAACTGTTTTGGGCTAGAAAATATATTGCCTCTTTGACGGTCAGGAAAGGGAGCAGTTGGATCACTGTTATCTATGGAAGCTTCCCTTCTCTGACTGGAGATGTGATGTACATTTCAGTGTATAGGAAAAACTTCAAGGTGATAAAGGCGGCACATTTAGGTGAGAAGTGTAATTGTGGTATAATGTGATTTTTTCATACAGAATTTTAAACAGTCTATCATTTTCTGTATTTAGGAGAGTTGCTCTGGGTATGTCATGTAGTCTCACAGTGAGAGCACAGCATCCTGTGACAAGTATATATGAAAATCTGTTGTATCATGGGAACATAAAGGAGGAAACAAGAAAATATCGTTATAGAACCTCTCTACGTACGGTGGACAAGCTGAGGTACAACAATCAGATCAACAAAATGGCCAACAGGGATGCAATGGATTACATTTAGCAGATTATGTTTTGAACCACAGAAAGTGAACCACTGAGCAAGTTGCTATAAAGAAAATAATTTTGTAATGAAAAACAAACAACAACCAAAAAATTACACACACATTTCTACTTTACTGTCTGTAAATATCTGAACACATGTCGGAAGAGTGGTGTTTGAAATGCAAGTTTTGTTTCCCTTTGATAACTATTTATTATTAGGAAAAAGAATCACTTTGTGTAACCATAATGTACTGTATTATGTATTAGTTAACTTGGAAAAGCAGAAGAGATTACTGTGGCCTGAGAATGTTTAATTTATGAAACATAGCTGGGGAAAAGCAGAATGGTTTTTAGAAGCTCTGAGTACAGAGACTGACCTTTCCAACAGCAATATTTAAGAAGAACACTTGAAGAGCTTGCACCATGACTGCTGACTCACAGCAACACTCTACACCTTCAAAAATAAGCCTGTGAAAATATAACACATATGACATTTAGCCATCTGAAAGTATATTTGCCTCTTTTTGGGGTAGGCCCAAGTCACTTTTTTGCAACTTATCCCTAGCTAGGATTTTTGGGGGTGGAAGATATTGATAACCAAACTAGAGAATTTTATTGTGATATCCTTTGCAGATGTGTTCTTGACATAGGAAACCTTGATCTAATATGGGTTACTGCACCTCAAATTGAATACGCCTAAGTTGCTCTGAAAGTAATGCCTCCTATTTATTTCCATGGAAACTACAACAGATAAAAAGAGCACAATAAACATTATTTGATAGAGCAACAAAACACTCTTTTTTAACACAGTCACCACAATTAGCTGCGCATTTTCAGCAGTGGTGAACAAGAGCCTGCATGCTGTGCTCATAAAAATCAGCACCAGCAAAGATGATCCACTGTTTTACAGCTGATGCTTTACAGCATTCATTCCTGGAAAAATGTTGCCCACATAGTCATCAGTCCAAACTGATGGAAGTCAGAAGGTGTCGAATCCAGATTATGTGGTATATAGTAGGACAGTCCAGACAAGACTGGCAGTGTGCACAGTCTTCAAACTAATATGACACCTGGAGTTATTGTGTTGAAAGAGAAAGGAAGTTCAAGCCTTCAAGTCAGTTAGCATCATGATGTAACAATCAGGGTAGATGGTTTGTCTGAGATCCAGAAGGATCACTATCTCAAAAGACAGTGCACATCACTTAATCCACTGAGGGCTGTGTCTTGAACTTTTTCTTCAGTGACAAATATACATGTCACCACTCAGTGGACTACCATTTTTACTCCTGCTCATGGTGGTGACATTGTGTCTTGTCACCAGTAATGAAGTGATCCAGGAAACTTTCACCTTCAGCCTTATATTGCTTCAATAGGTCCTGGCAAACTTGCTTATGGTTTTCCTTCTATTCTTGTGTGAGCATTTGTGAGACCCACTTGGCACAAAGTTTGCAACATTCCAGCATTGCCACCATCATTTCTAATGCATTAAAGTGAATATTCAGCTCTGTACAGTTCCCTGGTTGAAATCCTCCAATTCACATGGATGAACTTATCAAGACGTATTTCACTGCATCATGTGACAGCTGTACATGGACATCTGGAGCATGTCTTTCATATCACTGTCAACACTGCTGAAATGCACCACCCACCTCACTCTGCTACGTCCACTGATTGGTCTCCATTCAGCAAGCATCAATGGATGTTCATGGATGCCATCTTTTTCTGCATGGAGGAATTCAGTGACACACCTTTGTTCCATACACACTTCTTGTGAGACACCATTCTGTCAGAATGCCCTCTGCTGCCATCTCTCACACAGCAGCAACACATAGCGGAACACTGAAGGGACAATTCAACCTCTACTGCTGTATCAGCAACATCTGCCTCTGACATCATGGGTCAACGTCATAAAATAGGAGGCATTACTTTCAAAGCACCAATCATAGAATAAGATGAGCTGGAGACAGATTTTTTGGAATAGTCTTCAGCTTGGAAAGTAAATGAATGAGTAAGTATATCCTTATCTGGGCAATACACAGATATCAGATTTGAAAGAAATCACTACACTTTGTCTCTCAAAAATGTAGGAGCTAAGGGATGTCCAATAAAGCCATCATGCTCTCAATTCACAAGGAAATACAACGTCCATATAGTCCACAATTAACTAGAGATTCATGCTGCCATACAACATTCCCAAAGCCAAAAGACTATGTAAGCTCTTAACAGGTCTAACAAGTTCACTGAACCCAGATTCATTTGCTATGTTAAGCATGAGCATACACTCTACATCTCCAACTGAAGGAGGAAAGAAAGATTTTCCTCTATTTGTCGCTGTAAAGGAGAGGTATTCTCAGGAATAATTTCCATATGCCTTATATTTTTATGTTCTTCTCCCTGGATATCCCCTAAAGAACACTGTCAGGAAGAAGATAATGAGATAAATGGACCTTTGATCTGATCCCACATGGCAGTTCTTACATCTAGCTATCACACAATATAACCATCAAGATTTTTTCCTTGTAAACTTTTTTCTCTGACTATGCATATTGATTTTGCCACCACAGGAATTAATATGACACAAATGAAGCAGTCAGCATGCATAATAAGCTAAGACTGTCAAGCGTTCCCATTCGGTATGGATTTGTGTTTCCAGTACTGTGGGACATGATCAATTGGCTTAAGCGTATGCACACTTATTTATTTCACAACATCCAGGAAAAACAAATAACCATATAAACTACAGATGCATGAAGTTAGAAGTGAATGATCTATAGAATTAAGGTACGCATATAGGAAAGGAACTGTATTAGTGTTTAAATATGGGGGGGGGAAATGAAAACAGAAAGGTGACCCAGGCCTGTAGTATCACACCTGTTCAACTCAGCACCAGAAGTTTCCTCTAAAGGGAAATCTGCAGGTGTCTATGAAATACTGACTAATGTACTTGGACTACTCGCACCACTAAAAGAATTTGTCCCATGTGTAAATATACCAGCACTGGGCATTCAATTTTAATCAAGAAAACAGACACGTGTGCAGGAGAAATGAAGAAATCTTTGCCTGCTGTCAGAGTACCCAGCTGCACAGGAAATCCCATGGAGCAGTTCCGAGGAAATGTATACCATGTGTCATGCCAGGGCTATAAGACACCTTTACAAGCAGCCCACTGGACCAGTCTACAGAGGGATACCCTGCATTAACCACAACGTTCCTATGCAGTCTGTGATTTCTGTATCTAGTCTGACTGCCTTGACAAATGATACGGTGTGTTTTAATTAAAATTACAGAGATAAATGCCAAAATTCCTGAGTGAACTTCTATGGATATGTTACACAGATCACACTGAAGGACTGTCAGATGATAACTTCTAATCTGTTTTTTACCTTTGAGTGCAGACTGAGGTGTTTTAGGAGTTCCCAAAAATGATTTTGTAGCTGTGAGACTATGAAGTAGTTGAGTTTACAGACGCCCAACCACCAAATTATTTAGCAACGTAGCAATTCATAAAAAATGCACAAGAAGGATGCAATGTAAATATAGCAATGGCCTTTAAAAATATAACTTGTGTTACTCTAGCACGTAGAGGCACAGACTGAACCCTAGTCAAGCACAGCCTCTGGCTGTTACTCCTCTCTTTTTGTCCTCTGATACAAGCTGTATCATTCTTGCTGAAAAAAACAGACTTTGCCTCAAGATCTTAGAAGGGTGGAATAAGGCAGCCCGGCAAATGAAGCAGCAAGAGGAAAATCTGCCAACATCTCTTCACAGTCATCATTTTGAAATCTGTTTGAAATCTCAGTTGATCTAAATTTGGATGGGTAAAATGGAAAATCTTTGTTTAAGTAGTTTTAAAGCTAATTCTGATCTAGCTTTTCATGGCTGTGCCAGAAGTATGAAAAGCAATTGGTTTGGAGTTTCCAGAACTACAGTCAACCTGAGGGTCAGCCAATGGAAGTTATCAGTGAAAAGAATTCTGATTCCTTTTTAGAAACAGAGGACACTGAAAAGAGACAGAGTTGCAGAAAACTAGCACAGACTTTCAGGGAAACAAAGATGGCTGATCAGCACACACAGGAGCATGGTATAGGCACAAGTTTTTGCATTTCTTCATTTCTGAATTTAGCAGAGGAAGTGTTTTCTAAAAACAGGAGAGTGATTGTGGCTGAGTCCTTCTATTTCTGCAAGATGTATATGTGTGATGTATATATCCAACTTTGGTAAAATTTGGAGGTCTTTTCATCTTCCTACACGAAGTTGATAAGATCAATCACCTCCTAAGGTTTACATGCATGGTCTTTCAGAGTCTCTCACCTGTTAAAAGCTAATTACACACTGCAATTAAACTTCTGATTCAATATGTTAAATAGAAATTATTTTCTCTTCTTCACCCTTCCTATGCTGAGATGCTCTCAGGATACCACGAGAACATGTAAAAAACTCCACATTGCCTTAATGTGCCCTGGAGAATACAAAATTCTTTGTGCTCCAGCAGACTGCCTGACTAGCAGCAGCTTGGAGCCATGGTGCCAGCTGAGCTGTTCCTTTGAGGAAGGCTGGTTACAGAAAACCCACGAAAGAAACAGCTGCTACAAAGGCAGATGCAAGTAGCTGCGTGAATGAATTGTCAGTGAGGAAAAAAACATAGCAAACATTCTGCTGTCCCTCTATTCCCCTGCTGACTGATCATAGGAAAAGGAGAAAAATATCTTTTTCTTCCCTTGTGTTGTATTACCGTAGTTGTGCTTTGGCAGGGAGGAAGATGAAAGCACATTTTTTTCATGCTGGTCCTCATGGATTGTTTGTCTCTCTCTGGCACGTTTAAGATCAGGGACAGAAAAAGAAATGGTGGTTTAATGAAGGAGCACATCATCTGTCTGGATTTATGTTTCAGATTTTGTGATGCTAAGTGATATTCTGAAATTTTCTGGACTCATCGTGGTTTCTTCTTATTTCAATATCCTGTGCATAGATAACATTATGACCCTTTTAAAATTTTGTGGTGATATTTTTTATATAACTTAGCTGAACATGGGGCAGTGTTAGCATATTAGAATGAGAGAGCTAATCATATATTTATGGTTGAAAAATCATTTTAATAAGAAAAGTTACCGTGTGAATGAGGGGTGAACACTCTGTGTAGTTCTGCTTAACACTGTGTACACAGAAAGAAAAAAATTGCCATGAAGAAATTATTTGTAAAAAAAGCCACTTGTTTGAGGAGGTTTGAAGCAGAGTCTTGTCACACTTCTGCACAGCCCATGGGTCACACTTTCTGTATTTGGCAGTTTGGTTTTGTCTATTCCAGAGCTAACTTGGGAACTTTTCCACCTCAGAGAGAACAGACAGTGAAATGATACTTCACAAGTTCTTCAAATATATTAAAATGAGGGGAAAAGAAACATGGAAACTATAATCAACTTTGCAGAGACTTTGCAGGGTTTGGGTTTTTGTTTTGGTTTTGGTTGGTTTTTTTTGTGTGTGTTCTTTTTGCTCTTGTGACTTTGGTGATTGATGGAGAAGAGGGAGCCTTTCCATGAGGTACTAAGAGAGAAATTTCTGGAATTATAAGCAAGCAGAATAGTGTAGAAATCATAGAATTACAGAATGGTTGGAGTTGGAAGGGACCTTTAAACACCATCCAGTTCCAGCCCTCTCCACGGGCCCAGACACCTCTTGGCAGTCTAGGCTGCCCAAATCTCCACCCAGCCTAGTCTTGAGCATCCACAGCTTCTCTGGCAGAAGCATTCTTTGACTAAGGGGACTCAAGAGAGGAAAGAAGTATTTCCTAGGAAGTAAAGTGGTATTACATGAAGGCTGTTCAGCACAAGAGACCATCATAGGCTGTTGGACTGGAGTGCCAGGAAGGCTTCAAGGCTCAGGGAGAGAATGGATCTCATTTCCTCATGTTTATTTGATATATCCTCCTGCAGATTTCAGATTCTACTAATGGAAAAGTTTTCTTTTGTGTAGCAATTTACATTTTAGGAAAGCCAAGCTTGAGAGTTAAGGGATATTCATGGTAAGAAAAGCTGGACAGTGTCACTTTAAAACTGAGATCAACCCATCATCATATACTCATTTAAGGATGTGAGGTTTCTAGGCCACTGTGGTTACACAAACAAGCATTGATAAGACTATACCAAAATGTTTGTTCTGCACTAAGTTGCAAAATTGCCATCTGATTCCTACTAATTGAATGATTACTTTTTCGTAGTCAGAAGTTGGAAGATGGAGTGATGTAATACATTTGTTCTGTGGAGAAACAACTCTCCTCACAATGCCAAACATTGGAAAGATAGCACAGTGTAAAAGATAGTAAGCCTTCCTTACCACAGGACTTATTTTTCAGCAGGCAACACAACCCTATCCACCTTTTTCCTCTCACAACAGTTTTTGCAGTGGTGAGAGCATGTGATGCATACTTAGCCCTGATGGAGCTCCAGAGACCAGGTGGTCTTTAGGACACTGCTGTTGCTTCGCTCCCCATTGCCCAGATCCAATTACTTTACAGGATGCTGCCTCCTCACATTTCCCTTGATTCCTGGAGAATGGGTGTACTCACACTCTCCGTCAACTTCTGCCCCAACTCTGGTGCCTGTCTCGCTCTACCAGGTTTAGCATCCCTTCAGCTGGTGCATGCAGACAGCATGTAAGAGGGGCACTGATGCTGCTCAACCTTCCAGGTTAAGGGTCCTGGACTCTGCTTCACTCCTAAAATAAGTCCTGTTGTTATGGGGTGACACATTTTATCACAGGGCACATGGACAGGCAGGACTGAGGTCAATATACACCACAGAAAAATAGAATCACAGAATATCCTGTGTTAGAAGGGACCCACAAGGATCACTGAGTCCAATCCCTGGCTTCACACTGCACCACCAAACCCAAACCCTGCTCCTGAAAGCACTGTCCAAACATTCCTTAAGTTCCAGCAACTCAGAGCCAATAACCATGAAGGGACAGCAGCTAGAGGCCTCTGCTGAGATCTGAGCTGTAGGAGAGAAATAGAGGAGATGCTTTGGAGACTGCCTGTATCCCAGGCAGCCCCTGATGAGAGCTGAGTTGCCCGGAGTTGGCTCAGGGAATTAGAATCCATCCCTCTGTGTGACCATGGTGATGTCTGCAGTCCAGTTATCCTCTTCAGAGCCTTCAATACCATAGCTGGGAAGTGCTATCCATTTCATATCTGGGCTGAGTACCTTCCTTTATGGCACAGAAGAGAAAAAAGTGCCTCCCTAGCTCTTGATTTTTCCCCTTTAATTAAAAAATAAAAAATAAAAAAATCATATGCCCAAACTCACAGTTGAAATAACTTAGCAATGTTTTTTTAAAAAAATCATTTCTTGCCACTCATTTCTAATACCTCATAATTCTTTAAGTCCACAGTAGTTCTTCCTAAATGATTACTATCGGGTAGTGATCTTAATTTTAATAAAATAGTGATGAGGCAGACAACCAAGAAGAAGTACATTTAAAGTTCTCATTGGAAGAGTAGAAGGTTGCATTGGCATGCCAAGCCAGGCCATACAAATGGTATGCTGAGGTTGAGGTTGCACAGATAATCCTAAGCTCCTCTCTGTTCTGTAACATGTATGTATGGTTTAGGTCTGTTGTTCTTCTGCGCACACTGCAAGAAATATCTGCTCGGTGAGGGCTTGGTAATAAACTTCTGTAGTGAAGCAGGAGTGCAGCAAGACTTTTGTAACTTCTGTTTAAGATCCTGTATGAAATATTTACCTGCTGGGTCCTGATAATATTACTTAGATATGTCTAATTTTAAGAATCAATAACTTATGCTGAAGAGACATCCTTATACTGAAGAGGCAGTCTGGTGGACCTGGTGGGCCTCCCAGTCCTACACAGAAATCTCTTTCCTCCACCACCTTCCTCTAGCACTGTGATCGCCCCCTTGTGGACCACCCAAAAACCTAGATCTGAGGTGTTGGTCCTAAGCAGAACAGGATGGGAGTTCTTCATGGGTAACTTATTTACAGGGCTGATGACCAGCTCTAGTGTAGCCGCAGCAACACCTTCCAACAAGTTGAGTTGCTAGCACTGCTGTAACCTTCAGCCCCAAAATGTGGACATCACCATCTGAACATAGATCATAAAATCATTATCTCACCAGGCTGGAAAAGACCTCCAAGATCATCCAGTTCGAGCATCCACCTACCTCCAATATTTCTCCACTAAACCAAGTCACTTGGTACAACATTTAAACACTTCTTGAGCACTTCCAGTGACTGTGGCTCTACCACCTCGCTGAGCAAACCATTTCAGGACCTGACCATTCTTTTGGAGAAGAAATGTCCAAACTTAACAATTCTTTGAGGAGGAAAGGGGCAGCTCCTGCAGTTCTCTGTTTCAGAAATGCACAAAAAATGGGATGTTCAGAGGTGACACATCTGTCTTTACAGATTGTGTAGAGCTTTTTGGACTGAAAACACAGTGGCTTTGCTCTGTGGATGTACGCATGTTTTGATTTTCCTCACTAAGTAGAGGACCATGGGCTTTGGCAGCTGGAATTCTTGTTTTCATAGGAACATCATTTTGCATCTCAGTGATACTGTGCTTCCAGTTTTTGTCACCCTCACCCCTGGCTGCCACCTCCCTCTCCAGCAGCAGCAATAGATGGTACAGAGCCTCACAAGTCTGACATGCCCTGGTGATTTGTGCTGTGGAGCTGGCATCCAAGCAAATGGGCACAGTGTTTGCTTTGACATCTGCTGCTGCCCCAGAGCAGTGCTTGTCCCAGAGCGTCCTAAAATTGTTCTTTTCCTGCAGTCAGAGACAAGATTCATCTTGAAGTCCTCGAGCAGTGTCACAGAGGACTCTGTCTCCCTCCAGTAACTGCTGAGTGCCTACAACCTCCTGTATATCATGCCTGAAAGTTGGAGTTGTAAACAACCCTGTGGGCTGGGGAACCAAGGGGAAATAGAGATTATCTCTGCTGACTTCTTATGCCTCATGGATGTATCTTTTCACACGAAGCTCTACACTGGGATTAATAACCTCCTAAAATGCATTCTGTAGTCATGACAGATAAGAGTCAGGTGAATTGCATGACTTTCAATTTTATTTGTGCTTGGAAGTGCCTTGACTCACCTCCATTACCTACAAATTTAGGATACACTGAATGAACGCTTGACAACCATCACAGCCTCTCTCTTGATAACCATCTCTCTTGTCTCTGATAACCATTATCTTTTGTCCCAAGCTGACATCATCAGTAAATATTACCAATAGCAACTTCATGATTCATAATTCCAGAGAGTTAATAAAATATTGAAAAGAACAGTCTTTAATTGATTGGTGGGAATCGTGTCAGAAATACATTTATTTAATAGTTTTTACGCTAACAACTATTTCTTGAGGCTTAACAATTAATCAGTTCTCAATCCATAATAGTAATAATGTGTGCTTTATTGATAGTCTGATGTCTTCAATCAGATGGCCACACATGGCTAAATAAAGCAACATCTTACAGTTACATCTAACAGCCAACTCAAATTCAAATTGTTCTTGATAACTTTGCTTAAGAGCAATGAAGGTTAAGTGCAGAAAGATGCAAATTCTGAGAAATTAAAATAGTCGTTCACAAAATATCAGTATTTTGGTGAAAAATATTCCCAATATCTTGAATTATGTGCTTGACATATTTCCAAATGTATTTATATACATATATTTATATCACTGATTTGTTTTGGATAGACGCTCTTCTGCTGTTTACAGTTAGTGTCATGCTTTTTCTGAGGCTGGGAAGACCTGAAAGTCTGTGAACAAAATCATACATACTTCACAACAAAGTATTGGCTTCTAGTCACAGAAAACACTGATACTGTCCCAGATGATCACTCATTTCAAAATGTATCATGAATGCAATCTTTGTGTGTGTGAGTTTGATGGCAAAGGAGTCAATAAATATGGTCCCAAAAGCATAGCACACAGGCAGTGATATTCAGAATTGCCTATGTTGTTCAATAAATAACTAATGAAATGTGTGAACAGTTCAGATTTTGTACAAGGCTGGAGAATAAGCAACATACATAGGAAAAGAAGGAACACATTACCCTTTTTCCCCTAAGGGATCTTGCACAATAGCACCATCAGAAAAAATATTGTCCTTAGTCTGCAAGAATTGATAATAAAAGTAAGATAATAGAAGATGCAGTCACTGAAGTTCGATCTCCAGAAGTGATCTTCTTGGACATAAATTTTGGATTTCAAAGAGATGTTTTATAAAGCAGGAAAGTTTTCCTTAGGTAGATTTTAGATACAACATCCACTAACTTTTACTGCATCATATACCCAGTTATCATCTAGGTTTGTTGTTTGGCGACCAATTGTTGAAAGATTTTGTATCCTCATCTGCTGCATTTCTGCAGTGGTGATACTGCAGCATTTATCATCATGAAAAGAGGAAGTGGAAGATGGGACACTTCTGGTTTTGGGACTAGTAGATGTCTCTTGGCATTGCCTGACACTCAGAAGGTGGCACTCATGATGCTGCCACTAATTTCAACCCACTTTTAGGAGTCATTAGGGACACCACATATTTATCTTTGCACTGAAAAAATTACATACAGAATGCATGATTCCAACTAAATTCTGGAAGCACATTCTCCATGAGAAAACCATGGCATGGTAGATCCCAAGGACCTAAAGCTATACCAAATTTGTCAAACACTACAAAAAGGTAGATAACTTTGTGCAGCCTTCAGCAGCCATCCTGGGGAGTGGAAAATGTAACACTTAGTACACATCCTTCCCATGCTGCTGTTTTATTAAGGATGAGGTCACATGAGGTGGGTTTTTATCCTCTCTGTCCATATCTGATCATGTGATCTAAAGCCAAGTCCTTATTGTGCACTTTCATTGAGCACCGTGATCATAGAATCATAGAATGGCTTGGGCTGAAAGGGACCCCAGGGATCGTTAAGTTCCAACTCTGCTGCCACAGGTGGGGCCAACAATCTCCTGAGCTGGTACCACCAGACCAGGCTGGCCAGGGCCTCCATCCATGGGGGATGGAGAATCCACAGCTTCTCTGGGCAGCCTGTTCCAGAACCTCACCACTCTCTCTGTGAAGCACTTCCCCCTGATATCCAATTTAAACCTTCCTTCACTGAGTTTAAAACCATTCCTCCTTGTCCTATCACTCTCTACCCTTCTAGAAAGTTGATTCCTCTTCTGTTTATAATCCCCTTTTAAAAACTGGAAACCTGCAATGAAGATACCGAAATACAAAAGACAGCAAGAAAATCCAACCTGATTCAGTTCTATTGTTCCAATCCACACAGTTCGATGAACTTTAAGATACAGCCCACATAACTCAGAAAAAAAAAAAAAAAAAGCATCACAACCAATGCAATCAACAGGGAGCAATGTCTTTTATTTAATTTTCCAGGACTAAAGACTAAGTTACAGGTAGTGTGAATTAAGGACATCATGTGCTTTATGTTGTTAAAAATGTCCCTAATGTTACACCACTGGGGGTTCAGCAGGTTGGGTATAGATGAAAATAAGTGTTAAATAAAGGACCCTGAGCAAGAAGAAGAAATAAATTAAAGCATCCTCAGAAAAGACACAGTGTTCAAGCTAAATTAAAGTTGTACATATCAGAGCTCACAGGCTCAAGGGGAAATGGTTTCAAACTCCATGAGGATACTTTTAGACTGCATATAAGGGAGAAGTTTTTCACAGCAAGGGTACTGAAATTGGTTGCCCAGGGAGGTGATGGATGCCCCATCCCTGGAGAAATTCAAGGCCAGTCTCCATGGGGCTCTGAGCACTTTAATTCATCTGTAGGTGTCCGTGTTCACTGCAAGAGAGTTGGACTAGATGACCTTTAATGGTCCCTTCCAACATAAATGATTCTATGCATCTATGATTCTATGTTATAATAACCTAGCAGTGGTGAATTTGAGATTCAACATCTGTGCAATTTGACAGGGTTGTTGTTTAATAGCTACAATGTGGTAGAAGTAGCAAAAAGCTGCCATTATCACAAGTGCAATATGATGAAGGAGGGAAGTTTTCATCAAGGCATGTCACTAGCCAGTCTCAATCTGAGAGCCCAGACACTGCTTACTGTATGAGAATGTGAAGTGCAAAGGGATGCCAGGAGGATGCATTTCAAAATATTGAGGCCAGCATACGAAAGCAACATGCATACCAGAAAACACCTAATTGTAAATGTGTTTGGGGTTGTGTTTCTTTCATTATTATTTTAAGAAACAAATAGAAAAAAAAAAAAACATTTAAATCAACACTGCCTTCCCATACTACTGCCTTCTACCATAACTCATCAATTTCTTCTTAGCAAAATACTGCTAATAATAACAGAGTGCTTCTTTGGCTAGTTGGCTTTTTTCCATTTTTTGAGCAACAACTGCAAATAGGATTTAAATTTAGTTTTTTAGGGTTTTTTTTAATTCAGTTGTACTATTTTTCTCCAGTTACAAAAGTTGATTCAGTCTTGGCAGCAACAAAGAAGGCAAGTGTTGGCCTTTGGGAAATTGAAGAATGCTTTGTTTGCTGTTTTAAAAGCATTTGAAAGAAGAAAGTTCCATTTTCTGAAGACAGTTGCCTGTTCAATTAATGTCTTCGGGAAATCTGATAGATATTGTTTTATCTGGTGTAGCCATAAACATAACAGCTGCAGGAACACTCAACCGATACTGCAGAGAGTATCAGTTTGTGGCTCTGAGCTGTATCAGGTACCATGGAGCAACAGATGTGGACCAATTTTCTTACTCCTAGTTCCATTAAAAAAGTAGAAGTAGAAGTAGAAAATGACAGTTTGCCTTACAAGGAGATCAAAATTATAGAATTCGTAGAATATCCCGAGTTGGAAGGGGCCCCTAAGGATCACAGGGTCCTTTGAGGGATGCTCAAGCCTGGATACAAGAAGAAAAGGGAAGGAAGAACCAAGCCTTACTGTAGCATTTAACTTCAGAGATTTGCCACTACCCTTCTAACACATCAGGAAGGAAATACTACAAGTTACTTCCATTTCTTTTATCTCCATTTTGGAAAGTGTAACACATAGAATGGACTTCGAGTTCCGTTTTACGAACCGTTTTCTAGTTAGCAAAATTATACAATGGGCCTTTTGGCATGGTTTGAGAGAAGCCTAACCATTGTATTTAACAGCTGTAAACGTGAAATCACGGAGGGATACAGCTGTGCCCATACCTAGGGAGGGGGAGGAGTGTAACAGAGAGAATAACCTTGGTCACAACCACACTTCACGGTCGTTTTTCCAAAGCTTCTCTCTGCGCGTACAAATCCGAGTGTCTCCGTGTGCCAGCCTTTTAGGTCCACTCTGATGTTCTGTTTTTTTTTTTTTTTTTCTCTTACTTTTTTTTTTTCCGCAGAGGTCAGGGCACAGACGCACGGCCTCTTCCCTGAATCGACCCCTTTTCATAACGACTTTTCCCGCAGTTTCCGCCGTTGTCCTCCCACGTGAGAACCGGAGCCGCAAGGAGGCAGCAGCAACACACGCAGTTCAAGTCAGGTTTCAAGTAGGACGGTGGGAGGGGGCCCGGAGCCCCGCGACGCAGGGAAGAGAAGGGAAGGGAAGGGAAGGGAAGGGAAGGGAAGGGAAGGGAAGGGAAGGGAAGGGAAGGGAAGGGAAGGGAAGGGAAGGGAAGGGAAGGGAAGGGAAGGGAAGGGAAGGGAAGGGAAGGGAAGGGAAGGGAAGGGAAGGGAAGGGAAGGGAAGGGAAGGGAAGGGAAGGGAAGGGAAGGGAAGGGAAGGGAAGGGAAGGGAAGGGAAGGGAAGGGAAGGGAAGGGAAGGGAAGGGAAGGGAAGGGAAGGGAAGGGAAGGGAAGGGAAGGGAAGGGAAGGGAAGGGAAGGGAAGGGAAGGGAAGGGAAGGGAAGGGAAGGGAAGGGAAGGGAAGGGAAGGGAAGGGAAACCCCAACCTCCTATTCTATCCAGTGCCACAAAAACCCTTACCGGGGCAGCCCCGAGTGCTGCTTTTGTGGGGCAGAACAGGGTCCGAAGGGCCGCAGAGCTATCTCTATGAATTCTTTTGAATTTTCTCCTGGAAGGGGAAGCAGGGTAATAAACTGTGAGGAGTTGGACTCGATGGTCCTTAAGTGCCCCTCCCAAGTCGGGATATTCTGTGATTAAATCTGGGACTCAGCATCTTTAAATTCAGCAGGTTTTATTCCCTCCTCTTTAAAGATCTCCGAGAAAGCCGGGCAGCTTCCCTTCCTCTGTCACATACGTGAGTTAAACAAGAGTTGTGACGCCGGGCTACACCTCAAAACGAACTGCTGCGCACCCGCGGCGAGAGCAGCGGGGCCGCGTTCTGCCCCCGCGGAATCCTTTGTGCTGGTTTTAACGGCTTCAGAACCAATCGGGTGATGACTCCAAGCCTCACAGACCACTTTGTCTCTCCATCCCCCTCCTTCAGTTCTGGAGTTCGTCAGTGTCTCCGCACCACTTCGCAAAGAGCTTCGCTGGTTCGTTAAGTCGGAAGTTATAGTCACATACCCCAACACTTAAAATGATTACAATAATCATAAAAGTAATAATAAAAATAATAATAGAAAATATAAAAAGGTGTACTGACGTTTCAGTACCTCCTGAAACTGCTTTGAAGAAGCAACAGCCCGATTTGTGGTTGATCTCAGGAGACAGAGAATGGTCCGAAGGAGAAAGCGAGTGCCCGTGGGCAATGACTGTGTATGAGCGGAGTAAGGAAAAGGGGGAAATGCGGATCCCAGAGCTAGAGTGTGAGTGCTTCACATCTCAGCAGGGACACGCAGAACGCTGATCTCTACCAGGTGCTCTGATCTGAAAGGAAGTCTGTCCTTTTAATTTCTTTCTTTCTTTCCTTTCTTTCTTTCTTTCTTTCTTTCTTTCTTTCTTTCTTTCTTTCTTTCTTTCTTTCTTTCTTTCTTTCTTTCTTTCTTTCTTTCTTTCTTTCTTTCCTTCTTTCTTTCCTTCTTTCTTTCCTTCTTTCTTTCTTTCTTTCTTTCTTTCTTTCTTTCTTTCTTTCTTTCTTTCTTTCTTTCTTTCTTTCTTTCTTTCTTTCTTTCTTTCTTTCTTTCTTTCTTTCTTTCTTTCTTTCTTTCTTTCTTTCTTTCTTTCTTTCTTTCTTTCTTTCTTTCTTTCTTTCTGTCTTCCTGTCTTCCTGTCTTCCTTTCTTTCTTGTAATTTAGAAGACAAACGTTTCGGCCAACATCAGAACAGATGCTATACATATTAGTGGCTAATTCTTCTCTGTTAATTTAAATAATTATAACTTGCAATTCACTCTGACTTCGCAGACTGTATTTAGCACATTGTTCGTTTCACTTACATAGAAATGAACCACCGATTAAGAAATGAGGACAACCACTGAACGTAGAACACGGCGTTTACTACCTATTTGTTTTATTTATCTTAAAGCATTCGAATATTCTTTAACGCCACCTAAGTATAATTTAACTCTTCCTTGGTGATCTTATTTTGATGCCATCGACACATTCTCTCCCTCTGCTGTTTTTTGTCGGCGGGTGCGAGTTGGCAGAGTTATCTCCCTCGCACCTTCCGGCGAAATACACACCTGCTTTATAACCCTCAACAGAGTTTCAGTTTGTTCCGCGAATCAATAGGACACCTAAGTACACATAACCGCCCTAAAACTCGCCCTAAAACTCGTTCGGCGCTAATTTTCTCTCTGCCGGACCGCGCATCCCTCAGAGCCCCGCAGAAGGGGTGCACCGCACCGCCCCGCACCGCGCGGGTGTCCTGGGGGACATTCGTGGTGCGCTGCCACCGCCTCTGTATAGGGAAAGAGCTCCGGCTGCTGCCGCCCCGACAATGAGAGTGGGGGCGGGTGCGCCCACTGCAAACCCACTCAGGGCTCTCTGCACCCAGTCGCGGAGTTGGGACCACCCCACCCTCCTCGTGCCCCAGCCCCATTGGGGCTGTCCCACCCTCGGGCTGCTTGACGGGGACGGGAGGGGAGGAGGCGGGAGGGGATCCACATCTCATCCCGGCGTGGGGCACCGCAGTCGCCCCTCCTCTTCCTCCCCCTCCTCACCCTCTCCTCTCCGCTGATTTAGAAACACAGAGAAGGAAAAGTCCGGAACTTTTCGTCCCGGGGACGATCGTCTGTTCCTCTGTCTGAATAGTACGTCCTGGGGGAGGACAGCTGCCTTCTCCGAGGATGTGGACTTGGGATGTAGGGCGGTGTGTGTGTGATTCACGCGTTTACTGGGAGTGTCAAAGCGATGCTCGGCGGTTTAATACAAATATTTCACAGCCGTGTGCCCAAGGACTGGCCCCAGTGCGAGGGGTCAGTGCGGTGTTATTTGACCGAATAGGGGGGAAATAAGGAGCATAACGAAAGCAGAGCGGACGCGTTTTCTCTGGCCGAAGCCTTTTCCTGGAGGGCAGCGAGGGAGCTCGGCGGCTTGGCGGAGTCACGGTTAATGAAGGACTGGTATTAACAGAAGTGGTTGGATGGATGGATGGATGGATGGATGGATGGATGGATGGATGGATGGATGGATGGATGGATGGATGGATGGATGGATGGATGGATGCAGAAAAAAAAAAAAAACAACGCAGCTCTCACTCTCTCACTTTAACGATTTTTGGTCAAAAATACAGAAGAAAGAACAAGAATAAAAGCATCGCTTCCAAGAAAAAGCTCAGCACCGAGAAACACCCGCATAGGTCGTGCTGCGGGGTGAGACACCGCGATCTCGGGATACCCTGGTCTGTGTGTTCCCTGTAGGGTTGAGAGCAGAATGATCCCTGCTTTGGGAGCAGTGTCTCCCCCCACCCCTCCCCACCCCCGACGTTTCCCTGCCGGAGCCCACAACTCTATGAGCCGTCTAAGTTGATTTCATACGCGCGATACGTGAAGCGGATGCAGCGGAGAACGCGATGTGATGCACGGGAACGGGGACGGCGGCCCCGCCAGATGTCGCCACGGGGCCGCGAGTAAGCATCAAAGCAACCCCGCAGCAAAAGCACAGCGAGAAGCCTCATGGCTGTTCTTCACTGCCGCGAAAGACGTGAGAGAATTAATGTCTCTTTTCAAACCTCACCTTTACTGATGGGGAAAAATAGAAACCCGCAGCTCCACACGTGGGGTGGTTCTCCGAGGTGTGGGTGCCTGTCTGCAGCGCAGCGGCTGTCCTCCTCCTCCTGCTCCCCAAATTCATGGGGTTGGGAGGGCTCCTACCCGGAGTCGGTGCAACCTTGCAGGTGTGTCACTATACACACTTAATGCTTTTGTGCAAGGAAATCCAGATTATGTTGTTTTGCTTTATTATTTGTTTGTTTATTTATTTTTTCTTCTTTTCGTGGACAGAAAACCCTCAGTTCAGTCCATCCTTTTTCTTACGGCCGTGTATATATATTTTTCTGTACTCTAATTTTTGTTGTTTCACCCAAAATTATTTGGAAAATCATTCCGCACGTTTTCTCTTCTCGTCCTGGCTTTTAAACCTCGCTGTGGGGTTGGGGGAAAGCGGAGGAAAGCAGAAAGAGAAATCCCATTTCTGCGTGGCGGTACTTCCCTCCACTGACAGCCCCTGAGTGCAGTGCACAGCTTGAGCAGTGCAGAAGGTCGAATCCTCGTTGAAAAAATGCAGGGTACCCGGGAGGGAGGAGTGCAGCCGCGGACAGCACTTTGAAAAACAAATAAATGAATAATAATGATAATAATTCATTAAATTTCCCCTTCACCTGTGCGAGTACTGATTCCTTCGCTATAACTGAATGTTCTTTACCCCCCGTCCCTAGAAATCTCCAACTTGCAGGCCCCCAGAGGGCGTGTGTGGGGTGCGGTTATTGTCACTGCCACGCTGCCCTCGGTCCGGTCCCTTTATCCCGGTGGGGGTTTACAGAGAAGGAAGAGGAGGAGGAGGAGGATGGGAAGGAAGAGCAGGGCTCTGCACAGCGGTGACGCCAGCCGCAGGTGTACCTGCTCTGACTGATGGAGGCAGAAAGGTTTGGCCCCCACCCGTGGGAGTGATGTGCGGGGCCGCGGGGAGTGCGAGAACGAACCTAACGAACGCCTGCTTCCCTACATTCTTTCTTTATTGTTATCTTCATTTCGATGCTTAGCGTGGAGCCATCTGACGTCTTTTCGTTGGGCCACGGAAGATACCATCGCCTCGCCGTGGGGACGGTAAAGCTGGAAACACACGGAGAAAGACTGAAGGCTTGTTGGGGTGGAGCAGGGCTGGGTCACACAGACCAAGCGTGGCACCCTGCTTCTTATTAAAAATACGTTTATATACACACTTACATGCTTCTATATATACTGCATGTGTATATATATAGAAGTATATCTATACATTTATATGTATGCATAGATAAGCGTAGATGTGTCTTTCATACATATTTATATATGTATATAAGCATGTAAGCATATGTATATGTATAATTTGTGTGTATACAGATATGCACAGAAGCACATATAGAAGCACATACGTATGTGCACAAGAATATATGGCAGTCTTTGCAGAAGGCTAACTTTAGACCTATGCTCCCATGCAGCTAAGCCATTCCTACAGTAATTTAATATCTATACACGTACTTAGACATCTTTAGCAACAACAATAATAATAATAATAAAAATAATAAAAGGAAAGGAAAATATGTGTAGGGGCAGTGCTAACTCATCTAAAACTATGCTATCCCTGAGTTGCACAACGAGAGGAGTGTTCCGGCTTTAATCGGGTTTAAATTATTGTTTATTCTTTAATAGCCACTGTCCCACTAAGGTAAACCACAGTGTACTAGCCCCGTTTGGAATGCTGTTCGGGGCCTACATATCTTTGGATAGTGGAAACACAGCGCTGCCGGCCACGTTGTGGACCGGCCCCGAAAATGTCAATTTGGGGTGGTTTTTTTTGCTGTGGTTTTCTTTTTCTTTTGTTTTCTCTAAAGAATTAGGCAGTCGGTTCAAATCTACGTGCCTTACGATGACAGCTGATATATTCATCAATGCATTTAATAATGTAAAGGCTGGAGCACAAAATGTCCCCAAGAGGAGCTCTGTGTCCCCCGCCGCTTCAAAAGCAAATGCTTCCCGAGTCAAGCTAGATGCAGGCACGTCTGTAGGCCGTGCTCCGGCAGTGAGGCATCACAAATCCACCGGAATAGTGCTCGCTATTCCCAGCCCACATCCCCTGGTACCTCCACGCGGTGCCCCAGCGCAGCATCTCCCGGGAGGGAGGTGGGAAAAACGAAGGAGGAAAGGTTTTCGCTTTTGATTCTTCTAAAAGAAAGGAAAGATGAAAGGAGGAGCGATAGATGCCAACTTCCAGCAAATTCTGTCTATGTACCTTTACATCTGTATTGAAAATAACGCGCGGCGCAGCCGGCGGGAGCGGCGGGAGCAAGTGAGCCCGGCCCTCCGACATCCCCGCCGTCCCATCTCGGGGCCTCCTCCTCGCTGCTGCCGATGCTGCCGGCCCAGGGGGCAGCCGGGTTTCTTCCCTCCGCCAAACGTTATCCCCGGGACCACGCAGCGACCGCGCCGGGATCTGCGCCCGCTGCTGCCAGCGGGTGGATTTGCATATCTTTTTTTTTTTTTTTTTTTTTTAAATGCCCTAATTTCCTCGATGTATGTAAACGCAGAGGACGTACGGTGACGTCAAAGGACGCGACCCTGCCGCTAAACCTGAACGTGAACGGGAATGGCGGCGAGGGGGAGACGGTGGAACCGAGAGGGGGTAGCGGGAGGGCTCCTTCCACGGCCCCGCAGCTCTACGTCTCCGCGCATCCCACGCACATTGGCAGAGCATCCCCCCCCACCCCCACCCCCCCACCCACCGGGGCCCAGCACAAAGCCCACCCCGCCGCCCCGCCCCCTCCCCCCTTATTTATGTGTTTAGTGATTTATTTATTTATTTATTTCCCGTTAATGGAATGCCATTTGCTGTTTCAGTTCATCAGACGATGAGCGGGAAATAAGAAACTCCGAACAGCTCAAAAAATGCGCGTATCGCCCACTCCGAAAATGATGCGCGATGGAGCTCGGCCCTGCACCCCTGTGAAGGCGGCCGCGCTTCGGTGGCACCTGCGAGGCTGGAAGGGGATGCGAAAGGACTGGAAGCGGCCGTGTCACGAGCACGGAGGGGGAGGGGGTAAGGGCGACTTCACACTGCTTTCCCCCCAAGTCCTCCTGTCCCCACCCCCCGTCATTTTCCTTCACCCGCGCCCTTCCTGCCCTGGCGGCTCTGCAATTTGCGGGGATGCTGGAAGGAGTTTCAGCTGCCACACTGAATGCCATCAGCGTCCTGAAAGCGGGGGGTGCTCTGCATTTGCATCCAAGCCTTCCTCCCTCTTCTCACGGCGTCTATTTGCTGTGATGCCTTCAGAGCACCCAATTGTACCTTGGCGCGGTGCCTCCGATCTGCATACGCCGCACGCCGCTTCTCCCCTCCGAGCGTTTTCCTTTGAACTCAAAGGGCCGAACCGGGGCATGCCAGTACGGGTGTATGTCGGGGCAGAGCGCATCCCCAGAGATCGGAGTTCGACCTTCGCACCCGTGCCCCCCCCCCACCCCCCCCGATCCACACAGAGCGTCCTTTGTACCGCCGCACCCCCGGGAAAGTGCTGCCGCGGGTGGGGGGGGTGGTCCCGGCGCGTGGGCGGAAGGAGGAGGCAGTCCCCTACTGGTGTGTACACACACACGTGTACATACGTATACGCGTGTGTGCGTGGCTGCGATAGGAGCACACACACCTCCGGCTGTCGGCCCGCCCCCCAGCCCCCCACCACCTGTCCACGCCATCGCGGACGTCGCGCACGGCCGCCACCGACCCGCCCCGAAAAGGGCAGGCGGGGGAACCGTCCTGACGGCCCCCACCTCCTCCCGCCCTCCTCTCCGCGCCGTGCACCCAAACTTCCGTCCCCACGCCCCAAAACGCGGCGAATCCACGCAGATCGCGCGCCTCTGGTTGGCGAGAAGCAGCGGCGGAGCTGGGGGAGATCTGCGGGCGGGAGGGCACGCTGCGGTGTGCGTGGCAGCGGGAGCGGGGGGAGGCACCTCCCTTCTTCCTTTTTCTCTTTAAGGATTCTAATCTTTTTCTATTATTATTATTAATATCGCTATTATTAATAATATTACTATTGTCGACCAGCTGTTTGGGTCAGAGAAAAGTTACCCAGAAGGGCAATGCCACCCAGAGACAGCACTCGGCAGGAGACGCTCTTCAGATCTTGGCTGGAGGAAGACACCCATTAAAAACTCCACCGTTCGCTGCATTTTTAAGTTTCCAAAGAAATGCTTGCTGCTTTTCCTTTTCTCCTGGAAGACGCAAACGATGGGTTTTCTTCAGGCATTTCCAATTTGTTCCGTCTGTCAGAGCGGCGCTGAGAGAGGTTTGGTGCAAATTCATTATCTCTAGCGTCGCACAGCGCGGAGCAGGAACTGAAAAAGACCGTGGCAATGGGTGAACAATGGGGCTTCAGTTCGTCGGCAACAAAAGCTGTGGGGAAATCGGTTGGGTTTCAGAGCACGTCCTCCTCGGCAGAGAGGGCTGGACTAGACCTTGGCCAATCCCCCCCCCCAAAAAAAAAACCAAAAAAAAAACTTGCGGAGCATCTCACGCAGGACTTCACTTTCTACTCCGGGGTGTAAGAGGCAATATGGAAAAAAAGAGGGAGGGCGAGGGGGGACCAGAAAACTTTCTGCGATCGTCTCCCGTTTTTCTGGATAGAGGATGCCGAGCAGCTTTAAGGCCGTTTTTCTCAAGAACGTCACCGTGGAGCTACGCGGAACTTTTAAAGCAGGATGAGGATGGTGGAACGACGTGAATCCGTGGAGATTTGCCTGTAGGGATCTTTGTGCGTGCCTTACCGCCAGGACAGGGGGGGGAGATCCCCCCCCACCCTCGGACCTGCAGTGATGTGAGTACCGCGGGGGGGTCCCGAGTCCGGACCTGTTGGTCACGGAGCGTGGAAACTGCCTTCAGCGGCAGCGCTGTGCGCGGTTCACGGAGCCGCGTGGACGCGAGAGGTGCTGCGGGCAGTGACATCGGCCTGCGACGGCACTCTCTAGGTAGAGTCTGTTTGCAAGCTGTATTTAAATATATGCAAATACATACTCTCGAGATGTCAGGGGTGCGAGGAATTACCCTCCGCTGTCTGTATATCCTCCATTCTATCACGTCCTGCGCTGCGCGAAAGGCCACGGGAGCAGAGCACGCATCCCTGCGTGGAGCTGGATGTTCTGCACGGCCCCGAGCCCGCTGCATGCGGCCCTACAGTAGGAACATCCCTCACCCTGCCAACCTCTCTGCGTCGATAGAACGAGTTAAATCTCCTCAGCTTAACACGGAATAATCAGTCGCTCCGTAGAAAATAATGTACTTGAAAAGAAATTATGATTTCGTAACTAAAGATCGTGCAGCTGATACGGTGCAATGAAAGCGTGCGGCTCACTCTGTGTTTATTTACCCCCGCTCCTCTGGCACGCTGTCAGTACTGACCGCGTCTTCCCCGTGCTCCCGGTTTGAGGGCCCGAAGAAGCACGGGGTGAGGATCTGTGCACGCTCCGGGATGGAGGCTAGGTGGAGCTCCGTCCTTCATTAAAGGAGAAGCAGCCTACAGTATGCAAATGTCGTGCCCGCCCCTGTAGTTTTGTCCACTTCCATTCAGCGGCCCAAAACATTCTCTATCCTTAATCCCTAAGCATACTTATCTAGAAACTGTTACGGTCTCAATATTATTCCTCTTATTTTATGTGAATATCGACTGCTACATTTAACTTCTCAGACTCCGGAGCGCATCGCTCATATCTGTTCTGTATTATGCTGGACCACCTGCAAGAAATGTGGCTGGTTATCTCCCGGCTTAACCCGGAGCCGAGCCCGCTGGTGGTTCGTTCAATGGGCCCAGAAGTTGATAGACGCGGAGCCTTCTGAGCACCCGTACACCCATCTGTTCACAATGAGCAAGAACCAAACAGCATTTAAAGTATTTAAGTATTTAAATCATGACCCTTTGCTTCTTTTGTGGTTATTTTTTCAGACGTAAACGCCGCAGACAGGAGCACAGGGAATGACATCCAAGGCATGACACGGTAATACATTTTCCTTATTAAAGCCGGACGGTGCTCTCTATGCGTTACACAGATTTTATAAGTACGCGGTGCTTAGCAGCGTGCGTTGCTTCCGTGTGCCATTACTGATCGAGTGCGGATTTCATTTGTTTTCCCTTGAGACGCTGCGTAGTTCGCCTGCTCTTGTCGCACAATTCGGACTCGTGCTGACATCCCCTTGCACGCCAGCAGCAGTACCGCCGCGGGTGCCGGTGCGGTGGCACCGCGCTCACCAGAGGGACGATAAATGGCACCTCTATGGGAAGCGGCTCTCCTGGCTGCGGGACGCTGCGGGAGCGCTGCCCGCCGCGAGCTGCCGCGTCGTGGTTCCTCTCTGCGTGAATTCTGCTCGGATGTAGTGCGGAACGGGGTCCGTGCCGCGCCGCACCTCCTCCCGCGGCTCCTGGGCGGAGTGCCGGCACGGAGCCCGGCTCTGATTGCGTTAATTGGAGCGTCGGGAGCATTCCTCTTTAAGGCAAATAGGGACTGTTTATGCTCGAGAAATCCGTGCAGGATGCTTCTTCTTTACGTCACAGCCATCTGGAGACCTATAAAAAGATTAGACAGCAAGCACGGCAATCGCGTACTGCTCTACAGGCCGTTAGCAGGAGTTCATTAGGGAGGTGGGAGGAAAAACGAAACAGTTTGGGTTCGGTGTCTCGCAATATGCCGCTCGTCTTTAAAGGGCATTTGGAATAAGTAAGCCTTATACTGCTGTGTTATCTGGGAATAAAATCGCACGTAGTGTTGACAGCGGCTGTTACCGATTCAGATGTTATTCCTGACAGTCATTCCAGAGCCACAAGGCTGCATGAACTTTTCACGAGCTGGAAAACGCTACAGCCCTGCATATGTGTGCTGCCCACTGCAGCATGCATTTCTGTGATACTCAGAACAAGCGAACACTCTGTGCGGTCTCACTGCGCACGTGTGGATTTCGAGGCCCTGCCAAGTGACCGTGAGTTAGAGAATTTAGCTGGTACTGCGGCTGCTTATAGCCATCACGTTGGCTCACTGCCGAAGCTTTCGCCACGGGTGTATTGTGTTTGCTTCTTCAGTCAGTGTGTGCGAGGAAGCGAGGTGGTGTTGAGCACAGATCTTCGTGTTTTAAAGGTACATCTGACACCTCTGAAACGTGCTATTTATTTATTCATTTCACGCCTGGCGTTCAGCTGTAAATGTGGTCACATGTTCTAAATGCACGCATTGGTGTGCATTTACGTGTCTGTGTTGACGGGCATCATACACACACATACGTACGTATGATTTATGTGTACACGCACAGTGGTACAAGGAGCACCTGAACCATCGTGCCTCCCGCTGGAAGAATTCAATGAACGAGGTCATAGCCCTGTTGCGTGCGACACATCCACACCCATCTGATCACTGATCCTGGTGCCTCTGGATATTGCCACAAAACAACAACAACAACAAACCCACATATTTCTATCTGTCTGGTCAGGAAAACAAAAACAAAAACAAAAACAACCCAAAACATTATTATTTTAGATAATATCGAAATGACCATGCTCCTCCAGATGCATCGGATGCCCTGCTTGTGCCTCAGCAGCCTTTGTGATCATGAAGAAGCAGAGCAAGTGTAATACAGCCCAGTAGGAACCCTGACCACTTTGTGCAATCAGCTCCTTGTTCTCTCCCACACTCCCGGTGATTTGCAGTGACACCTATACCGGATGGGCATCACATAAATACATAAACAAACAAACAAATAAACCCCAAACTCAGGGCCTGAGGATCTGAAAGCACAGATGAGAGACCTCATCAGTAAAGTGAGCCCTGAATTCAGGGACTGGTGCCTTCACAGAGTGTATCCATTCCTTCTTAGGCCTTATCTGATAAAGGGGACTGCTTTCCCATTTTCATGGCTTTGTAGTATTACCTTACGACAAAGAGGTACCGTGCCATTTTACAGTGCAACCACACACCCCTGTATGTATATTTTAACGTGAAAATGTACATGCACATTCCTGCAGGCAGACTGACACGTGTATATGTAGTTCTCCTATCCACAGGCATCTGTAACGCAAACAGGTCGTGCACTCGCTATAGAGGCAGAACTCGAATTTGTCTCCACCCACTGAAGATTTTTGCTTTAAAGCCAACAACATATAAGTAGATTTACAGACGGATCCATTGAAGCGTAGGGTGATATATCCTCTATAACTAAGCAAAGTCAGAGCAGGACACACAGGGCTGTGCTACTCCACTCCTCTTAGCAGAGGATTTAAAGCCCTCCTTCCTTAGCAGAGCGGGGCAGACCATATTCTGCCTGTGCTCAATTTTCTGGTGGGCATCCTATACTCACTGCAGTGTGCACGAGCTTCTGAGGTGCATTTATTAATTCCAACAGCAAATAGTGCAGATCCTGGTGAGAAGATTCACTGTACCACGTACACTCGGGAGACCTTTAATGTTTGCACTTAAGACTTAGAAAAATTCTGTACGAGTTACAGTGTTAAATAATTCAAACTATAATGTCCTTTTTGGGGGTGGGGGAAGGGGAATGGAGAGATTTAGGTCCTAAAGCCGTGGCAGTTGGGAAGGAGGTGCCCCATCGGCCCCACGCGTTATGCAACACGAGTGTCCGCACTCCGCGTACGGCGTTCACGAGCGAAAAATCCGCGTTTTTACGGAGGCTTTCGGCCAAAGAATGCACGGCTTCGGATGAGCGCTTGCTGCAACGTTTACCTGCGCTGCATTCTAACGCGGGCACACAGAGGATGGGAGGAGAGGGGGTGCAGATTGCACGGAGCCTGGCTCGCAGCCTCCCCCAGTACGCGCTGCAGAGCCGTCCTGGAGCGAGCACCGAGCCCTGCGGGCACGCACCGGCAGCGGCAAGCCACGGGCCAGCGGCGCTCGGCGGCCGCGCCAGTTGCCGGTGCAGTCACACTTCGTCCCCGCTGCCAGCCCCGCAGGGACAGGAGGGCGGGGGCGGCCCCGGCCCCGACAGCGCCTTCCGCTGCCCGCAGGGACAGCTCTCCCCACCCGCCCCGGAGGAAGGCACGGCGGCGGCGGCGGCTGCGGAGCTGCCCGCGCTCGGGGCGGCGGCGGAGGCTGCGCCGGAGGCCGGGGCTGGGGGAGGCCGCGCTCCGCTCGGCTCCGCTCCGCCGCGTCTGTCGGCCGCGTGCGCTCGAGGTTTCTCATGACATCATTACCTTGCTCTCCCGCGGTCCAGGACCTCTGACCTCGCCGGGCCGGCCCGCGCCGTGGCACCGGGAGCCCTCCAGTGATGGCCCTTTTCTCCTTCTTTCAGGCCGGGGGCAGCAGCACGCCGGCCAGAACGCGCCTTCTCCTCCCCCGCCCCGGGAAAGCGAGGAGCTCCCCCCCAAAACACGCACGCACGTAAGATGTTTGCCACCGAGCTGCCACCATTTGGCCAAAAGCTCTCTGCCGTGCACGAGGGATCGGGAGCCGCATCCTCGCGTCACTTTCTGCAGAAATGGGATTTTTTTTTTTTTTAATTTTTTCTTCTTCTTCTTATTATTATTATTTGTGTCCTCCTTACACCGTGCTGGAAATTGCTGATGGCTTTACATCTTCACGGAGGCTAAGGAGACTTTTGTGAGAGTGGAGCGATTTCCAGCGCACAGAGAGGCCTGCGGTGGGATGGATGCTTCTTGCTCCTATCGCAGCTGACACACCTCCATCGCTGATGTTGTTTTCTGGGGGGAGCAGAAGGACCGTGGGCTACGCTGTTGGAAATCAGTGGCTGGAAAGGAAAAGTTGGGAATAAACTTTGAAGGTGGTGGATCTCCCGTGGATGTTACTGGCTGCATAAGCAGACAGAGACACAAACCAGGGCACAGCTGCATAACAGGATGGAATTTTAAAGCAGGACTGGTGCTCCTGGAGGAGACAGCATGGCTGTTTGCCAGGGAGAATCTGGATTCTAGCAAGGAAAAAAATATTATTATTGTTATTAATAATAATAAAGCTTTGAGGGAAGTGAGTTGTTATCTTTGGTTATCTAGCTGTATGAGTGTTTTGGTCTTCATAAAGCTAGATAACCGAAAGTAAAAACTCCTTCAAGATCATCGTACAGCGCGTGAAAATGAGAGACTGCTGCAAGAGACAGTAAAACCCGAGGCAGGTCGGGAACGCTCATTGCACCAAACGCTTTTACAGCTGGAGGTGGGAGCGGAGGGTGCTACGTGGCGTGCTTATCACGTATCCCAAAATGTGGAGTTTGTCAAATGCCACGGGATGGATGGCTGCTGGTATTGCATAAATGGATAAACAAGGAGCCAGGACAGTAAATGCTTGATTGAGAAGACACATACACACACACACACACCTATATACGTATATTAGAAAGCTGTTTGGAAATGCTGAGCTTCAGTTTCCAAAACGATGCATTGCAGTGAGACAGCCTCAGAAATATTCCAGCAGCTGGTGGTGGTGATGAAGGAGATGGTGGTGGTGATGGTACCGGGCAGACTGAGCAGGGAGGAAAACAACCCCAGACCTGTCTGCGCGCATCCGAAACAAAGCAGCGGGGTCTGTTCCGAACCGCGCCGAGGCGGGCTTTCAGAAAGTTTGCATTGCAGCGTAGGCGAGCTTAATAATTTATATCTAGTAAGAACGCGGTGGAGCAGCACAAAGATGAAAAAGTGATGGCCGATTTTTATTCTTCTATTCAAAACGCCAGCACAGATGCTTCTCTGTTCCAAGAGGGTTTCCTTGAGGAAGCTACTGAAGCAGAAAGACATGATGGAGACGAGATCGCCTCCCCCCTTGTCAAAGTGCTAAAAAATGTTCTGCGTCTTACTCCGCGCCCAGCATTGGAAATGAAAGTGACATTTACTCCCCAACCCACGTGTGCGCCTCCTCTCTTTTTGTTTAAGGATGATCAGATCTATCCGGGAAACAGCTCTGGCATCCCAACCCGAAATAATTAGGACGTATATAGACCTGACAAAACAGAGACGGGAGGGGAGAAGGAGGGGGGGGGAGGGGAGGGGAGAGGCGGGGCGGGGCGGCCGAGGGTCTGTCCTGCCTAATTGATTCGGTTAACCGGCGCGCAGGAGCTGTGAACGGCCGGGCGCTGCCGTTCCCACGCTCGGGGCAAGCGGCAGTGCCCTGGCGGCCGCTGACGGACAGCGCCGCGGGGAGGGGGGCGCGGGGGAGCGCGGAAGTTCCGCGGGGGGAAGCGGAGGTGCGCGGCTGCCGGTGCGAGAACGGCAGAACAAGAGCCTCGGGCGCATACACCTTTCGGGGTCAGGGCGTACGAAGCGAGCTGCTCGCTCGGACGGGAAGGCAGCGGGGGCCCGCGGGCGGGTGTGGATAGATAGCTGCGGATTTAAGATGGAACTTCTCGCTCTCCAGCCCCTAGTTCCCAAGCCGCGGCGCGGCACTTGTCAGCCCGCGGGCTTCCCTCCCCCGAGGCCGCTGCCGTGCTCCTGGAGCTGGGCGTGCTGACAGCAGCCGTGTTTGTGCCGCTCGGGCTCTCAGCGCACGGCCCGCACGCCTCCCATTCACCCAGCGTCCAGGGGAGGTATTTACCTAGGGCCATTGTTTACCACCATTAACATTTACATGACAAAGTCCGAAGGCTCGCTTTCTCAAAGAGCTTCAATTAAGGCAATGCGCTGTTTTCTTTGGGAAGCCCGCTGTTTGCTTAGCCATTTGGCAGAGCCAATTGACTCAGGCTTTCCCTTGCGTCCCGGCCTTCGGCGTGAATTCAGTGGGGAAAGCACCAGAGAAAAATATCCACGTCGCACTGGTACGCTGGCCACTGTCATTCTAAGTCGTTTCGTACCCTTTTCCTGTTACGTGACTATCGCTCAACAAAAGGCGTTTATCTATTATCACTATTATTGCCGTTATTCCTTCGCTGCTTTAGAAGCAAGATGCCCCATTCGTGCCTCCTTTTGTCCCGGGCATTTAACTTCTGACGTGGGAAAATACAGCATGTGAAAACGTGCTAGCGTGCTTTAATAGCCTCACGCAAGCAACTAATGTTTTATAGGAGTATTTATCTGTAAGACGCAGTTACCTGACACTGGAGGAAAAAAAAAATAAACGACACACAGCTTTACGTTCAAGGAAGAAAAAATAAATAAATAAGTAAATAAATAAGTAAAGGCGTAAATATCAGTCCTAGCAGTCCTCTGAAGGCTAGTTTTAGCACTGGGAGAGAACAGATCAAGTTTATTTAGCATACCAGCGCATTGTAAAACAGTTGAAGTCGCAGGTTGCGTGAGTATGCATGTTAACTAGCAGCGACCCGGGCTTATTCTTTGTGAAAACGGAGGAGCAGATTGCTGTGCAAGGCCAATGTTAAAAAGGCAGCTGAATTTAACACCATCTGGAAGAAAAGATCCCTTCACGACTTTCTCACACCGTCAGACAAAACTAGTGTCTCTTGTTCTGAGCCCTTGTCTATGCTACCGCACAATACTGGGTCATTATACTTTTGCTGAGAGAAAATTTGAGAACACAATATGGGTAACCAGTGAATGACCAAGTTTCATTGTGCCCGCTTAAGTCGATTGAAATCTACGTCTAGAGCCATGAATGGCAGCATTGTTTTCCCCACCGGGGCTGTACTAAATGTCATCACAGTGTAAAGAAAAACCTGAAGTCTGCAAATAACTTACCAGATCTCAATTATAATATTTTCCCACACTAGAACTAATATCATTGCTACGACTCACAATGAACAAAATACAAAAAGAAGTGAGGAAAAATAATGAGTTCATTTACCAGTTATTTTAGCCAGATAAACATTTTAATTTTCTTAGGAGGAAACTCGAGTTCAGCATGAGGAGCTGGCTAATCGCTTCCCGAGAAGTTCAAGTGACGAAACTGCTTCTTCTGTAATTAAGAAAATAAACTGTGTAAACAAGCTTTACTTCTGCAATCTAGTGCAGCCCGCCAGCCCGGGACTGACAAAATGGTAATAAGTGCACTCCATATTACATGGGTCTAGGGGAAGACCTCCCCTTGAATATTTAGAAGAAATAAGGCTGACATTCACAAAGTGGTGGGAACTGTGTACCTTCAGGTGTCAGAGAAACCTGTCACAGAAGCAGAGAGTTGCAGGGGTTGGAAGGGACCTCTAGATATCATTTGAGTCCAACCCCCTGCCAAAGCAGCTCCCTAGCCCAGGTTGCACAGGTAGGCGTCCAGGCGGGTCTTGAACGTCTCCAGAGAAGGAGACTCCACCACCTCTCTGTGCAGCCTGTTTCAGTACTCCATCACCCTGCCGTTGCCTCTCAATGTGGTACAGAAGGAATGCATCCAGTTCCCTCTGTTTCCACTGCGTCCCCCTCACTTTGGTGCTGGCTTCTGTCCTAAGTGCTTGGCGCTCTGCTAGGGATTCACTCAACTGGCAGAGCCCACAGTGCAAAGAGGACTTAGGGACACCCTATCAGCATGCCTGCATCTTAAACCTGAGCGCCTGTGCCCTGCACGAAAGCACGAGGAGCACGGTGTGGCTGGGTGGAGGGACACAAGCTGGGCTTTGCTGCCAGCCCCTGCAGGGCAGACGGGTTGTTCTCTCTCTCCCAGTGGCTCTATAAAATGGCACACTGGTCCCAAAATTTTGTTTTTGCTGTTGAAGGTGTGCATTGCAGCCACGGATTGTGCAGTCCGGGGTGCACACGTTGAGCATCCCTTAGCTCCCCCCATTATCTTAACTCAGGAAAAAAAAGAAAACATCAGCCTTGTGGGACGCATCTTCTCGAGCGATAAAAAAAAATCAGCGCCTCGTTTTTACGGGCCCCTTCTGGAGGGGATGGGAGAAAGGAGCCTGGCCACCTCTCTCGAGGCTCTTACACAGCCACGCACGCGCACACACAGCACTGCAAGGCCACAACCTAACCCAGGTGACGCTGCCAGCTGGTCACGCTGGTGACACTCGGACGCCATGCCCTGCGCATCCCCCCCCAACCGCAGCCCCTCCCCCACACCCGCACCGCAGCCAACATGGCGGCCGCGGCCGTCGGCCCCGCCCCCTTTCGCCCTCCCGCGCGTTGATTGGCGTTTCCCGGGAGACCGCCGCGCCCGGCGGGGCAGGCCGGGTGCTGGAGGCGGTCAGGGGCCGTTCCCGCGCGAGGCGCCGCTCTCCCGCGGTTGGCGGTCGGGAGCGCGCATGGAGAGGCGACCGCGGGTGGGGGGGGGGGGGGGGGGGGAGGGGTATTAGGAACTGCTAATGACATCGTGCACGGGCGTTTAAACTCGTTGTAAATCCCAGACGGGATTAAGGGCGAGTCCCGCTGAGCGCAGCTAACGACACCGCGCCCCTCTAACCTCTCTCACCTTTTGACGTTTCTTGTTCCACCTGGTTTTGCCTATGGATGGCAGGCTCTCTTTGGCGTTTGGGATGCAAGGATTGTAAGCGCGAGTGCAGTTCTTTCTCACTTGTCTGTCTCAGCAGCGCTCGTGTTACATCAGAAAACGTAAAATCAGCACTCTTTTATACAAATCATGCATTATTGCTTCGAGCTCTTCTCTGCCTCAAAAGGTAATTGCTGTTGTGGTATCTCGCAGTTCTCTGTGGATATATAGAAAAGTACGACCTCATGATGATATGGCCTGCGCTAATTCCTCACTGCCTTTCCTACGTTAAATACTTCATTCAAAACAGCAGTAAAACCTCCTCCCGTTCATTTATAGTTGGCCAATGTTGGCTACATTACATAGGCTCAGGCTGAGTACTGCTCTGTCAAGTAGTGAGGGGTTTTCTGAGGGACCAATATTTTACAAGGGTCCATAAGTACATTCCTGGGAAATAAATGAATATTAATTTCATGTCTCCCTCTGCGTGCCCATAATTCTCAAGTAAACTGGACTCCTATGACAGCAGCATAGATTCTCTTGTTACTTCAGCAGCATTTTCATGGGCGCAATCAATGTAGACAAACCTGTTTTTGTTTACATGTCTGCAACTGCACGTGCGCTGCCATTGCCATCAAGTGAGCTTATTATGCCCCATAGATGTGTGCTTCACCCCATGTGCCTGAGAAGAGCTTCTTGGAAGATGTGCAGTGTGACAGTTAACTGGCATGAGTTACTTTGCCATCAGTCCATCTGCACTGTCGAGTCAGACTAACTTCTATTTCTTCCACATGCTGTTCTTCAACACTGGCAGCCAATGGACAGCTCACAGTAAATATAAACAACCAAGTAACCATCTGATGGCATTATACTAACATGTTTAATATTCCTTCTGATAGTTGAGAAAGAGAGACTTTAGGGTTTTATTGTAATTTATGTTCAAATTCACTCCCGTTCTGGCAGGAATCATATTTTATCTTATAGGTGGAATATTCAACTTCCTATTCTGTGTGTAAAAGTTGCCTTTTCATAAAATAAGACTGAAAAGAAAAACAGTATTTGCATATTCATTATTTAAAATTGCTAGCTGTCTTGCACATCACTGTATTATTAAGTTAATTTATTGCCCAGAGTCATCAGGCATGTTCCTGGGTGTCCTTTTGATATCTCTCCAGTCCACTGGATTTTGAAGTGTGATTATGTAAATTTTTCACTGATAAATAAATTACTATAATTGTAGTTGAAATACAACTTAAATTCTTAAAACTATTGCATCTAAATAATATATTATGCATTACTTAATTATTTATCAAGACTAATTCAAAATAACTGTAGGGCAAAGTATGCATTTATTTTTAAACAGTACTTTTTTTTTGCACAGGTACCAAAATGCTCCAGGTGTCAGAAAGAAAAAGAGAGAACAGAGTTTCCTTCATGTGATATGACATTTCTGTTTGGATTAATAATATTGCAACAGTGATGCCATTCTTATTGTGATCAATTGCCATCAATGTGAATATAAGTTGGTCGATTAGAGAAATTTCATTTCATTGGGAGATAAAAAAGGGGATGCTTAACATGGGTGGAAAGCAGGTCTATACAACAGTAAGACGAGAGTAACATCTTTGGCTTTCATTGAGAAACAGTGAGGAGCTGGCAAGGTTTGGTGGCTTTGCACTTAGCAGTGACTGTTAAAAGATCAAGCATTGCAAAATTAAAATCTTGGGCGAATTATTTTAAGCCTCGCATTCAGTGGAAAACTGCCTGGTGGTTATTAGCAGCACTTGACTGCTTTCAGGGAGGACATTTAAGTGCACGTGTCAAGGAACTTTATTTTCCTTCATGTGCAAATTCTAATTCTAGATTGCGTTCTAATCATTGCATAGGAATTGTCATCACTGTCGGAAGTTCACAGTCCTTACACAATAGTTTTTCTCTTTACTTTTCAATGCAGACCTTTATCTGGCTGCTAATGAAATACAGGAGATTGACTGCAGAAAAACTGCAAGGGCGTATTTGCTGTGCCATATATAGTAAGCCCCATTTGGTACATTAGCATTTAGCCATTTTATGCAGATCTAGTGAGAAAATGACTCATGTATATGATTTAATATGCATTAGTGATGTAACTTCTTATAAGAAGGAAGAAATTAAAAATTCATTAGAACACTCGACTAGTGTCACTAGATGGTTAGGACATTATTAAAGCATATTTCACTGTTTTGCTTACACTAGTGTTCTCATCATGGTGCCACCATTTCATGACAAAGAGCGTAGAGGAAGAAACATTCAGCTTAAAATGTCTGCTGGCACACATCGCTGGATTTGTATGTCACTAAACAATGAACGAGCATAGTCTTGAATACCAACTATTTAATTAGCACTCTTGCCAGCCATGCATAGGAAATAGCTCATTTACATGCGTCATGCTTAGTGATTATTCTCATGTAAACCTACCAATTTTTAGTTTAATGTATGTAGGATTCTTTTATGCCATCATAAGGAAATAAAAACATATGTTATTATTTTAGACACCTTGAAATTCAGAAATATAATTAAAATGTGTGAAGTATTTATATTTCTCTAGGAGGTATATTTTAATTATTTAATTTAACCTTAAGTGCGCCATAAAAGTCTGGGCACAACTAATAATTAAGAACATCAAAGAGCAACAGAATTCCTCTAATAGTCCCCAGTTTAATTAAAGGCTGTTATTACAAACCTCTTGAACATACAGTTACATTTAATGACAAGTGATGACTGGTAACTGCTGCGTTCGAAAGATACCACTCCTATTCCAAATGCTGTTGATAGGTGATTCTGAAAGATATACATTCTCCCAGTGAAATATCCCATTCTGAACATAAATGGAAATTGCATTCATGGAAGTACACTGTTTTGAAGTATTTTGCCTAGAAATATTTATTAGATTTGTTCATGCCTTTCAACATCTGCAAAACAAATATCACTGAAGACGAAAAAGATACACCAGTTCTGTAAATGAAAGTCAGCCATCTGAGCACATTTTGTTAATAACACAGGATGCAGACACGTTCACTCTGTGCACACGATAAAAATAGTGTGCCATATTTAACACAAAGGTTTAATTTCTTAGACTGGGTTTAAAGTACTGTGTCTTTACAAATAATACATATTCAGCTATCTGCAGGAATGTAGGCCACAACAGTGTCCAAAACAAAAGCCATTGTGCAAACTACTAGTTGTACATTGAGCCCCAGTGTGTGAACTCCCAGTTGTTCAGACGGCTGTTACTCACCTACTGTGTCTCCTGACCGAGTCAGCTCCTATGCATATGAACTACTGAAACAGATTGCGTCTATCATACAGAACATCAGAATTTCTCATTAATGCCTAACATTTTGTATATTTTGAGTTTTATGACTGTTTTTGACCTGTTCTTCGCATGTTTTCTACCTTTCAGTTTTGCTGCCTCAGGCATTTTAGCTAACTTTAATTACAGACAATGTTAAAGAACAAAGAAATCTGAATCCTTGTGACTCATATGATGCATTCACCTAAAAATGAACAAAACAATATGCATTTTAATGCTCTAATAAATTCACAAATTAATTTTTTTTCCCCCTAAAAAATGTGTTTAATTGCGCGCATTTGTGATTTTTAGGAAGTTTATTATTTAGTTCTATGAAAGCTGAGTTAATAATTTGGAAGTACTTATTTACTAATAAGTAAATAAGCAGAACATTCTGAAAAAGCAAACAAAAAACCTAATTCAATTTACTGTGTTTGGAAAGGCTTCAAATACTTGCAAGAAAAGAGGAAGAATAGCATTTATCAAGCCTGCTAGCAATATAGTCTGGAAATCAAAATATGAGATTTTACATGAAAAGAAATCAGTGCCTGTGAGAAAAAAAAAAAAAAAAGTCTCAACGACAGATATTCTGTGGAAATGCATACTAAGTTATAGGAAGAGATCTGAGAGGAAGTGGACAAAACGTGAGTTACTAGGTTAAAACATGTTCAAAAGTAGTAGCATCATCAATGTCTGTTATGCTGTATGTTTAAAGACATCATAATTGGGAGTCTGCAATTTCCAAATGATAATATTAGACTATGTAGAATACAGCATGCAGTCCAGAAAAAACCCTGTAATGAGACCGAGTGAGGAGATTAAAATCAAAAAAAGGAAAACTGTTTTAAATCATAGAATAGAATTCTAAGGAGTGGTTCAAGAGGAAGAAAGCTGGGGAGAACTAGTAGAGTTAACTGATCATCAAAAGCAAATGTGCATTTGGGTCAGGTAGGAGTAATCTGAGCTCCCAAAGGCATAGAGACATCAGCTGCTCATGCTTCCTGTGCACCCAGACTTTTCTGTAACATGGTCCCAAACCTGTCCAGTCTATCTGAAAATGAAACACTGACATGATGGGCAGCATACCTAGGAGAGGTAGCTGAGAAGAAACTGAGGACAGGAGCTGGTTGTTTGAATGTCTGCAAACATCCCTGGTAAAGAGGTAAATCATGGAATCTCTTCAGAGGAAATATGGTAATGCTGTTGTTGAGCCACTTAAATCTGGGTAGAAAGAAGTCCCGAGAGAGCCCAACCTAGCTTGCAGTCTGTAAACTAGAGAGGGCTGACCAGATCAGCTCTTAGATCCCTTTTTATCTCTAAATTTTTGTTATAATTTTGTCATTTGGTTCTGAGTGATCCTTTTGCCTAAAGTTAAATCTTTGAATAAAATGTTTCATGAAAACAGTTCTAGACAGTTCATTTCCACGTTGGTTTTGGGAAATAAGCCTGATATAAGTACCTCTTGGTTTTGGGAAATAAGCCTGATATAAGTACCTCTTGTGATAATATTTGCAGCCCAGCTACTCTTGTAGGAGTCACAGGAATATAAACATTGTCTTGAAATATACATTTAAAAATTGGAAATAAAAATGGTTAGTTTAATATGCATGGCCATATGCTGAAGATCTCAAAGGTATAATTGCATTAGACAGAAGCACATTCCTTCCATTTATCTGACATGGACGGATATATGCTGCCTTTGTCTTTTCTCACACTTTTGGTAGGATAGTATCTGAGTTACTTTTTTCTATTAAAAAATGAAGGAGAAATATATCCTATGACATATAGTTATATTTACATAGGGATAAATAATATATAATATTTATATAATACTTTGGAAAATATTTTTCTTTTCATTGGAGGCTATTAAGAGAATTTTGTAAAAGCTCAGTTTTCTAGCTGATGTCGTAGTGAGGCTCAGAATTGCATCGATTCTGTTGGATACAACAGTCCTAAGCCTTTGGATGCCTGCTTTTGGTACTGAGATCACTGTGCCCACAGTGGGGGCACCACAAGGATGTGGATGGTTAAATCATTGCCAAAATGCTTAAGTGGGTCTTCAGAAGATTACTGCTTGCAGACAGAACTCACTGTTTCAGGCAACAGTAGGAGAGGGGATGGTGCTGAAAGTGCCTGTACTGCATGCAGGAGCACTCTCCTTAATGCAGTGACTTAATGGTGGGATCACTTCTTCAGAAAACTGAAATTAAAGGGGTTGGCTCCTTCCCCTGCTACATCCATATCTTCATGTCTGCTACAAACTGGGTGAAGCTGTGTCACTGGATGCGAAGGTGATTGAAGGCTCTGTTGGGCAGAGGACAAGGACAGCAGAGGGGTCTTGGTTTCTTACTTTGTCCTGTTTAATCTGATGACCAGAACACTGTTGCATCCACTTTCATCATCCCAACTGGAGGCTGGTGTGGGGCTGTCATGGATGAGAAGGGGTGTGATTTTGGATATAGCCTTCTGTATGGGATCCATTCCATGACTTCCTTGACTCCTGTTCCCCTAATTTCTGTCAGTGACAGAATTCAGGCTTTCCTCACTAGGTCACATTCTGTCTTCCTAACTTCGCTTCTTGTCAGTGGTGTTAACAGAATTGGCTATGACTTAAAATGAAATCACAATTAAGAACAACTTTTTCTGAATTTTTTCTTTTAGTTTCCATTGTAAGAAAGACAGCTTTTCTTCTGCACACATTTTAAAAAATGTATTTAAACAATCATTGAACTAAGGCTGACAGGACTGAGAATTTGTATCTCACAGCCAGCCTAGGAAGTATGGTATGTGCTGGTGGAAGATACGGCTATTGACAGATAACTGGGTATCTGTTAAACCCATCCTACTTCTCTGATGGGTTAACTCTCAAACACCAAGAACAATTTCTGCAGTATATACTTAAAAAGAAGTAACTGCAGTAGTTAAGAAAATTGGAAACTCCTCAGCCAGTCAGAATGGAAAGCCCCATTGAGCTAAGACTAAACCTTTACAGCGATTGAGCATATCTGAAACATAATTGAAAACAGGAAATCAATTTTATCATACCTTCATCATGAAAACTTACTCTACTATGTATTTATGAAATTTGCTTTTTATAAGTCCAGATAAAATTGCTTAAATTGTTTAATTTATTGTGAATGTGGTTAGAAAGAGATTATTGCTGCAAACCTTGTGCCATTCTGAAACTCTCTGCTGCTAAGCTCTGAAACTTAATTAGTAAGTAAAGAGGTATATTTTCCCATTTCTTGAATAAATTTTAAAAAATAACATGATTTGTGGTTTTGCTACTTTATCTTCTTTCAAATCTGGTAGAAAATATATAATAAAAATTACTATAAATAATATAAAAATATTAATTATATAAATTAATAATGAGCCCTTTACTACACTGAGGTTGTGGCAGATTACTGAAGAATTAACAGCAGTTTAATCAATATCTCACACACACACACAAATCCATTTTCACAAAGGTGGAAAATCAACTGAAGTAAATAATGTTGATTTTACACTGACTAGTTATTTTATGGGGAGAACCGTGGTCGCTTTCTGAATTTGTCTATGTTGATTTTGATTTAAGATATTCCATAAAATGTAAAACTGTGTTGGTAGATCAAAATAGAAGATTCTGAAATATTTCAGTCTGTCGATCTAGATATAAAAGGCAGGATTAAATTAAGATCTGTTTACCTATACTTTTATACAAAGGCATTCCAAATATAAGTAGATAGTGATAGGATATGGGGGAGTGGCTTCAAACAAAAAGGAGAGAAATTTAGATTAGATGTTTGGAAGAAACTCTTATCTTAGAGAGTGATGAGGCCTTGGCACAATCTGCTTTGAGAAGCTGTGGATACCCCATCCCTAGCAGCATTCAAGGCCAAGTTGGATGGGGCTCTGTGCAGCCTGGCCTGGTAGGTGGGTCTCCATGACAGGTGGGTTACAACAAGGTGGACATGAAGTTCCCTTCTGTGGTTGTATGAAATAATATGACATTTTTATCATAATACCGTGTAGCGTGTGCGTTACATATTCGTGCGTCTATGTGTGTTTGAGTAGATATATATGTATGTAGAGAGAGAGCACTTCATAAATACTTATTAGTTAATTTTAAAGTAAGGTACATTTGATTTTGAGGCTGACAGGGAACTGTCTACTCTAAAATGTAACTCTAAATTTGTATTTTTTATTTTTTACAAGATCTTGAGAGGACCCTACTTGACTAGAATAATATATATTAAACAACAGCAACAACAACAAAAAACAAAAGTTAAAAATTCTATTCCTGATTGCTGTGAAGATTAAAGTGCTTATGTTTTTCCTGCAAAATTCATCTATTGCTATCACCTTTAATCAATAATCAGTGCATCTGATTTCATACTGCAGATGTCTGGCTTTATTTACATCAGCATATTTAAGGAAAGACCTAATGTTCAGTATCATTTATAAGTAAAGGTGCATAGTCTGCTTTAACTACTGAATTGTGGATGATTGGACTCGATGATGATCTTGTAGGTCTCTTCCAACCTTGGTGATTCTATGATTCTATGATTAATTCTATGAATGTCTGCTATAATTATTTTATTATAATCACAGGATCACAGAATTGCAGGGGTTGGAAGCAACCTCAAGAGATCATTGAGTCCAGCCCCCTGCTAAAACCAATTCCCTGCCGTAGTTTGCACAGGTAGGCATCCAGATAGGTCTTGAATATCTTTGCAGAATGACATTCCACAACCCCTCTGGTCAGTCTGCTCCTATGTTCCATCACCCTTACTGGAAATAAGTTCTTCCACTTGTTTTTTGGAATTTCCTACATTCAAGTTTTAGGCCATTTCTCATTGACTTATCATGCACAACCAAGAAGAGTCTGACATCATCCATTTGTCTCCCACCTCGCTTTAGATATTTATAAACATTAATCAGATCTTCCCTCAGTCTTCTTCTCCCCAGGCAGAACAGACCCCTGTTACTGAGCCTTTCCTCATACAGGAGATGCTCCAGCCCTTTATCATCTTTGTGGGCCTCTGCTGGACTCCTTATATGATTTCCCTGTCTTGCTTGATCTGAGGAGTCCAGAACTGAACGCAGTATTCTAAATGTGATCTCACCAGGGCAGAGTAGATGGGGAGAATCTACTCCCACGGTCTGCTGGCCATGCTTTTTTTAATGCACTCCAGGATACCGTTGGCGTTCTTGTGCACAAGGGCACTCTGCTGTCTCATGCCTAATCTGCTGTCCTCCAGAATACCTACATCCTTCTCTGCAGAGCTCCTCTCCCGCAGGTCAGCCCCTAACCTGTACTGATGTATGTGGTTGTTCCTCCCCAGATGCAATACTCTGCATTTATTCTTGTTAAACTTCAAGTTCCTGAAGCCCAACTCTCCAGTCTGCCCACATCTTGTTGAATGGTACTCTTCTTGGTGTCAGCCACTCCTTCCAGGTTCCTATCATCAGCCAGTTTTGCTGAGAGTGGACTTTGTGCCCTCATTCAGGTTTTTGATAAAGATGTTGAACAAGACCAGAGCTATAATCGACCTCTGGGAAACTCCACTAGTTACAGTAGTCCAACCAGACTCTGCGCTGTTAATGACAACTCTCTGAGCTCTGCCAGTCAGCCAGTTCTCAATCCACCTCACTGTCCATTCATCTATCCCACACTTTCCAAGTTTCATAACAAAATTGTTGGGGCATGCTATCCTCGTATTGACCCAGTTAGTGATGACATCATAGAAGGCTAACAGGTTGGTCAAACATGCTTTCTCCTTGGTGAATCCATGTTGACTACTCCTGATAAATGATAATTTTCTTATCGTCCAATTGCTTGGAGGGAGTATCCAGAACAAGTTGTTCCATCACCTTTCCAGGGATGGAGGTGAGTTTGACTGGCCTGTAATAACGAGTCTCCTGTTTAGGCATTACCTGAAAATGTAGCCAGACCGAAATTATTCAGTGCAATTTAGGAGACAGTTTGGGCCTTGTTCTAAAGGGGGGTACTTTAGACTTGAGACTACTGATTGGCAACTGAAATATTTTTTCCCTTTCTTGAATGTACATTTTGGCAACATTTCTTATACACTAGCATGTCTTCAGTGAAAAAACGTCTTGCAGCAACTAAACAGGAGAATTATGGCCTCAGAAGACTGAAGTTGTTGAGAGAAGCACAGTTGGGGAATGAAAATGAATTCTAATCAGTTTAACTCTTTTTTTTTTTTTTTTCTGCGAGTGAAGGGTGGGTGGGGAAATCAGCCAGTTCCACTAATTTAAGTTATGTTTTAAGAAGTTTTTTTGACTTTTGAATTAAGAGATGACATACGCCATATTTCAAGAGATTCTTTAAGTATAGTGAACTGAATATTCATCTTTGTAGTTCTAAAATTTTGGTATAGGAGAGAGCACTGTCCAGCTTGTCTAGTAAAATGAGAAAGCTGCATGTTCAGTGTTCTTCAGTTCAAGGACTGCTTGTTAGACACACATTCATGATAAACAAAACTCTTTATGTTCTTTGGTCATTGACTTAACTAAACAGACTGACTTCAGTTAGTTTTAGGCAAACTAAAGCTGAAGCAAACTTGTATATAAGTGGCTCATTTGATCCAAATAGTTCTTGTTTTATTTTTTTAATTTTCTTTTTATTATTCAAAGCGCCCTGTTGGAAATTCTTTCCAGAGTAGAATCTCTTAAGCCTGAAGATCTTTGAAATGACAACAGAAGTGTTGAGTGTTGACTTAGAAGGCAATGTACTATCTTCTCTGTATATCCAAACTATACATTGATTTAGTTTGAGATAAATTTAAATCTAAATATCTATCTACAATAACTTGGACAAGCCACCAACTTTTAGAGACATCTGACATGACTTACTTTGCAAAGCATGATAGATATGAAATAAATCTATAGAGGGTATGTATATACATACATATATGTATATATGTAGGAGATCTTCAGAAAATTTATTTAATTCAGACACAAAATGGTGGTTTTCAGGGACATAATATGCTGAGATCTTAAGTTCAGTAAATCTTGCAACTGAAACTGAACTTCAGGATAAGTTCTGCAACTCATCAGAAAGTTGAATGTCAAAGCAATTAAGTGGATGCCAGAATCTCAGGGGTCTGCAGAAATTCTTACAAAGCCTATGTAGAAATAACTCTTATGACAACTTTATCCAAGAGATTCATCTCAAAATCATGAATCAGGAATGAACTTTTCTTAAAGAATGCTTTATGGTGGATGAGACTCATAAGCTTGACAGTTTAATTCTAGGCCTGTTTTGACATGTTTTAGTATAATCTCAGTGGACCCCAGCTGAGGATTTTACATCTTCAGGTTCTTAAATTAGATAGGAATAAATTCTTTATACATATTTATAAGAGTTCCTTCACTTATTCATTTATTTATTTTTAAAAATCAACAACAAAGGAAAAGAACCCAACTGCTGTCCTATACCTAACCTACCACGTTAAGTAGATATTGAAGTTCTTGAAACTATCGTGTTTTGGACAGATGGATCATATTTCCTGCAGGACACTGCAAATATACAACTTCACAAAAAGCTAAGTGCCTTCTGTGATATGATCGTTTTAATTTTAATGGAAGTTGAGATCATTTAGCACCTTGTAGTAGTAATCACTCAGCAGATCTAAAACTTCAATTCCCTTTTCAAATGCAGGCAAAAGAACAATAAAAAAAAAAATCAAGACAGACTCTGTTGGCCCTCGTGGATATATATATATATTTTTCTGACCAAATCTAGCAATCAGTGAAATATAGTGTATGTTAACAGGAATTTCTGACAGAATGAACTGCATTTAAAATCCTAATATTCCTTCCTAAGCTTTAATACTGAGGCAAATGGCAACCATAATACCACTAGAAAAGATCAGGAGAATGTGTGGGACATTAGGTGTTGAAGAGCTTCTGCTTCACATTAGAAATTCTTGGTCTTCTGAAAGGGACAGGTTCATATGAATACGAACAAATCTGAATACAATGGCCAAGTGGCTGTGCAACTGACTTGTCAGATCTCCCTGAGAACTGAGAAGGTTGGCCAGTGTGGTCCTCATGGAGTTGGAGAGCTGCTGTAGTACTCCTACACCAAGTTTGTGATTCCTGATTCTTATTCTTTATTCTAAACACAGCTGGGAGATAAAAATAATAATAATAATACTGTGTGATAAACTCTTGCCAGAACAAGAAGGAAATGTTCCCAAGCTTTAATTTATTAGACACATAAGAAAGAGACTTACTTTGTGTCTGTGACTGTTATGTATGTGAAAAAGCTGTTCCTGGACATTCCATTTAAAAATGGAAGAATCACAGAATGGGAGAATCGTAGAATATCCAGAGTAGGAAGGGATTTTCAGGGATCACTTAACTTCTGGCTCCACACAGGACCACCCAAAATCCAAGCCCTTTGAGAGTGATGCTCCCTCCAGCAGCACGTTCCATGCCCACTGCCCTCTGGTGCAGACCCTGTCCCTAACTCCAGCTGCCCCTCTCCTGATAACTAAAATCTTGTATTACTGACAAGAAAACAACGAAGAACAGAAACAGAACTTTGGGCTGCAAGGGATCAGTGAAGATATACTGGGTATTTTCTGTGTGTGGATTTAACCTGCCTATTTCTGAGGGACTCACTTTCTCTGAGGCCATGTGTAGCATCTTCTACATTGGCACTACAAGACATGGCAACGGAAGTGTTTGGGAAAAAAAGATGGAAAAAAAGTTACAATTGAATGTTTGCTAAAATGTTTTAATTTTTTTCTGGGGAAAAAGTAGTTTATTCATGTCAGTATCTGTGTTCTAATACTACTGCATAGGAGTTTAACACTGCATGCCTTTTCTCCTGTGTGAATGGTGCTCTGATGCAATATATTTTCCTGCCTAATTGAGTAGTAGATGCACCACTGCAGTAGCATGGCTGCAGGTGCCTGCATGCTGAAAAACAAACAGAAGAAAACATGGTACAAGATTTAAATATATGAGGGCTGCTTTGGAAGTACTGCCTCCTATCTTATGGCACTGACCCATGACGTCAGAGGAGGATGTTGGTGGTATGGCAGTAAAGGTTGAACCTTCCCACTAATATCATGCTACATGTTGTTGCCATGTGACAAATGGCAGCAGAGAGGCAGTCTGACAGAACAGTGTCTGATATGGAAGTGCATGTGTAGTAAGTGTATGTCATTGAATTCCTCTATGCAGAAAAAATGGCACCCGCTGACATTCATTGACACTTGCTCAATGTTTGTGGAGACAAATCAGTGGATGTGTGCACAGTGAGGCAGTAGTGGTGTGTTTTAGCATCGGTGTCTGTGACATGAAAGACAAGTCAGGTATGGGTGGATGTGCACAGCTGTCACACAATGCAATGAAGAGTTTCCATCAGCTCATCTGTGTGAACTGGCAGATTGCAACTGAGGAACTGTGTACAGAGCTGAATATTGGCTTCAGTGTTTTGTAAACAGTGGCAATGCTAGAATATTGCAAAGTTTGCACCCAGTGGATCCCACAAGTGCTCACACAGGAATGGAAGAATCATTGCATGTCAGTACCTGTTTTACTAATACGAGGTTTGAAAATTACAGTTTCTGGGATCACATGAATACCAAGACAAGATGTGGTGTCAAAATGATAAGCTGAAGTCAAAACAAAGAAAAACAAAACAAAACAAGAAAACATTATCTTCACCTAGATAAAATTAGTGAAGCATGTCTTCACTCTTAATTTCTTTGTGCAGGTGCATTCTTGCTTAGGTTAAGCAAGAAAGCAAAAAGCCTTTTTTTTCTAGTATTTTTTTCATTTTGCTGACTTGTGGATATACTTCAAATGTCCCTTCTATTGGTTTGGGCGGTAGAAATAAAATTCAGATCTGTGTTAATTTTATGTACGTTTGCAGAACATCTGGTTTATCCTGTTTGCACACTGGAACAAAAAAGTAGAGTCCTTAGACTTTGTGAATACAAGTCTGAAATTGCTGTGGCTATTAGAAGTGACTATTTTTAGTCATTAGTTAACTTCTTCTGCATCTAAGTTACAAAAAGTAAAATAAGATCCTACTTATTTGCTTACTCAGCCTTTTAAAGTGAAAAATGTTGTCAGACTAAAATGTGTCAGACTAAAATGTATCAGTCTAAATTAAGGATTGGAATTGTGTTTTCCTGTTGCACTTGTGAAGATCACTTGAGTATTAGGCATAGAGATAATCTGAAATTACGGATGTTCAGATTTAAAAGTTGAAGATATATTTGCAAAATGTATCAGCTTTGGTCCATTTTATGTGAAAGCTGATATTCCAAATTCATCTTTTAAAGCAGTGGTTTGTGTTATCTAATTGCTCTTGTGTTTTATTTAATGACTGGAAAATTTAAAAAAAAAAGGTCTTAATTACATAATTGTGAATTTTGTAACTTTTGCGAATAACAGTGCTTGTTAAAATTTAGAAAATAATCTTAAAAATGAAGCTGCATAATTTATTTATTTACAAATTTTGTTTACTGGCTATAAGTTTATTATTTATTATTAAATTTATTTATAATTTTTAAACCAAACTCTAAATACTATTTTGAAATAGGCAGTATTTTTATAATAAACAGTAGAAACATACTGTAGAATGCTATACAAACATAAATGCCAGTAAACAGGAAATTATCATGCGCTGATGGTATAAGAATATTTTGAAATGAGGAATATGTTTTTGAACATTCAAAATTGTAATTGGTACTTCTAAAATGAAAAGAACTGTTTCTTGATAACTCCATCTTTTTTTTTCCACTAAGTAAAAAATGTATGGAATGTGCCAAAATCTCATAACAGATAATTCTCATGAGTTGCTTTTTTTCTGCCTGTTGTCTGTTTTCTTAAGATATGATACTCTCCCTTCTCCATCCCCCACTATGTAAGTGAAAAATATTAAAAGCTCTAAGGACTATGGATATGCTGTAATGCTTAACTTTTAGGTGCTCACGCAAAACATCTGATTTTGCATTAAGCTGCCATTCACTTCTTGCTTTTCTCCAAGATTTATTCACTCAGTTTGGGCCAGATTGTGCCACTGATTTATAACAAGAATTTCCCACTGACATTAATAGGAGGGTCTGCTCAAAAATCAATGGCCTGATCTGGATCACCATGAGATTCCTCCCAAGGAAAGTGCCTGGTGCCTCATAAAAAGAGGATAAGTGGAAGTACTGATAGCATGGCAGCAGTATGAGAGCTGGGTAATAAAAGGAGGGCTGATAGCAAATGATGCTCAAAAATAGAAGCAGCTGAAAGTGACGTTTTGGCTCTTGGGCCTTCTTCGGCCTGTGCGCAGACAAACACCATTTCTTCGTCTTCCTCAACTGCAGGAAGGCTTCTTAGACAGAATATTGTCTTCTCCCTGGCTCTGCATCCCTGCATGTGTTTTGGAGATGGGAAGGGTGTTGTTAGGGCAAAAGCATGGGGGAATATGGAGTTCAGAAAACTAACATTATTCTTCCTGAATAACGGGCTGTGAGGAACGTGTCCCCAGAGTCAGTCTGACTTCAGAATTCAGGGAAAGTGCTGGTAGATGCTTATTTACAAATTGCGTTGTACTAGCTTTGCTAAGCCTAGTTATAGAAACATTACTCCAGAAATTGCTGTCTAAACATTGTCCTTGTGGTGGTTTCTTGCAGTAGGGCCTGGCCCCAGCCGTTGCTTGCACCAGGAGTTTCATGGAGGTGAAGAATCCAACCCTAGGTGTTAACTGCATGGGGGGACCTACTCCAGGTTTGCAACCATGGACCTAGCAGCTTGTAGGATATGTTCACAAAAGATTGGTTTATGCTTAGTTAGAAGTTTGGGCAGACAGGTTCTTTTGAAGATTTATGTCTCAGCATTTGTGTCATAATTTGTGTGCCTTCTTCATTTACATATCTCCTTTAAGTTGCTGGTTTATAATTGTTATGTAAATCTAAACTTTTTAAAATAGTGCTCTTGAATTCGAGGAGATAACGCTGGAAAAAAAAAATCACAACATTAACCCTTTATTCAGCCAAATAGCTGCCGTTCATTGCCTCTCACAGAGATCTCTTACAGATGCATTCCAGCAGCACATATGCAAACTTACTCTGCTAAAAATAGGTTTGCTTTTGACAGATGTGGCCTAAGGCATGCGAGGCTGTGACATTCATGGGCATAAAATATGAAAGCCTAAAAGTCAGTGAATGTAGTCGTATGATTTTCTCAATATAAAGGGATGCAATCTCACATAGAAAGGAGTATGTGCGTCTTTGATATAAAACCTGAATAATATTGTTTAGAATTACAGGAATTGTCAAAAACAGTATTTAACAGTTTTACAGTGTTTTCTATTCAAAACATTGCCCAGCCTTAAGAAATTAACCAGCAAGATAGATGATTTGACATGATGTCTTCTTCACTTAGGATAGCCATAGCTTTGGGAAAAAATATCTACAGCAGTGAACAAAGTTGTGTCAGAGAGCAAAACACAGCGAAGGCTTCACAGCCATGAGTATTTCTGAAACCAAAAGACATGGAGTAAAATTCTGGCAACTATACAGAGAGGCCCAGTGTCGTAGGCAGCCTGTGTTCTCTCTTTCTCCTAACACATGTTTTAGTTACATTAACTGTAACTATTTCTTTTTTATATATTAAAGTGATTTTCTGTCTAGGGATGGAATTATAACAGGGTACTTCTTTAGCTGTTGTTAGTCCTATGCTCTTTAGAACTGACAGCTTTGTAAAGAGAATTCAATAGCCTCCTCCAGTTCCTCTTACCCACTGTCAGTCTCTTCTGAGCACCTGAGGAGTTGAATGAGTTTCATAGTATGGAGCTTCCCACCTGCACATCATTTGTTCTTGATGTAGAAATATTTGTTTTCTGCTCTATAATAAATTGTTATCATACTGGCTAAGTGTTTTCTCCTGACATTGATACATACTAATGAAGATAACAGATGTTTGTGTTCATGGCTGGCTGAAATGAACTTCCAGGTATGCCAGCCATTACAGACTAGTGGCTAAAGTATACAGGGAAGGTATTTCAAAGATGCAGCAAATGCTGATAGAAAGCTTGTACCATCCTGTGGTTTAACCCAGCAGGTGGCTGAACACTGCGTAGTCGTTTGTTTGCTCCCTCCCTTCCCAGGAGAATGGGAGAGAATACTGGAAAAAAAAAAAAAAAAAGAAAAAGAAAAAAAGAAAACAACAAAGTAAAACATGTGGGTGGAGATAAAGCAATTTACTAAGAAAAGGAAAATAATTGTGACAAATACCTATCTATCTATCTATCTATCTATCTATCTATCTATCTATCTATCTATCTATCTATCTAAATGCATACAATAAGTAATGCACAAGCAATTGCCCATCATACCCTGAATGATGCGCAGCCAGACCCCCTGAGCAGCAGAAGAGAGTGAGACGAACTCCCATTCCCTTCAAATCTTCTTTTGCATGATGACATATTGCATGGAATATCCCTTTGGCCAGATTAAGCCAGCAGTCCTAAACTGTTCCCTTCCAGCTCCCTGAGGCCTTTAGTGAAGACATCCACGGCTCTGTACATCACTGCTTAGGGACAGCAATAAACATTGGTGTGTTATCAACAGCATTTTTCTCCTAGAACCAAAACATAGCATCATACCTGGCACTCCAAAGAAAGCAACTCCATCCCAGCTGAAACTAAGACATATCGTATGATACAAGTGGGAATTTTGTTTTTGCTCTTGAAAGACAGACACAATCCCTCGTTGTACAGAATGGAGTAAAGTTCTTTAACTGAGTAGAGCAAGCTTACAAGGAAGAGAATGGAATAGAATGGAAGGGAAATTGTGGAATAATCATTTTGAAAACAGGTGCTAAAGTGATTTGGTAGATGTGGCAGATCAGAAAAAAATTGCCAGTAAGATTTATAATCCTGAGTAGAGCTGTTCTAGAAAATGTGAGAAACCAGAATCTTGCACTGAAGGACAGTGTCATGTCTATAGGCATCAGCTGCAATACCTGCCGGCTTATGGTAGGCTTGCACTGCAGACGTAAGAGCAGTGTACAGAGAACATGTCAGCAGATAGAAATGGGAACTAGTCTAATTGGTAATGACCTGAAATTACAGAATTATAATGCAAGTGTAGCTGAGTTGAGGTACAGAGGGGAATTTAAAGCACAGTTTTTAGTATTCCGCATTTTTGAGTTAATGTCTTTCAACAAGGAAATTGAGGAAAATGCACTATGTTTGTAGAATATGGGACTGCCACTGGCAAGAAAGAGTGGTATTTGCTGGAATTCATGTAGTAACTTGTTTCTGAGAACATATTCTGATGTTTGTTGTTGTTGTTTTAATATATACTAAATGTAGAACTTATTTTTTTATGATTGATTATAGTTAAAGTTTGCATTTTCTTTTGTGTTTTCCTGATATTGAACTTTTACCTATAGATACTGTTTGTTTATTTCTGAATAAACCACAGAGAGTACACACTGTATCTCAGTGTTTTAATGGTTACTTTCATGTTTTCATTATTATATTCAATTGAATGACATATAAAAACTGTCATTTCTGCTTACTCATTCACGTTGTTCTGAGATTGCTATTGGTTAACCTAATGCCATACAAACTTCAAAACAAAGTTTCTGTATCTCTTTTCTCTACTGTTAGGGTTTAGACTGCTCCACCAAATAATCTTATTGAAAATACCTAAATGTTATTCCAAGAGGGAAACTGTAAGTCTCACGAAGCTTCAGACAGCAAGTTGCATCATAGGATAAAATAGAAGAAATTAGAAAAAGAATAGAGTGCAAGTAGTATTTGGAGTCTAAACAAAAGAACACACAAAACTGCAGGGGGTTATTTCCTGTCACAAAATTACCGTGATGAAATTGTGGTAGAAGCTGGGAGGTACTTAGAAGTGTTTAGAGAAAATATTGTTTCTTAAGTTAAATTACATAATTTATGTGTGAAATTAACTTTCATAATAAATAACTATGATGATATTCTGGCAAAGTTTTAGCTATGTTAATGAACAATTCACTTATCTTCAATTATGCTGTGTAGGAATTAGTGTGCTGTACAGGCAGCTAATTATCAAAGAAAAGAAATAAAATTTCCTCCTTGACTAGTTGCTTCATGATGAGCCATTCTGGTGTTTAGAAGATTTTTTCTTTGTGTATGTAAATAATGCTGGCAAGGTGCACTGCCTGGATAGTCCAGTCCAAGGCATCAGTTCCCATTCTTTTTGCCATTGGCCAATTAATTCCCACAGAAGCGATGGAAACAGCCTCTGGGACAGCAATGGTTAAAAAATTCATAAGGGTTACTTTCAAAAGTTGTCTGTGAAAAAACAGTAGGGACATTATGTATTAATATAAAATAGGTAAATAAATGTAGTCCTTCCATTCGAAAATCAAAAATACCTTGATCCTCAGGATTTTCCAGGGCACAAACAACTTTGTAATTTGGTGGCTGCAGTGTTTCAAACCTCTTTAGGCTGCCTTCAGTAAAAAAAAAAAAAAAAAAGATTATGTATTCCACTGACATTTTAAAATAAAGATTTCTTTGTATCTGTAAGAGAACTCTGAAATCATTGTCTCTTCTGTAAAACCTGCATTCTGCTCTCTCCCCGAGTGTCAGCAAATCCCTTATGTCTCTTTCTTCCATGCACCTTTTGACTTTTCTATTCTTCTCATTCAAGTATGGCTAGGTGATTTTTTTTCTTAAGTTTGTGAAGTACCTTTGAGCCTAGAACACTCATGCCATAAGGATATATGATTATCTGTCACACCAGCCAACAACTCTGCACTGGTTTAGTACATTTAGTGAAGAGATTGGCATAAATGTGTGAAAAACATGCCTTTATCTGAACAGGAAACCCTGTACCTTGTTACTTTAAGACTTTGCCAGTTGTGACAAGAATCACAAAACCAAAGTTACACTGCATTTTATGTATGCTTAACCATCACAGAAGCAGTAAAAGGTGAGACAAATGTACAGTCCTTTATAGTATAAAACATCTCATGATCACCTCTACATGTGCATACATATTCTGAAACTACTGAATGTGGAGATCTAAAGGTGGGCTCTGTGACTTTTCTTAAAGTCTTTTGTTGTCAACATGATTTAATTAAAAGGCATCAATGTCAAAAAATGCTTTTTTAAAAAACTCGCTGTTCTGCTTGAGTTCCCTGAATTGTTTAAAAATCGTTGATCCAATAAAAAGATATATAGACGTAAGCTTTGATAAACTTATCTGCCTGTGCAAAATATGCACACTATTAAGGCATTATTGAGCCTAGCAAAGAGCACTTACCTTGTCCTGTTGTATTCAGGTTATTGCTGCTCTCAGGTACTCACTCTGAGCAATGCCACGCAGCTAAAACAGCTGCCTGCCCTCTCAGGGAATCTCTCGAAAATTATCTTTGCCTTACTCGACAAAATACATGTCAGAAATATCACAAAACATCAAGGAGGGATGTTTTGTGGTGCTAATGTTGCCACTGTGAGGGTTTGCAACCATATGAGCAATCAGGCACTTTCAGTGGTTGCAGGACATTTTGAGTCCTTACTGCTGGCCACAACCCTTCCCACTGTGCACTCTTACCCTGAGGGAGCACACATAAAGCCAGATGAATGTTACTCACTTGCTTCTGTATGTTGCTATAGGAAAAGGTGTTCTCGAAACAGCCTGGCATTGAAGTACTGGGGATACAATACTCTGTAGCCACTTATTCCCTCTCTGTGTCACTGTACATCATTATTTTTGGAAGAAAGGAATAATGGAAATTCATTTTATACTGTGACTATTTTCATTGTCAGTAATTGCAAACAAATATTTTTAAAAGGGCTTTTTTTTTTTTTTTCATTGCACTTTTGAGAGATTCATCTTCAAAATTAGGTACAAAGTACTTAGGACAAAATACGTACAGTCATAGGAGAGGTGCTCCAGCCCTCTGATCATCTTCATGGCCCTTCCTTCTTGTGTTGGGGGCCCCAGAACTGTATGCAACTGTGCTCTCATGAGAGCAAAGCAGAGGGGCAGAATCACCTCCCTTAACCTGCTGGTCATGCTTCTCTTGATGCAACCCAGGACATGGTTGGCCTTCTGGGCCGCAAGTGCATTTGTGTTACATGGTGTGTTGCACTGTCTAGCTTTCCTATTATGTTGCCTGTATTATGATGTATTTTTTCTTATTTCATGAGATTCAGAATTCCCCAAACAGATATTTAGTCTGTTCTGGACCAGAGCAGTTTTGTGAACACACACTTGCACTGGTATTAGTACTGGAATTAGCCTTAAAGGTACTCCCATTTTTCCAAGGGAAAGAAGATGCAACTGCAAAAGTTTTCAGAGGTTATTCTGACATTGATGGAGTGAAATTTTTTTACCAAAGTAATATTTTTTTCTTGCTGCTGTTCTATTTCTCTGTCTCCTCTCAGTTCCACAGCAAGCAAAGGTGGTGAAAAACTAATGGGTAATGCCTTCTTTCGCCTATCTAGAATTGTTCCTTATAGTATATTTTTCACTGTTCTATGTTGTGTTGTGTTGTAAAGAACACAACTCCACCATTTCTCCTAGAAAACTTTTCAGCAGTCTAATAGAATTCGACATTAGCAACATTTTCCCTTTGTTCAGCTAACATTTTCCTTTTCTTGATTTCATTCGGGTGCTTCTATTTAATGGTCATCATCCGGCAATCACACTGTATCATCTTTCCAGATACATTCCCAAACACTTGGAACCTAATTCTGCTCTCATTACTAATTCTCAGTGACTCAATGATAATGAAAATTTGATCTCCAAGGGTAATTTTGCAAGGTGCAGCACACGTCTCTCCAGCTCAGGGCCACCTTGTTGAATCTAAGCCTTCTGCATTTGTGTTCAAGACCCCTCATCACATTTCCCTACCTTATTTGATTTAGACATTTAACGTACCTTAGCCCACTCTTTTGGAATGTTTATGTTACTCCCAGTGCCCTGTTGGTTGCCTAGAGCATCATCACTTCACCGAGTAGCAAAATGCCCATCTTTACCTCAGCTAATGTCCAGTTTTCTATAGTAACACAAAAGCATTCCAGGTGATCTTTTTAGTTTTGGGGAGTTTGTTTATTTTTCAAGGTATAAACTGAAATAGTCAATCATAAGTTAAACTTGCTTTTTGCTGAGTAACTATAGTTATTTCTCTGTCACAAGGTTTATGTCTCTCCTCCCATTTCATCCTGTTCTCAGACTTGTGCTGAAATTTTTCTGGAAGAAAACATCTGTAGGAAAGAAGTTATTTGCTTTGGAAGCACAGTGCCTGAATCATTTGTAGCTAAACACACACACACTCACACACACACATTTATAATGTATTAGTGTTATTGTCCTGAAATTCCAACAAGACTAAAAACTTCTGTAATGTTCACTAGACTTTGTACTTCAAGGTCAAATGTATGTTGAGCTCTAAGGAAATTAATAAATGCAAAGTAATTTAAGCACGCCTTCATTCTGAGTTTAGGTGTCCTGAGAAAATAGCAGGGTTCCCACATATAAACATTGCTCAGTGACAGAAATAAGCACCAAGAATGATTTTGGATGCTGAAGCCTTGCAATGAACAGGCCTTTTCATAGATTCATAGATTCATTAGGTTGGAAAGGACCTACAAGATCATCTAGTCCAACCATCCTCCCACCACTTGACACAAACTGCAGAAGTACTTGCAATCAGTCTGGACTAGACATCAAAGTTTATCTGCAAATTAATTGTCATTTACTCAAGTTTTATGGGTGCTTTTTCATGAGCTCTGCCAAAACTCCTTGCAGAAGTTTGAGCATCCTTTCTTCTCCCCTGAAAGCATATGTAGAGCTTTCAGGACAAGGTGCACAGTGAACCTGAAGGTGAACCTGCTTTGCTGTGAATGGTTATCCGAGGAAAAGGAGGCAATGCAAGCATCCATGCTGCTTCCAGTGATCCTGGGCTGAAGGAAAAACAAGAGGTGGAAGTTCGGTCAGGAGCCTGATTCACATTTGATTTCTTTGGAAACAAACCAAAAACAAAATAAAAATAAAAACAAAAACAAAAACAAAACACCCCAAACAAACAAATTATTTGTGGTCTTGCATGGGAAAAAGTCTGTGGACACTACCTTCTTTTGATTTGAGTTCCAATCATGTTGCTGTCCTTCATAACCTTCCATATCTCCTTTGGGAATTGCCTTGTTTTTATTTTTCATTTGACCTGACATAAGTATCTCTCCATTTTACAAGAAGGCATTTATTTGTCTCACTGATATCTAAATTCTCTTTTGCTATTTGCCTTAGGCTTGTGTAGTATTATCTCTGGACAGGGCTCTGTGCACACTGTACACTCGTATGGCTTCCTGAGCCTGTGAGCAACATCTGCAAATTACCATCACTGAATAGTTTGGCAAAAGAGCCCTCTGTTATTAGAAAGTAAACCCATTTTATTTATAGTTGTTTACGTACTGGAATTCTTTTCCTTCCACTATGTAGTAGATGTAAACAAAAGATACATTTTTGTAATGTATTTAAATAATGAAAATGTGTAATTTTTTGTTTTTAATATTTAGTCATTTTGACACTCTGTTTTTAAAGTTTTTTGTTTGTTTGTTTTGTTTTTGCATTTGTGCTTGCTCAAAAATCATCCTCTGAAAAACCCTCGTGATTACTTAAAACTAAATTTGACAAAAATTGTGCACCACTTCATCTTTACCATTTTTCTTTCTCTTTTCTTTGTACCTACACAAAGTCTATATGAAAACTTTGATCTTTAGGCTTAGTTTTAGAAGTGGTGATATCCTTGAATCTGGAGCAGAGGAACCTCTCCTGCCATAGGTCCCAGCCATGCAGCTTAATGCCTTCCTACAAGCTTTTTGTTGAGAAGTTGAAATGACAATCCTCCGTTTGTACCAAGATGCATATGCTTACTTCAGATTTTTTTTTTACTGCAGATAAGTATACATCCTTGTATTCCTGAACAGTTCTTTTCCTAGCTTAGTAGTTGCAGCTTTCAAATTTCCAATCAGTTTTCCATGCAATCGTTTCTTTTACAAAACTCTTCACATATTGTAAACTTTACTCAAGCAACCCTCTACTTAATGCTATTTGCAATCTGGCAATATTTTGCTACTGAGCAGTGATTGCAAAATTGATGAGGCAACGCTAGTATCTCCTGCTCCACACAGAAAAGATGTGGTTTCTCTCCAGCAAGGAACTTTATCAGTGCTTATTTTAAGAAATAATGACAACTGTGGGAAAATACTGATTTTGACTGTTATGTGGTTTCTGGAATTTTGAAGTTGTAATAAGAGCCAAACTTGACAAGAAATTTTTACAGTCTAAAGGAAGGTTATCAGAGACTTAATATTCTTTGTGTAATGCATAGCAGAAGGATCACATGTGTGCTTTAAAAGATTATCAGCCTCTTAAATATTCCCTGTAAGCTTAATTAGTCTGTTTGTATATACCCAACTAAACACAGCACTCTTGCTGTGTGTAGGTGTATGCATGTGCACATATATGTGTACATCTATGTATATAATTTTGTATGTGAACACTTTAATATGTCATATTTGAAATTTATTAAGCGTATGTGTCAGTCAATCTATGGAGAAGTTCCAATTTTGCTCTCTCCTGTCGAGAGAATCAACCCAAATCAACCTGTTTTCCTGTTCATGCAGTTCCAGTCATCTGACTAAAGGGTTGGAATAACACCACATGAATCACTGGAAATAAGACAAAACAAAACAAACCTAAGAGATTGCAACATAATCTCATTTCTGTTCTTTCTGGTGCATCTGAAATAAATCACCTGCCACTTGGTGAATGGTTAGGGATGCAGGAATCCCCTTCAGGGTAGCTCAATGACTCACATGCATAACATTAAACAGATACTGCCAGGAAGAGAGCTTGCTTACGGCTACATCTGTGTTGGCAGTGGGCTGCTTTTGCGCACGTGACGCCCTCACAGCTCAGCCTAGAGAGCCATTTTTCCCAAAGACATCATTGAATTTTGTCAGGAGTAAGACAGTGGAGCACATTTGTGAGGGCTGTAACCAGAAAGTGCTCTGCACAGATGGTTGCACTGATGGGGATTATTCAGGAAGGATAAATACGTCAGGAGTGTAAGCCAAATTATGGAACACCATGCTTGTGATTTAACTTGCATTTCCAGGTTGCTTTTCAAAGGGTGAAATAGTTCGGGATGCTTATGGTGAGCAACCCCTTGTCTATCTATACAACATACAGCCGAGATTCTCATTTTGAGTGACAGATGATACAGCAAGCAGTCGAACCATTGCATTATTATTTGTAATGATGCTACTGGGGAACAAAGTAAAATAGAGAAAATTGCTTTTTTTCTTTTTGTTTCTCTCAAATTGATTTTCCTACAAGCAGAGCTGAAGTGTCTCCTGTTTCAGTGCATTCCAAAGGCTTAGTCCTGTAAGACTCATCTCCACACTCCCGTGCTGCAGCAGGGATCCACACCCCTGCCCTGCATTAACGGCGGCCCTGAACATTCACACACATTGCTCATGGCACAGCCCAATGTCCATGTGGGGGAGTGACCCAGTTGCACCAGGAATGCACAGTGCCTTATTCTTGTGGCAGTGTTACAAACACAGGCAACAAACACAACGTTGCAGCCTTGAGCTGAAAGACAGAGCCGATGGGATGTCAATGTTAATCTAAAGTACAGGCAAATCAGAGCAAAGAAGGATTAGCAGCTATTAAAGGTATGATATGGTTGTTGGATACAATTTGTTTTTTAAGGGAACAAGCAAACAAAAAAAACAGCAGTGAGTGTGTACTTAAAATGATTACCAAAGCACTTCAAAGAAGCGTTTTTCTACAGAAGTTGTATTCCTACATAATTTTGCATATTTAAACTAATTTACCTAACTTCAGAGAATGGCAACAATATCGGAGGGTTACAAGGTGTGTTTGCTTACATGTCTTCAAAATGGGAAAAAAAGATGTTTTACCTAACTTCATGGAATGTCTTGATATTGTCACTATTTCTGTCTTGAAGGTATGGGCAGTAAATATCTCTCTGCCTTTCTTTTCTTTAGACAGCCCGAACTTTGATAAAACTTCAGAATGTCAGTTTGTGCTAGCTGCAGCCATGCAATAGCTCCTCACTGCTTGTGTTGGAAGTCTAGTTTTCACCATTTCATACAAAGAATATAAGTGTTTGTTAAGACAATATTCAACTGCAATATTTTATGCCCCCATAATTTTTAAAGAATGTTGATCATGGTGGGCTTTCTCATATTGCTTAGAGCAATTGTCTAAACTCTGAAGAGAGTGTTTTTCAACCTTAAATTTTCCTACATATTTACATCTCTGTTGTGTATCTTTCCAACATTCAGCTCTGGGCCGTGGTTAATAATCTTCTCCTTTTTCATTCTGTGTGTGCTGATTCTGTGTATGTGATTGGAGCTAACTACCACCTTCAGCGGTTAAAAGGAAATGAACTCAGAAAAGGAGAAAAAGGGTTAGACTGGGGGCAAGGAAAAAGTTCTTCACCAGAGGTGGTTTGGTTTTGTTTTCCTTGCTGCAGGAAGCACAAGTCAGCTGCCAGCCAATGTGTAAGAGAGTACTGAGCATGTTCCAGGTCGGAACTGGGCTGCAACTCCACCTTGTTCAAATAGTGGAAAAAGTCTGAGCCCAGGTGTGAAAGAAGAACCTAGGGGGACAGTTTCACTGTAGATGAAAATATTTAGGTTACCTGTAGCTATGTGTTCATAAAAAGAGTTTATTCTGGTTAGACTTGGGTTATTTGGTCTTTAGCTGGTAAAATAGTACCTGTATGAAAAAAATCAAAGCTATATGGATGAAGCTCAGTCCTGCAAAGTTATTATATAAATCACTCATGATTACATTGATTTTGTGCCTAGCTAGTATATATTCTAAAAATAATTTTGCATGAATCTCCAGTAATGACAGTGCCTTAAAACAGTATATTCACTCTGAGATAGTAAGCCTCACATTCGTTCTGGCAAAGAGCAAATGATCTTAGTATTTCCATTTCCCAGGAGTAGAGATATACACAGGAGTGAAGAATTTACTGAAGGTCAAGTACAAGATAGCAGAGCTGGTATTAAAATCAGAGCTTTTCCAGCACCGTTCCTATACTTGAGGCACTTCAAATTGCTAATTCAGTTGTACTTCTACTCTCATAAGATTTTTTCTTTTTTATGGCAAGAATGTTAAAGAGCAAAATATCTGAAACATTAATGTATAATTATTTTTGTGTCCTACTCTAAAGAGTCTCTTGGTACATCAGAACACACTTGCATCACTTCATTTCACAAAGAATAAAAGGGAGAAGGCATTTTCTTTGAAGTTTTACTTAAACAAGAAAAATAAGCGTGCTTTGTAACAAGCATCCTTCTCTAATGTACATAATAATTCTGTGTTTCAGAGCAGTACATGGATAGTGACTTATCCTCCTGAGGAGTATGATCTGGATGTCTGTTTGGAACTATTCCTGAAATTAGACCAGCATGAGCACTCCTCTACCAATCTAAGGTAATACTGCTGAAACCCAAGAAATCCAAAGTGATGTATGTCCAGCTGACCATGCACTGACAGTGACAAGCCTGGCAAAGGTTCTGTATGCCTGCAGTCAAAAGGGGAAGGAGAATGGGTAACCCCAGGGACATTGCTCCACAAGGCATGGCAAGCACACATTTCACTCCAAAGAGTATTTATTCAGCAGAACAAAAGCCTCTCTAGGAGGTGAACGGGTTTACTAATAGTGGTAGACCAGACTTCTGCTTTTTGCATTAGAGCAAATGCAGCAGCACTGAAATCCTGCTTTCCTTTATCCTGAAGCGCACCAGAGGAGGTTTCAGTTGCAATCATTTTGCATCAGGATGAGCCTGATCTAAAACGAGGGCAGAAGCAGCCCTACTGGGACTTGTACACATAAGTAAGTCAAGTATGATTTGCCAAGCGATATGCGTGAAAACTAATTTGCTTGCTGGAGAATGTTCTTTTGAAATGTTTTCTTTAAAATGATTGCAGCTCAAAAGCAGCAGAAAATGTACCCAGGACTGAGGTATATCTGCCTCATTCTGCTTCCTTCAGGTTGCATCAATTATGTATGCCCTTGTCACTTTGGATAACAGCCTGGTCTCAGGAAGATATTAATTATTGTGTAATGACATTCACTAATTGTTTCTCCCTTTAGAGTATTAAAAAAAAAATTGATTGTGTTGACAATAATATGGTATGATGAATGGTTGTTAAGACGTCTCTAGTGCAAAATGAAATACCATTTCTGCAATAATTTCAGTGCAAAAAGTCAGCAAAATCTTAATGATATTATAGGCAGATTACACTTTTTTTTTTGTCTTTTTTGGGAGTGGGAATATTCTCCATATTTTCTATTGCTCATCAAAAACCTCCATAAGGTTTTTAATTATTGCCACATTAAAAGATTCTGAAACATACTGCAAATGACGCAAATACTTTGTGTTCAGAAAACTCAGAAGTTTGTCTTGATTCCGGTGGAAGCTCTGTAAATCATGTGTTGAAAATCCAGGTTTTTAACAACAAAAAATCCTAACTTCAGGTGGCAAAAAACACAAAATATATTTTAAGAAAAAAGCTTGAACGAAGATTTTTTTTTTTTTTAATTTGCAACGTTGTCACATATTCCATCTAGTTATCCAAAACTCATTAACATGGAGTTAATGAAAGTCTTACGTGCTGGTACTCGTTTGTGGGAACTGTGGTATCTGAACATCTCTTGAAGACAAGTGCTGCTGCACTTTCTAACAACTGTCTTGATTTCATTCTTTTTTCCGAGTCAAAGTGCACCACAGTGCATATACACAGTTCTCATTATTTAAGAGGAAATACACATATAAATTAAAAATAAATGTATATACATATGGGCACATCCCCCTCTTATTTCTGTTCTCTGCTTCTAGAAGTACATTAACGATTTATACTGTTATGATGTGTGTACTTAAGAGTACATTATTCTGTAACACAAATGCCTTGACAATTTCTTACTTCATTTAAGCAACATTTTACCTGTTTAAATTTGGTGAAATACTTAATCTCCTCTGCTTTTAACTATAGCTCTACTCTTACCCTGTGAAAGTTTTAATGAGATCAGAGATCACCAACTGAGATCTCTTCTTACATATGTGTAGTTCAGTGGTCTTCTGCAGTACAAATGTAAATAATGGAAAGTACAGAATAACTAGAACATAGTAAAATAAAGTCTTCTACGAAAAAAAAGTTACCTTCTAGAAGAATACTGAGTACCTTCATTTAAGTACAGAGAACAGACAGGAATGCAGATTGCCTTGCTGTGGTGTGTGACTGCTCCTCAGGAGCAGCTTTACTGAAATATCATGTAAATGCTATTGTGACCCTATCTCAACTCTTGGGGATACAGTGAAAACCACCATGCTAACCAGTAGCACTGTCTATGTCTTAGTCCTCTGAAATAGTTTTTGTCCATTTGAGCTGACTTGGATCAGTAAGAAGACTGGAATTGATGTTGTATTGTTTCATCTTCTGAAGGATGGAGATTTTTTGATAAAATGCCAACAGGTATTTTTTTACTGATATTTTTGATAAATTAGCTGCAGGACCAGGTATCAGGTGCTGTGACTTCCAGCAATTTCTTTTTTTTCTTTGTGTCCTACTGAATCTTGAGCATTTCCTTGCAAAGTGGTATGTTTTGAGTGGGAGCGAGGCTGTTCCCCACCCAGGAACAGTCCATTCCTGGTGGCTGGGGTCTTTCTCTGCAGAGATAAGACATAGAGGTAGCTGTTAAGAAGAACAGGCACAAAGATTTAGGCAGAATTTGGCTGACTGAGTTCAGAACAGTAATGCATTTTATTATTGCAATGTAACTCATTGGATTTCACATCTCTTCTGGTTCAGTCAAGTAAATCTGGTTGTGAATTAATGATAGATATGTATATAGAGAATGAAGTATATCCCTCATAAGAATAATGTTTTAAAAGCAAGGTTTTTTGCTGAGCAAAGTTCTGTCTCACCTAGAGGTGAAATGAGCAGCATCTTCGTCTGCCCTTCTTCCACCACCACAACAACCTACCACATTCTGTGTGCAAGCTTCATTTATGAAATTAAATGGTCCTGTGATGAAATGGCCTCTCCTGTATTTAGTAACATATTTTAGTAACCAGGATGAAAGCAAATGGTTAAACATGCCTCCAAGGTAAACCCAAATGCCTTCTTGTATATTTTCACATCATAAGCAGTTTTTAATTTTAATTCTCTAATTAGTTATACTCAGCACTGTCAGCCCAACTCATATAAGTCTTGCAAAGTATATTTATTACATGAACAATGACTTCCTTTTGTCATCATTTTATGGAAAAAGAGATAGTGTGCATGAGTATATGTGATAAAGTTAACAAAACAAGCCCTTCCCTTTGCATAAAGACCTTGTAAAGCTCTAAGTTTGGAATATCTTAGTAAGTCTATATAGCAAAAGTTTCATTAGAAGGGAATTGCACAGTTGAGCTTTTGAAGTGTGAGAATTAAAATCCTTTGAAACCCCTATGATATTATCACACACAGTTCTTACTTATTCAGTGAATGGAGGTGTAAGATAAGATCTTCAAAGCTGTAATGCAGGTATCTTTAATTTATATAAATGGAGTCACCAATAACAGAGTTTGGGCACCTTCCATACATAATGGACAGGGCAGTGAGATTACCAGCTCTATTCCTGGTACTGTGGTGGGCTTGACACCACCTCCCTTGAATTGTGCAGTGACCCTGCCTGGCTTCCTTCTGTAGATGGACAGGGTTGGAGTTTTGCAACTTCAAGGGAATTTCACTCAAAAAATGGGCATTTCTTTTCTACCTGTGAAGGTAGTTATAGTATCTAATGTATAAATAGTAAACTACAAGGGCTATAAAATAAGCAGAAGTCTTCTGAACATGGTAGAAAAGAAATCTGGATAAGAGAAGGTTCTGGAGAGACTTTATTGCATACTTCTGGTACTTGAAGGAGGCCTCCAGGAAAGCTGGGGAGTATAGTTTTAGGAAAGTAGGTATTTGTTTTAAACTTGAGCTTTAGGTTAGACATTTAGAAGAAACTCATTGCTTTGAGGTTGGTAAGAAGCTAGAAAATACTGCCCAGAGTGGTTATGGATGCCTCATCTCCACCCATGAAGGTTGGACACGATAACCTTTAAGGTCCCTGTCAAACCATGCCACGATTCTGTAATTCTACGAAATTAACATTCTAAAGTTTATATTGTGCTTCTTTTCCCCCTTAGATGATCTGTATAACTCAATTTACTGTACATGGAATGCGATAAATATTAATGTATGTATAGAAATAAACACAGAAGTCAGCATCTGGTGCATTTTTAAGCATGGGACAGCAAGAATAGTGTTGGAGAAGTCTGTCTGAAGACTGCACGATTAAGTCTTATTTGCAAGGGTGCTTTTTTCAGCATAGCCTCACTACTTGTACTGTAATACTTTGTTTTGTTTTGTTTTGTTTATGTGTCTAATACAAGAAAGTAAATCTAATTCAATAGGGAAGTCAGAGTCTGATATTCACTAATTCCACATAATCTAGCATCCCAGCTGTCATGACACCATGACTTTTGTTTGGTAGCTCAGCCATGATCAATTAATTCTGGAAAATGATGGAACTGTTAAATGTACAGTTTCAGTCCAGGCTAACAGTAGCAGTTAGTGCATAAATCTGCATGGTTCTGTTTCTAGAAAATGTCAGCATCTACTTAGAGGAAAACAGTGGCATTTGCTTTTATACAGTATTTTCTCTAACACATATATAGTCATAGAACTAAAGAATACCCTGACCTGGACAGGACTTTCAAGGATCATTTGTTTTAACTCTCAGCTTCGCACAGCACCACTCAAAATCCAGACACTATGGCTGAGTGCACTGTCCAAATGCTCCTTGCACTCCATCGCCCAGGGCTGTGCCCACCGCCCTCTGGTGCAGAACCTTTCCCTGACCCCCAGCTGCCCCTCCCCTGACACAGCTTTATGCCATTCCCTTGGGCCCTGTCACTATTGCAGAGAGCAGAGCTCAGCACTGCCCTCCGTTCCCTCTGAGGAATGCAGTACACACATAATCATTGCAAATTTTGGAAAAAAATGTTTATTTGCTTTTAATATTTACATGTGGAAACATATCCATTTGGATCCACATTTATATACACATATAAAAAAGGCCATATTAAAACAGAACATTGTTCCTGCCACTATTACCAGCAACATAAAGTAGAGTGAAATCCAATGCAAGGCTGAGCCCCCAGAACTAACATTAAGCCCAGAGCAGATCAGCCAGCCCAAGAAAGGATTCTACAAGATGAAAATACAACAATCATCACATACAGGTCAATCTCGCCATCTGTAAATTATGGAAAGCCTCAGCAAGGGCTTCCGATGCCTACAGCTGTTATTTACCATTTGCATTAGAGGCTGGTGAATACCTTGCAGTATTTTCAAGAATTTTCATGTGTCATTCAGTGATTCACTGTAATTTTCTCCTCTCTTCTATGTATGAATATTCTAAATAGTTTATTGTAGAAGCAGTCACTGTAAAAGTAAGTTTTAAACAAATATTACCGAACAGTCACAAAAACTTGTCATTTGTACTCATGAACATGAGTGTTCCAGCTGTTGCATGAATCCAGTTGGAAACAGGAAGATTGTTATTTTACTTACATAGCCAAATAAACAAATGATTGTTAAAGCTGTCTATCAAGTACCTGTAAAATATAAGCATATCAAAAATACATGCATAACTTCTGTAATTTTTAGTATTATACCAAATATGATTTTCAAGCAGAGATACATATTTATGTTGTACTTAACAAACTTTTATGATTTTCAAGCAGAGATATGTATTCATGTTGTACTTAACAAACTTTTACATCATTGCTTTTTCTGTTGATACTCCGCTCTGCTTTGTATTTTTCACTCTGGCCATGTACCTGGTGCTAACTTCTCTAGCTAAGTGCAATTCAGATCACTGCAGCAGAAGACAGTGTGGCCTTGGGCACAACCCTTCAGCTACTATTGCTTAACTCCCTGTTTGTTTTCTAATTTTGCTAATGTTGTACTCTTTTGTATTACTTCCTAAGTGCAACCCAAGCAGATATTTTGCTACTGATTATACTCTTGCTCTTTTCCTATATATAGCAAGAGTTCCTATATTCCCCAAATCAACACTCTTTATAATCACATTCTGCCAGAGGCAATTACTTTCCTAGTCTCATCAGCTTGTGGTGGGAATAGGTATGGGAAGGCATGGTGCATGGGTGGGTTAGTTTCAGTCTTGCTTTACTCATCTCAGCTTTACTCATCACATTTCAAAAGTGCCAGCTTGGAATCACATGATGACTCACAGACATATTTTCTCTGAAATTCTTCCTCAGCTGACTGATTTCTGTCAGCTTCATGGTAGTTTAATGAGGGAAGGCACCCTGTCGGCATCCCTCTAGGAGCTTGGTCCTCCCAAATTAGCAGATATGCAATCCTAAGGAGGGCATTTGAGTGAAACAGCACTGCAAAAGACCGCATAAAAGTTAAATGCTTCATTGTGGGCCGACCGTTGAAGCTCTGTTCCTTTCAGTAGCGGGGAGCAGGATGTTCACTGGTGTAAGGCTGGTGGGAGAGATTCTCAGTCCCCAAGTGCAGTGCCAAGGCACCCTTCCCACAACTGTGGCTTTACAATACCTTTTTTTGTAGGAAAGATTTTCCATAATTGGTTGGATGAGGATATGCTCTGTGCATCCCTCAGTGGGTGAAGAAGAAATATCACAATGTTTGTATTATGATGGGCTGGGTTATTTTCTTGGTTGTTTTCATATTTATTCATATGCTGACTTTGTTCTGACTGAAAACTCCTGTAAACTCTGGTTCTAATAGTTGAGTTTGATAGTATTTCACCTTCATAGGAAGAATTACTAGGGTGAGACCCAGAAGGGCTTCTTTGGCACCTCAGGATGTGAAACATACTTGGACTTTCAAGGGCAACACCAGAGAAAGGAGATCATTTTGCAGGTCTCCTCTCAGTGCATGGTGAGAGTTCATCTAAGGCAGCCAACAGGAGCACCCATCTTCCAAAGAGGACTTTCCAATGGCTTCCTGCCTGGTGTGGTATTTGTATTTCATGTGCACTGATGACAAAGAATGGCTTGGGAATCATGCATGATAGTATGTGTACCTAGACCAAACCCTTAGGCTCGAATTTTCTAAATATCATTTACAGCTTCTGTGAATTCCTACAGGTGTGGGTCCAGAGCTCAGCAAAAGTTCTGATGTCTTGCTTGCTGCCCTGTGGATTCTAAACCCCCAGATTCATATTCCTAGGTTTCATCTTCCAGTTTTGTAGACTGAGCCCCATACAAATAAATGTTATGAGAACAGGAACAATGGCTGTATTTCACACATCACAGAATCTTGGAATGGTTTGGGTTGGAAGTGACCTTTAAGATCATTTATTTCCAACCTTCCTGCTATAGGCAGGAACAGCTCCCATGAGACCCAGTTGCTCAAAGCCTCATGCAATCTGGCCTTGAATGCTTCCAGGGAGAAGGCATCCCCAGTCTCTGTGGGCAACCTGTTCCAGTGTCTCACCACCCTCACAGTGAATAATTCCTTCCTAATATCTAGTCTAAATCTACCCTCTTCCATTTTAAAGCCATTTCCCCTCATCCTGTCACTACACGCCTTAATACAAAGTTCCTCCCCATCTTTTCTTTGTGTACCAGAAGGCCACTATGAGGTCCTGTAGGAGCCCTCTCTTCTCTAAACTGAAGAGTCCCAGCTCTCTCAGCCTGTCCTCGTAGGAGAGGTGCTCTTGCCCTCTTATGATCTTCATGGGCCTCCTATAAACTCACTCCAACAGCTCCATGTCCTTCTTGTGTTGGGGGCCAAAGAACTTGACACAATACTCCAGGCAAGGTCTCATGAGAAAAGTAAAGGAACAGAATCACCTCTCTTGACCTGCTGATCACGCTTCTCTTGATGCAAGCCAAGATACAGTTGGTCTAGGCTGCAAGTGCAAATTGCTGGTTCATGTTGAGACTTTCATCCATTGTCTCCCCCAAATCCTTCTCCTCCTGGCTACTCTCAAGCCATTCTCTGCTCATCTTTTATTTGTGCTTGAGATTGCCCCAAACCATATGCTGGACCTTGCACTGGGCTGTCTTGAGCATCATGAGTTTACCATGAGCCCACCTCTTGAGCACGTCCAGGTCCTTTGGATGACATCATTTCCCTCTAACATGTCAACTGTACCACTCAGCTTGATGTTGTCTGCAAATTTGCTGAGGGTGCACTCAGTCCCACTGTTCATGTCTTCTGAAAAGATGTTAAATAGCAGCACTCCTAGCACTGGTCCCTGAGGAATGCCACTCTTCACTGGTTTCCATTTGGGCATAGAGCCATTGACTGCAACTCTGAGGGTATCCACCCAGTCAATTCCTTACCCAGTGAATGCTCTATTCCTCAAATCCATTTTTATTTTTTTTTTCCATTTTTTACAACCAGGATGTTATGATCAGTTTCTATTCCTTTATCCACTGATGCTGTAACTCCATCATAGAAGGCCATCAAGTTTGAAAGATATGATTTATGATCTGTGCCATCAGGGCAATAAATATTTGAAACAAAGTGAGAATGACAGAGCAATTATAAGCATCCCACAGTGCACTAATTTATTTAAAAGTATACATAGTGTATGCCTTTGAGCCAGGTAATGGTGGCAGCTCTGAGGAAGGCACAAACAAATTCTTGCAGGTAATTTTAAGAAGGTAAACATCTCTTCCACTGAATTTTGAAGCTATTTTTTGTGCCACATCATATCAGTGAGATGTAACCAATTCTACTAGGAGATGCTCTGAAAGGAGATAAAAGCAGTATTATACCCCTTAGAACTAGGATGAGAAACATAGAATCATAGAATCATCTATGAAAACACCTTCAAGATCATAAAATCCTAGAACCAACCTGACCTACCAATTCCCTTCACAAAACAATGTCCCTAAGTGCTATGTCCATACATTTTTTTAAACCGTTGACACCCCAGAGAGTGACTCCACCTCTTCCATGGGCATTCCCTTTCCATGCATGACTGCACTCTTGGATAAAATTCTTCCTAGTGTCAAATCTAAAATTCTGAATAATTTGAGGCCATTTTCATGTCCTGTCAGTTGTTATTTTAGACAAGAGACCAACACCTCACTGCAACCTTCTTTTAGGCAGTTTTAGAGAGAGACCAAGTCTTCCCACAGCCTCATCTTTCTCAAGTTAAACAGAACCAGTTCCCTCAGCTGCTCCTCGTAAGTTGTTTTCTAGTCCCTTCTCCATCTTCTTTCTTCAAGCAGCTCCTTATCCTTCTTGCAGTGAAGGGCCCCAAACTGAACATGGTACTTAAGGTTTGGTCTCACCAATGCTACATCCAAGGAGACAATCACTTTCCTTAGCCTGCTGTTATCCACACTATTTCTGGCACAAGCCAAGATAAACCTGGCTCACATTCAGTCTGCTTTTGTCCAGCACTTCCCATCCTTCTCTGAGATAGGAAACACCTTTTTGTCTTCTAGGAGGGAAGTGAGGTTGGTGGCTTTGCTTTTTAGGACTACTGAAAATTGTTCTTGTTTAGAAAGAAGTTTAAAGACTTTGATTTTGATTAATATAATGTTTCCACAGAATATTGGAAATCAAACAAATAATTCACCTCATATCTCCCAGAAATGGAGGTACTTGGTATAACAAAAGATGAAGCTCAAAGAGCCAGATTATTCTTTCCTTTCACATCCCAGAAGCCTATAAAGAATAAATATATTTTTATTATATATCATCATCATCGTCGTTATTACTTTCATTGTTGTGCTTTCCTCAGTGTGGGTTCAGTTGTGTCCCTGTTGCAGTCAATGGGGTTTGAACATGCCTTTCTATGGGGGTCTTCTTAAAGCCTACAACAGCTGCTTCTGGACAGAAACTAAGGAACTGACATTGAAACCTTTCCCCATCCTCTGAAATCAATGGATAAAATGGGATGGATCAGACTCAAATTTCCATACCATCAAAATGTGTTTGGTACAATGTAAGAAAAATCTGAAATGAATAGCAAGCTTATGGGATCCAGTCTCTTTGTTTTGAAATCAGGAAATCAGGCACTTTTGGAAAGGAAGGTTAACTACCTTCATATTGATCCTTATCTTACAAATTCTGGAATTAATTTCATAACACCTCCTTATCAAAATTAATATAGCTATATATATAGCAAGTATATCACCTGTCAGAAATAAGCAGCTACTTCTTAATTATTTCGTACCACTAGTCTGTTTGCTTATCCTGTTAACAACAGAAAACCTGAATGCATCATTAAAGCCAAAGATTTTCTGTGGCAGTTCAGACACAGGCTTTTCATTTTTTAAAAGAACAAAGTCTATTATTATTTTATAAGCGAGAGCATACATCTGATTTAAGATTAAAATGTAAATGAAATTATCATCTCTGACGGTTGGACGAATTCTAAGGAAAAGGAAAGGTATCTTTCTATAGGTTTTGCTTTGTCACCCTTCTGTACTCCACATCAGAAGAACAAAGGCTATATGCATAATGAGGTCATGCAAATGAACTGAAATCAGCAGAAGAACTGTGGGGGATGGGAAGATGTAAAATACGGCGATCAGTATAATGACCAAGGAGTTGAGAATTTGAATGTTTAATGCTTATACATTCAAGTTCATTTTTCTGACATCTTTTTGAAATGTAGACAGAGCCTTCTGAAAGACCACAATGAAAAGAATTGTTTTGGACCTAAAGGATTAATGTTACTTATCAGACTGCCCAGATATACTGCCCCACCCTACCGCTTTTTACCTTTATTCTTTAATAATAGAAGCCTGGTAATAATTAGTAGGGATAATGAAGGAGAGGTGGGAGCCCTGCTATTTGTATTTACAATTAGGGCTTTCTTTTCTTGCCCTGCTGCACTGACTGGATGCCAGCTCCCCATCTCAGATGTGATGGAAGCTCAGAGTACAATAGAAGCAGAGCAACAATATGAATTACAAATACATGTATATCCTACTGCACAGCCTTTCCCTCCCCCTCCTTTAAATGAATGTAGTCTAAAAATATCCTGTACTCTAAATTGCTTTACTACTGTAGCAATGCCTTGCAAAAACACGACGCTTACTTACAGAAGAAAACAAAACCTCAGACCCCGGGCAGAAAGATGTTAACGTGAATCTTCTTGCTTCTGACTGTAAATTGACCATAATTTTGAGTGTTCTGAGTGATGTTGCTCTCATTAAATCTCTTAGAGTCCCTGCTCATGTTAAGAGCAACAGTATTTTACTGATGGTAAATTGATAGAAAATATCTCCTTACTTAAAATTAAAAAAGGGAAAAAAATATAGATATTACTTGAAAAGTATATATTGTGTTGTTTTTTTAATTATTGTGGCTTGCTAAAATTAATCAAAATCAGCTACTGGAAAATGATTAATCGTAAATCATTTGTTCACAAGATTACTTCCTGAGAAAATAAAAACAGAAGAGAAAAATACCCCACAAGAGTAAACTGAATGCACATTAAAAACTATTTTTCAATTTTAGAACCTAACTCACCAGTTCACTTACAACAAATTGCTCACAGGAGCAATCCACTGACATAAAGAGGTTTACTCAGGTACATGTGGTTACAGGTGTGTGAGAACTTGCAGAAGTAAACCCTTGTCTGTAAATATTTGGAAAATACATCATTGATGAAATACAGTGTATCCTTCTGTTTACAAGATGGAAATGTCCACTGGGCAATTGTAAAATGTGCTAATGAAAGGCCTATGTGAAAAATAGCTCAGTATGAATGACTTCCTTTTGAACTAGCTAAGTCCTTTCTTTTGTTGCTACCAAAAGGAACATTAAAATGAGTCACTCTGTAGCATTTTAACTCTTTTGTGCAGAATCTTTAGCGCTGCCAATGTCAGAGTGTGGGGCTTAATCTGCACAATTGGCAAAAACTTATGAACTTTGGCATTCCCAGTGCATTTACGTATACACAAGCATATATATATACACCAAGTCATTTTAGTACAGCTATTTTACTCAAGTGGAATCTTAAGTAGCTGAAATACTAAAAGACCCAATCAAAATACTCTGCATATATCCAGAAGTCCATAAAACCCTTAAAAAATTGTCTCTAAAAAAAAATCAAATTCACACACACAAAACCCACTGCTAACTGATGGAAATGACACAGGCTGCCTCACAGAATATTTTCCAGTCCTGTTTTGCTTCTGATTTGAAATTCCCGCGAGAATACGGGCAGGCTAGAAATAGAAACCACAGAAACAGGAGAAAAAAAAAAAAAGAAGTAGAGCTCGGTGACTTGTAAATACATCCAGGAATATCAAGAAGCAGGGATGTTATGATAGTGCATTTTACTGGTACACACTGCTAGGAAACCTGTAAGGACAGACATCAGCAAGACGTAGTATTGCCTGTGCTGCAGAGAGGAAGAGCATGTGCAAGAGTATACATGTATGTATGTGTGTATGTAAGTGTGCGTGCATGTATGTGCATGGAAAACAGAAGGGAGAGGGAGGAGGAAGAGAGAGGTGGGAGAAAGGGAGCGAGGTGGGGACAGGCAGACACAATAAAGCACAATAACATTCCTGCATGTCTAATACCTTAAAGATGCTGTGTTCCTCTGCACCCTACTGCACCGTATTGCAGTCAGACTCGGAGATTCAATCAATATTTCATCCTTGATTCAAACACTTTTTAACAAGAAAAAATAAAAAATAAAAAGGAAAAAATGTTCCTGGCTTCAGTCACAAGGAAAAATGAAATGTTTAACTTTAATTTGTAGATGTAATGCTGCTTGTCTATCTTACATGCTTAACCTCATACACAAAATGCTTACATGATTTATTGTTTAGTTATGCATCACACTTTACAATCCATAGAAGAATATTAGTAGTTTCAATTTATCCTTCAATAAAGACAGATTTTTTAAATTGCAGTTTCCAAGGCAGGCAGTGAAGCCAAGCCCACAGCTGGCAGAGCACTTTGGTGGTAGCATACGGTTGGTTTGGTTTCACAGCTTTGCAGCCTCTCTTTCAGGGAAATGGTGCTATTTTTTTTGTTGTTGTTGTTGTTTATGTGACAGATGCTGTACCTTCAACAAAGAGCGACTGAATTGTCTTAACAAAGAAGGGCCAGGCTGCGTACTGCTCATGGACCAATAACCACTCTGTAGGTCCCTCAAGCCTACACTGTATGTCTTGCAGGTCTCAAGTGGCTTTTGTTTTTGACATCTTTTGTAAGCTCTTAGTCCCCCTCGCCCCTCCCTACATCAAATGTCAAGTTAATTTACAGGGTGCTATTACGGGTGTGTTTCCCCACGCTGTGGCTGCCTGCCAGCAGCAGCTGGGACCTTGCAGGGCAGCAGCACAGGAAGCCCCTGGACATCATGTGGGTGCTGGGAGTGACCAGCAAGGGAGCTCTCTGTGCAGGGTTGAGCCCTGGTGGCTGTTGTTTGGCTCACAGAGCTCCAGGAGGAAAGTTTGCCTTCCTCTTGTGGGTGAAAACTCTCTGACATTTACAGCAGCAACCAAATAAATATCATTCCTTATGAATTTAGCTTATGTGATTACTAGGCAGATGCTTGCCATCAAATTATTTTGTTTGGCTCCTTAGCAATGCAAAAGGAACTCTCTGTCATAACCACTGTGCAGCATTTGTGGAAGGTGTCCCTTTAATTTTAGAAGTTTATTTTCTGTAAATTGGATTTTAGAGATCATGTTATTTAAAGCAAATTAAAACAATCTTTGAAAATCTATATATAAAGGCATAAGAATGACTTTATATGGGAGATCCATTTTTCCAGCTGCTGTATTAATCAATTAGTATTTTCTAAGCAGCATGAAAAATGCAAGCAGCTGTTACATATGAGTGGGCACGTAGTGAATTTAGAATGTAAAGTTACCTTGCTTTCATTACCAATTTTGATGATGCCTAGCACTCCAGTCCCAATAGCTGTTAAAGATAAAAACCCAGAACCCCATATTTTAATAAAATCTTAATGAAAGGGAGCCTTCTCACTGAATGAGAGGCTAGCACAATGCCTTGACTCATCACTAATTTAAAGGAACACGTTACAGTTTCTTGAGGTGCTTCTCTCAGATCTGCTCCTCCAGCAATTTGGACACAGGCTGTCAGCGCCGCCTGCAAGCTGCAGAACAGCCTAAAGGATCATGGCCTCAGCAGGCATATAGCTTTAAATACGACTCCTAAATCTCAGATTTTAAAGCTTGGGCTGTTCTGAGAACCAGGAGCAGAGGACACATGCAGCTCAAGGGTTGAACTTGCACAATGAGGGCAGAGTAACATTAAAAAAAATGCATGTAGGACAAAGCCCTTGCTGATGTCATTTTTCCTACATTATTTTATTCAAATGAGCTTGTCATAATTGTCATCAGACAGAGAACTGAGCTCTCATTATTGCCTTGTTCAGAGCAGTTCTTGGGAAAGCTCTTGGTTTGCACACGAGATCTCCTTGGATCCTGGTGAGGATGGGGCAGGGCTGGTGCACTTTATGTCTGCCAGAAACAATGCACATACTCAAAGCAGAGAAAATTCCTATGTTGTGTGTCACTGTTTTCTGAAAACATCATCTTAAGACACTCCCTTGATCCTGAATACTTTGACAGATTATAAATCCTGACCCCCACATGTGGGGACCGTACTTCTTTGTGCAGATGTGATACACATGTACTCATGCATGTTTCCAGACACAGCAGCTTGTGTGTGTGGGAACAGCATTTTTCACTCCTTTCATACGCAATGACATCTCAGCAAGTTTTGTCTGCACTGTTCCACTGTCAAGTTTGCAGTGTGTACCTGTTCAAACACTTGAAACAAATAAGTGTAAAGTACAAGGTTCAGCACCCCTATGTCACATAAAGCAAAGTTTTCCTACTTATTCCATTGTTTGAGTACCTTCTGTCTAGTTTCTCCAAATAAATTTGAGGTTTCATGCAATACTGGAAGGCAGGACATCCAGTGAGGTTCTCTTTCACTTCCTTGTCAGAGATGAAGGGCAGAGTGTTTATGTCCATTAAAAAATCTGTAGAAAATATCTTAAAAATTTAAAGAAAATTACCGTGTTTTTTTTTTTTCTTTTCTTAAGTGCAAATGCAGTGGTGTATTCAAGTACTTAAGACACAGTGCACTCTTAAATTTTATGATCAACCAATAAGTGCTATTAAGACCATCCATAACTGAAATCAAAATGCTGTGGTTTCTTTAATTTGACCTGCAACATTTTTTTATTTAGTCATGTAGAAGCAGATTAATCTCTGTTAAGGCTGAAGGACTCATACAATTATGATGCTGCATATTTTCTGCTGTAAATATATTATAAATATATATTTATATGTTTTTGCAAAGTAATTAACTCTACTATAATATGCAATAATTATCTGAGATGCTGCAGGCAATTTTAGCAGGCTTGTTCTTGTTTGTTTGTGAAAGGCTCATCTTCTCAGTCTTACCATTGCACAGTGGTGTGTGGTGAATACCTACTGGTACCTGAGGCCTCGCAGAGCACTGCCCCTTCACCCACAAGTACCTTGAATAATTACAAATGAAGCCACATCACGAATTTGAAGGACTAGCTGATGTGTTATGTACTTAAAATGTGAAGAGCAAAAATGATCAGATGCCGTAATCATTACAAATAGGAATTTTTTAGGTTACATCCTAGTTAATTTTTTTAAGAAAAAAAAATGTATCCAAGCCTCAGGGACGTGCAACAGATCAGGAACATAATTGCAGCATGCCACAGTTAACTGCACATCATTTAATCTCTTTGTCTCAAGTCTGTGCTCAAAACAGAAATGATTGCTGAATAGTTCTATCAGGAAGGCAGTCAGATTACTGAGGTAGTTAGACAGATCAAACTCATTTTCAGAAGCTGTACCAAGAAAAGAAACCTTTTTGTTATTATCTATAGTTAACATAGTAAAATTTAAAATATATACAGAAGAACTTCTGTTCATTTCTTGTAAATAAGTGACATTAAGGTAAAACAGCCTTAGGTATATGCACACATACCAAGAATACCTTGGAAACCTAAAACTTTATCAAGAGGCATGCTAATAAAGTTGCTTTTAAAAAAAATATATTCTGTAGATTTCTACTAGTTCAGCCTGTTCCCCAAAGAGGCCAAGGAAATGTTAAAAATACTATGGAAATGAAAAGGATATTTGTCACTCTTGTTGAAACTGATGCATGCAGCTGTTCTATAAATGTCACATTTGATAACTCTGAAAGATTACCATTAATCTCCATAATTATACATATTCATGATGATGTTTTGCATAGCATGAGCAGCAGGTAGAATGGGGAGGCTGCAGAAGGAAGGAGCAAGGACAGACTGAGTGCTCTGACAGGCTAACAGTACTGTCAGCATCCTCCAAATCCTCCATCCTCTGCAGTTCTCTTCCTCTGGCTTTACCAAATCAGAGCCAGTTCCCAGTGCTGATTCTGCTGTGGTTGTGATTCACTAGTGGTTCAGTGCTTTGCTGCAAAGATACTTTGGAACATGGATTTAATATGATATTGCACTTCCCCTACCCAGAATGTTTCTTTTGCTAATGCTCCTGTGTGAATGACTACATGAGCAAGATGCCCTTAGCTAGGTTCCGTAATGAAAGATGTTTTGAATACCTGATTCTTGTTGAAGAAAATGGGTATTGTGTGATTGGAGGGCTTGAAGGATTAAGGATAAAGATTAAGTTCATTCACTCTATGAACCAGAGAAAGATTAGTCAAAATGTGGAGGAAATCAGTATAAGGTATCCTGCAGAACTACGCCCCAGCAAAATGTGTCCTTTTTTAGGCATGCTTTAATATAAAGATATGCTAAAAGCCATGTGAGCATGCATGCTTGGATATGTTCTGAAAAAGCAATGACTCTGAAGAATGCACATGAATCTTTTTGTTGAATTTATGTTGCTCATTAATTTGAGGGCTGGAAATTATTAACATGTTTGCGTTCATTATTCTGAGCATACTCATATCTGGAGACAGATATATGTGTACCTGTAAATATTTCTATTTAGCTCTAAGTGAACTGACATGTTTTCATGGCTGAGGGTACTTGAAAAGAAGTCAAACACTGAAAGTAGTTTTCAGGTGCTTGTGATGCCAACGCTTGTATTTCCTGGGAAATGGTTGGGAAGTTCGCCAGTCATGAAGCTACTGCTATTTTAGTTGCTGTCAAGTAATGACTCATCTGCAGAAGGGTATGCTGTAGATAGAATTTATATGTGCTACATTTAACTATCCATCAGCCGTAGAATGCTGGTAGATTGTGTTTTAAGTGCTAATCCTCTAAAGATAACAGGAGAACTAACTGAACGATCTGTTTGCCATACTGCAAAAACTGCAGAACATGTACAAATAAAGGTCCATGACAAACCCCTATTTTGAAACCTATTTTTTATGTCGGTGGCCTATTGGGAGATAACAGAGACATGGGAGAATGTACACAGTATTTTGTATGGGGAAGTGTCTGATTTTAAACACCAGTATTGCAAAATCTTTGTATTTTCTGCTTTGGGCAATCAAATTTGTCAGGTGTGACTTATTCACACCTAACTGGCAAAGAGAGTAGAAAGCATTTATGATGTACTTGAACTGCAAGAATAAGACTAACTTCACAAGGACTCCACCTTCTGAGAACACAGTGAACATACATTTTCTTTCCTTTTTCCAATCTTTAGCATTGTTATCACATTTAATTTTTTCTTATTTCACAAAAACTCAAGAATGCCTTTTGTTATGAGTCTTTGAATTACATTTTCAACACCTTATGACCCAGTGTTTCATCATGTTTCTGTGATTTAAGACCCACCTTTATCGTGTGTCTTTATGTAATGCTTCTGCAGACTGAACCCTAGGCAAAAAATTACAAGCAAAAAAAGCCTATGTGGAGCAATCACCCTGATGACATTGTTTGGTACTGTGTTTACTAGTCAGAAGCCTGCTGTTGTGGTCACAGAAGCTATTACTGTGAAGCTGTTTATTCAGAAATAATATATATACGTGCATATTATTAGTGTCAAATTAAACAGCAGCCCTCTGGTTGTTTTTGAAGATGGTCATCGGGGTTGAATGATGCCTCTGAATGACAGAACTGCTGCACAGCAACCTTAATGCCCATATGAATGCAGTTTGCAGCTGCAATGGGATAATAGTATTGTTTACACAAATAAGTAAGCTTTGTAAAAACACAATCTATGTTTGCTATCAGAGTAGTTGAATGTGTTGTTAGAACTATAGCTAACGCAGTCACCGTGCACATGTGAGAACAATGCAAAGTGCAGTGGCATGATTTCATGGGTGATAATCTGTCTCTTTAAGACTTTCTGGTTATATTTACAGTTATGTGGCATGCAAAAACAACACCTGGAAGCACTGTTGAGCAAATACTGGCTATTATAGATGCACGTTACAAGATCCTTGCGATCACATGGAATCCACACTTCCTGTGTGGTGCCTGTATGTAGTGATTCCATCTCTGCATTTCATGTGTTTTAGATACATTATGGTTAGTGCAGAATCTAGGGGGAGAATACAAAGGTAGAGTAACCATGCTCTGAAAATTCTCTCACTGGGCAGTCAGTATTACTGCAGTCTTCAATTTCCAAAGAGAATCAACCCAAATTATCATTCATTTTATGCTCTAAATAATTTGAGGAGAAGAATAGATCGAATACACAAAGTCCTTTCATGAGATTATTGAAATGTTTTCAAAATATAGACTTTGTCTCCTATCTCAGTCTATTTAATTTGGAGGCAAAAAAAAATGTCCCAAACTGTATGCAAAATGAGAAAATATTATTTAAAAATGAAAAGGGCATACATATATATACATGCACACATATGCATGCACACATACATGCACGCACTCTGCTCCAAATACACAGCTATACATGTATGCTAACCTCACCAGTTTTCTAAGCAAGAGTAACAGCATAAGATTTTCATGTATTAAAACATTGCATCTCTAAAAAATGAATAATGTACAGAATAATATCAAGCATAATATGGAACAAAACTTTCATTCCTATCAGGATTAACAAACAAACAAAAAAAACAATTTGTAAAGTTCACATTTTTGGTTATCCTTTACTAGGAAATACAAGAAAGCAAAAATCCAGTGAGCTAAAATATTACCGCATAGGTTGCAGCAAATAATTTAATAAGTTTTTTACTTAATACAATTTTTTACTTACTTCTGTAGTCCTCCCATGAGTTGCCTCCACCAAAACTTACCTAGTCACTGACACCTACAATAAGCAAAAATTGCAGCAATAGACTGCAAGAGAAACAATCATCCTAATGAAATCCACGGAGCGATCCTGCAAGATACTGAGCATTTTGTAGCTAATCTGGCTGATGAACTCAGAAGCAGGACACCCATACAGGATGCCCCAAGAGTCAAGGATGTGCTCAGGTGTGAGCTCTTTGTTGAATGGGGAGAGAGAAGGAAACATGGTGTGGTGAGCGGGATGAGGTGGTGAACTCCAGAAGTGCTGTCTGTGCCTTGTGCTGAGCAACAGATGTATTCCTTAGCTCCAAAGCAGAAAGCTTTTGGAATCCTGTGAAGAATTTAAGTGTTTCTCCCGCTGGGGGCTGTTCTTCAAATGCCTGGTGTTCAGTGCACTCCTCAGGCAAATCAATCCCTTTTTATAATCTAGGGATACTGTTCAACCCCATCACAGCTGGTTTTGGAATCTGCAGAGAAGGCCATAGTGCACTTCTCACTATACTTCACGTTTTGCACTGGTGTAGAAACCAGTATAGCAACACTGTTTCTTATTAGATTTTGTGTTTTCCAGCAATATTTTCATCCTTTGTTGTTTTCTGATAGGAAAACTCACTGATAAATACTGAACTATACCTTGGATGCATCTATGCCCACAGCTTTCTATCAGTCACTCAGCTTCCCTTCAAGTTCTATTAAGTTTCTATTAATTTTCTCAGACTCCTTGCTCTGTATTCCCTGATATTTTTCTTTCCCTTGGTCTTCCTTGCTGTTTTTTGCCAGTTTTGCACGCACTTCTCCTGCAGAGGCACTCCTTTCAAACCTGCCTCTTTCTCCCTTCACTTTGTCTCAGTTTTCCTTCCGCTCTATCACCTACTGCATCCCTACAGCTGAAGCCTCCCTCCATTTCTCCATCTCTCCTACACAGTTTTGATTTCTTGCCTGCTGTTTCCTGCATCACTCCTACTCTCTACACCCCATGAGTGCCATACTCTTCTGCAGCTGTTCAGCGCCCTGCAGGCTGGTTCCTGGGATTTGAAGTCTAATTAGGAGCCACTTGTCTTTCCATACAAGTACCCTAGATGCACCTGTCTGCTTTTTTTGGTAGGAGAGGGCCAAAGACAGCTTTTTGGTAGCTGGGCCTCAACTCAGCATTAAGCTGCTCAACCACCTTTAAAAGCACCACGTGTGTGTGTGTTCAACACATAACTGAGATGTTTATTCCAAAAGTAGTTCCGCATGCATTTTTTTTTATGCTATGAGCAACACATGTACAGCAGACAATATTTCTATTCCTGCATCCTCACTTACTGCAGTTAGAAGGAACACCATGGTGTTGTGTTTTTATACACTGTGCAAGCAGGAAGAATACTTTTCTACCAGAAACACAGTATAGCCCAGGCACTGCACTGACCATGAGCAATTATTGTATTTAATGAGTCCTCTCCCAGAATTCCCATGCCAACACTGAAAAGTACTGTCCTTTCTGGTGCATGAGATACCCATGAAACAAACCTGCATGCCCCAGACCATGAGCTGTGCCCATTTCACACCACAGGACTGCTTTATTCTGGATAGTTTGTACGTTATGATCAGGCTGCATCTCACCTGGAGTGCTGCCTGCACATGGCTATGTAATTTGTGGCAGAATTTGCCCTGTTCAGTATTCCTAAACAAAGTATTTCATGACCACTGTACTGATGCTTGGAGAAAGCAGCTTTAGGAAAGGTGGTCTGTTTTCAGACAGGACCACGTACACTTGTGTTAGACTTGACCTACTGAGAGTGTCCACGTGTAGGCTAACAAAAATGAATGTTCCAGCTGTAGGCATTGCACTGACCTGTGAGCCCAAAATCAATTTGTAAGATTTGCTGTATTTAAAAGTTCTGCTAATCTGTCTATTTCTGCAAGTGTGTTCCCAATGAAAGATTCACTGGCACATTGTAGTGGATGAGTTTTTTCTCGGTTTTAAGTGACATGTGAAGTCCTTCATGTATAAACTGCAAAGATCCCCTTCATAGAGAGAGTGTTCACACACAAGTTTTGGCAAAGGGGGGAACAACTGACCAGTGTAAGAACTTGCACGCAGGAGGAGTCATTGAGGTGAGTGACTGCATGCAGGACTAAGCCCAGACACAGTAACTGTGATGGGAACAGAAGCAGTCTGCACAGCTGTCAATGCATGATGTAAGTCTGTTTGGTAAAGGAACTTTGCTCTCTGATGTTCATAAAATTTATACCATAACTGTGAATTGAAAATGTCAATATAAATATGCATATATACATATGCATACACATACATACATACATACATACATATGCATATACTTACATACATACAAACACACACACACACACACACACATATATATATAAACTTTAGATAGTCTTTTTCTAGAGAACATAATTCACATAAACCTCAATGACACAGAATAAAAAGAGGTAGCACTGATCACCTAGAATTGCAAATACAAAACAAAACAAGGTGTTGTTGACTTCTGTGAAGCTCCCCTTATGAGGGAAGGTACAACTTTTGCTAAAAGTTCTCATTATTGTGTTCTGATAACATCACTCATCTTCTACAAAAAACACCACCAACCCTCAAAAAAAGGAAGATCCTGTAGAAAGTCAGTGCCAGTAAAGCTACTGCAAAGCTTGTAAAGGGGTACACTCAGGCACTGCTCTTAGAGTGCTTTGCCTTTGTGGTTCAGCTTGTACATCTCCCCCTATGCAGCACTGATCAGTAACCATCATTCATTATGAATTTCAGAACTTCTTTCTGCAGAACTCTTTATGGAGAGCATGGTGAGATTTTGGAGCTTAGAGTTTGGCTGACTTCCCTGCTGTGCACGCTGCTCTGGTGCTGCTGGGGAATTCCTTGGTCCTGTCTGCTGCTATCACACTTCTTGGTGCTTGTGGAAGGGAGAAAAACAGTGTGCTGACTTGACTCTCCACTCACCCATAAAGTCAGTGGCTCTTGATTTCATAAGAAGATTTCCTTCTCTTGATTGCTGCCTGAAGTTTTGTGGGGTTGTTTTTGTGCAATTTGCTTGTTCTGTGATATTTATAAAGTCTTTTCCTTGGAATCCAAACTTCTATTAATCTGTTTATAATCTCTCTTGCTGTGTTGTTACCAGATTCTGTTATTCTTAACAACCATACTGTTATAGCACTTTCTTAGCAATGAAAGAACAAGGTAGCTTGTGTTGCTTATGATCAGGGAAAATGAGAACTTAAGGGAATTATTTCACCCCATAGATGAAGTAGTTCACAAATATTCACAAATCACGAATATTGTTTGGTTTATAATAATATTCTGTTAAAATATATTTTCAAACAATATATTTTAAAATCTAAACTACTTAGAAAAACAGCCCTTTTTCTAGGAGTGTAACAGAGAGAATGAAGATATGGTAACTGTGCCAGTCTTCTTCATTTTTAATGAAAGAATAGAGCATCAAATGACTTCTAAAGCATACACATTCTTTTTACTCTTTGTTTTTTTTTTTTTTTTTTTTTTTTTTTGCTTCAATACTGCATAGAAAAAGTGGGAAAATTCTAGAGGAAATAAGGGAGAATGTCCGCATGTTGGAAAGATCCTTTATATTTTTTCCCCTAGAAAACTTGAAGTTAATTAATAGAATTCCTTGTTATTTTTTCTTCATGTCTGGAGACAAATGGGAGATTGGTTTGCTCCCCAGCAACATTCAGAATTAGCTTCTATTTTATAGAAGAAATCAGATTCATGCCTTGTAACTCACTATAAACTCTGTTCATTTATACCATCTGTCCAAGCACTGGCCTCAGTTACTGTCATATGTATTAGTGTATGTATGTATTCATATGTAAAAGATGAGACCAAATTGGGGCAGTGCTCTTTGGCAAAGTAAGTCAAAATAAATGAATTTTTTGTTAATGCTACTTTATAACTCAGCAAATGCACTGTTGGACAGCTCACTGGCCTTGGCCTGGTGGAACAAATGCTTGAGAAAGTGAAAACATCTTTGTTTCACATCGCAAAAATTTCTAACTGATGCCATTTTATCAGTGACTATTCAGTGAAAACCAAAGGGACGTACTGCTGGTCTCCTCCAAAGTAGTTGGTCACATTATGACCAAGGTGCCATGAGGTAGAGGAAGATCAGGGCAGCACCTGCCTTCCTCAGCAGGAGCATTTGTCCTCATGACCATCCAAGAGACTCCCTTGTCCCCACGCCCGCCCTACCTCGTGTTTGGTCGCTGTTTGAGGCGGTTTCCCCCATTGCCGGGCCCTCAGGTGCTGGCGAGCGGTGCCCGCAGCACAAGGAAGGCTTTATGGGCCGCGCACAGCGGCTGCTTTGTGCAGGGACACGCCCCGGGCCCCTGTCCCCACCGGCCCTCCTCGCTCCTAGGCCCCGTGCGGGGCTCAGAGCCTTCGTCTTCCCCGTGGCCCTCCCCGTGGCTGTGGGTCAAAAAGCCGTTGGCCCCGGCCCGGCTGGGAGCTCTGCTGCCCCCTCCATGCTGCTGGTGGGCGAGGGGACTGCCCGTGGGGCTGAGCAGGGGCTTTTTGGGCCCCAGAGATGCTCTGGAGAAAAGGAGGCTCAGAGGAGACCTCATTGCACTCTACCACTTCCTGAAGGGAGGCTGTGGTGAGGAGGGGGTCGGCCTCTTCTCCCAGGTAACTAATGACAGGACGAGAGGGAATGGCCACAAGTTGCACCGGGGAAGATTTAGATTAGATTTGAGGAAAAAATTTTTCTCTGAGAGAGTGGTCCGGCACTGGAATGGCCTGCCTAGGGAGGTGGTTGAGGCACCGTCCCTAGCGCTGTTCAAGAAGCGTTTAGATGAGGTGCTAAGGGATTTGATTGAAGCTTGAAGGGTAGGGATGGTGGTGTGAGGATGGTTGGACTAGATGATCTTGTAGGTCCTTTCCAACCTAATGAATCTATGAATCTATGAATCTATGAATAACCTCTGGGCAGGGTAAAATCTGCTGCCCTGTGCCAAGGTTTCAGTGTGCAAGGAGGGATTTGGGAATAAGCTGAATCTTCTTCACCCTGATTAACTGCCAAGGCCTTCACCCACAGTCACATGAGCTTCCTTCATGGCTTCCACCAAAACCCATTTTAAAAGCTTAGAGCACCCCTGGTCTCCAAGCACAACACTTGCATCAAGAAATAAACCACTGCTTGGCCATGGAGCAGCTTGTGCTTCCTTACACTGAAACAAAACATTTGATCAATAGCAATGGGCTTTGTTTTCACTCTGTACATCCTGTTGTGCAAATGTCAGTGAGTACCTGATCAGGATGTCTAACATATTGTTAACAACGCTGCTAGTAAGCAAACACTCTCAGGAGCTTATTAACAAGATCTGGCTGAGTAGACACTTCCAGCAGAATGCTGGGGCAGTTGCATGTGGTGGTGGAGGTCCAGTGGTGGCACATGTCCCCATGACCCATGGAGGAGAACTCAGGTGACTGTGGACATTAGGGACATCGCTCTCTGGACACCGCCCACCACACAGCAGACACATGCATTGCAGCCACTTGGTGCAGCTGATGCAGTCTCACCTTTATTCATTAATGAATCTAGTGAAACTGTAGCTTGTCCTGTGCTGCTCTGGGCTAGGTGGGCTTGCTTGTTTCATCCAAACATTTTGCAATGTCTTTTTAAAGTTTTCTGCAGCATACATTCGTTGAAGAACATCATCTACATTTGATCGTTAGCCTACCATGCCCAGTGAATGTTTACCTGAAGAACCCTGCCATTTACTGTGCTGATTTAAATACGGGCAAGGAGACAATATACACAAAAGATGTGATCAAGGAAGAAAGGGAGATATTATTTGTTGTGGGCATGCTGTGGGAATCTAATCTTTGAGAAATTGTCAGATGTGAAAAAGGAGAAAACAGGAATTTGGGCCAGAGAAGAGGCTGTGATTTGCTCCATTGTTAGAAGCTCTTAGGGCTTCATTAGTTCTAAATAAAATTTCACTAATAAGCCTACTGAAGCAACAAGTTATGGTGCTTGTCTAGGAAGTCGTAGGATTATGTGTTCATACAGAAAGCAACAATCATGTATCCGTGTTATCAGGAGCCACAGAAGGAACGCTTACAATTGTTTATTCCATGAATGTGCTTTACCTGTAAGCATAACTTTGCAACTGAGAGCTCTAATTGGAAGAGTCCAAGGTGCAGAAGCTAAAAACATAAACTAAACTAGGCTTGATCTGAATTGTTACAATAAACTTTAAAACTCCTTTTATAATGGTTTTGAAGAATAGAATGAAGAAGAGAATAAAGTCTGTTTTGTTTGAATTTTCTTGTAGAGCTTGACTTGATGGTTGGCAAAGAACTTGAGATCACAGAATCACAGAATCACAGAATTCTAGGGGTTCGAAGGGACCTCTAGAGATCATTGTGTCCAACCCCCCTGCCAAAGCAGCTCCCTAGACCAAGTTGCAGAGGTAGGTGTCCAGGAGGGTCAGGTCAGGTGAGACATGCACTCAGACCTCACCACTAGTAAGATTTCACAGTGGTATGTAATTGTACATCAATGACTATTGTTTTCTCTGCACTGTACTCAAAAATACTGCATTTACTGTACAAAGCTATTTCCTTACTTTTTTCCCCATCTGTTTTCCCATTTCCTGCATGAATCTGGGCTCCTCTGTCCCAGTGGGCTGCCACATCAGCAAGCCTCATCTGATCATAGGGAACACCTCCGTAGCCCACAAACCTACTGACATGGCCTACAATGGGTGCCGACTACTGTCAGTTGTTGCTGTCATGCTGTAACACAGACACTTGCCCATTGGGAAGCAGCTGCGGACAACAAACTAATTTGGCAGTAACCAGTGGAAAGATAGCAGCTCAGAGCATCCTCCAATTACACACTGACTGTCTTCATAAGCTTGATGAGGCCATGTAAAAGATGTCCATCCATCCATTTTCAGTGGTGAAGCATCTTTTTGAGCTCATCCCAACCCATGAAACCATGTGTTCTTATGTGAAGAAAAGTGACAACTAATGTTCAGGTGTTAGTACTATTCCCCTCCCACTAAGGAAAGAAGTATTATTTCTATCTCAAGGTGAGGCACCATCACTTTGTTCTATGCTTTATTCTCTCTTTGTCTGCATAATCCTTACCTCATACATAAGAGTCAGTGGAATTTCCCATATTCAGTCACAATCACATTACAAAAGATTTCCAAGTTCATTACCATTTGCTTACTACTGCATAAGACTTGGATTCACATCACACTACTGCAGTGAAGCAAGTGAGTTTGAGTGAACCTCTTCTACATTTTACCAGTTTTCCTTAAACAAATCCATCTTGGTATATGAAGCCAAAGATTTCATTCAGCTTTCAAGAAAGATAAATCACACCAAATCAGTTGAACTGTGCAACTTGGTCTTGCTAGAAATTTTACTTTAACCTGAGTGCTTTGTTTTTTTGGGAAGTTTCCAGTTTTCTGGATTGCAGTGCAACCTGGATCCTCAAAGTTCTCCGTATGAGTAACATATCCTTGCTGGAAGATTAATATGTTGCCGAAGTAGTATTTCATTTTTCATATCCACTCCAAGACCTACTTTGAAGCAGAAAATACCCTCAATTTAATCACAAAGAACACTATGCTGAGTCTTAGGGAGATGGAAAGAACTGTTCTATTTACACTTGAATCTGCTTGCAGGAGATGATTTAGTCAGTACCATGATTCTGGTCACAGATATTCAAATAGACCTAGCTAAGTCTGCTCTGACTAATCTCTGTGCTGAGTTCATTAGAAAAATTGAGAAAAGAGAAGGTGATGTTAAATTAGTGAATTAATAAAACAACAATGGCAACAAAGGGCACTGTGCAGTATGGCAAAGTTATATGGATTATAAACTGTCCGCCAATTTGTATGTATACATGTACAGACAAAAATATACTACCAACAGGATAGTATTGCTTACCTAGTGCGTATGTGGTTGTTTTCCTATCATCAGCATGTATTTCTGGATGAATTTCCAGACCGTGCTAGTCAAAAGCAAAAGCCTAAAATGGTGAGGCTTCTGAGTCTGAATTTTCCTGACAAGAAATTTCTGTTGGCATTAATAAGAGTGGCAATAATCAATATTTTAAAAATTCATCACTCTTTAGAATAGTTTTGCAAATCTCTTGAATACGCTTGTAGGAGAGGTAAAATCTTTTGTTATCCTTACTAGAATGTTGAAAAGCAGAGAGAGATTCAGGCTCATCAGCTCTTCCTAATGTCTCTACATAGTGAAAGATATTAACTCTTCCTATATACATTACATTCGTGGCTACAATAAAATGATATAAAATTGTCTCCAGGAATTCAAACATTTTATTTTTAAGGGTCTTAGTTTAGGTTCGAGTTTTTTGTGGATATGATCATGTGCATTCTTGGTTAAAGCCTTCCTGGAACGCAGTGTTTGGTCTTGGATTAGGGTGGTAACAGTTTTACACAGCCATAATGCTCTTTTTTGTTTGTTTGTTTGTTTTGTTTTTTCCTATTTTCATTCCTTCTGATATTCCATTTTCTCCTAAAAGTCTTTATATTTAAGTGTTTTTTTTTCCCTGTCTTGAAAAGTGAAATCTGCTGCTGACAAAATCAGTGGGACCTATGTCACTGGTGTCTGAACAAGAACAACAAAGACATTCTACTGACAAAATATATCAAGCAGAGGTCTTCTTGTGATTTTAAAGGCTAACTCATGCATTGTTTTATTTTGTAATCAAACTTGTCTCTTCACTGAAGCAACTCATTTGCACTCTTTTACTTTGTACATAAGGTGTAAGCACCATAACGTATAATTTTTCATATGAGGCCATGCATTAATAAATAAATGTTTAGTAACAGCAGTACTGCAAAAATGAAGTTTGGACTTTTGTGAATGAAAGATAGGAAAATTCTGTATTTAATAGCTGAGGATAGCTCTGGTGTTCTGACACATGTATGAGAATTATGTTGTAAATGAAGTTCTTGACTAGGAAACCTCTATCTATTCATAAGTATATTACCATTTATTTTTATTTTTACTGTAGCCTGCTAATTACACCAAATCCTACTCATATATTGTAGGAGGAAGGCTAATTAGCAGTAGTAAAAAATCAGACTGCTGAAGCACAGACTGAACTTAGACTAGATAGCATTGTTTTTGCAATTATAATAGGTGCATTTTGTGTTGTCCTAAACTAGATATTTTAATTGCGATACCTAGTTCTTTAGTCAAATCATTTTTATGACAGAAAAGACTTTCTGGTATAATTTCATTTTACATTTCAGCAGCATGCAACCAAATCAGACAGTTTGTAAAGAAGGTCTGAAGATATTTTGCTCTTGCATATTTAAAAGAAAGAAAGAAGTGGGGTAGAAGGGAAGTGAAGAAGCAAAGGGGTGGGAACATCTCATCAGCCTAACAGTGCTGGAAAGATATCATTGCATTAATAGCCAGGCTCATGTGAAAATAAAGTAATATCCTGAAGGAGTAGTAGCTGTGTTGTACTACTACATTTGGTGGTCTCTGGTGTCATTGCCAGTGAACACAACCAAACGTACAGAGCTGTGCTCATCATAGACAAGCAGTATGTAGTGCTTCGGAATGGGCTCAAAAATTAGCTTTTTTTTTAATTAACACATAATTTACCAGCAATAAATGATTCTAGCTCTTTCTGGCAATCCTGTAGTGGCCTACTGTGCTGGTGACTCCTGTGTTTTGGTCTTGTTTATCATTTGGCTCTTTTCTGATGGTGAGTGGAAGAGACACTTTCAGGTTCTGTTTGAGGAACCTCAGGGCTCTCTCCTGGCAGTTCAGCCTAATGGAATTAAGCCTGACATGTTTCAACTCTATTTCTTTATAAAATAAACATAAAACAATGGTCTTGATTTCTAATAAAACTCTTGAACCATGCAAGATTCAAACTTTCACTGTCCCTTTACACCTCTGTCAATAAAGACCATAAAAGAAGAGTACAATGGGATAAATCAACATGAATCTGAAATCCACTACAGCATATTAAATGGCATGGTCTTGCTGAAAGAAAGGGTGACCCTGCAGCTCCTTGCAGCTTGAAGCTAATTGTTTTCATCAGGATGGGAACGTCTGGAAGTCCACGGCAGTGTCCCACCAGCAAGGCTTCAGTAACTGAGCCAGCCTGTGGAGAATGAGCCCACTTTGTAGCAACGCAGCAGGCTCAGACACCACCTATTCTGTTCTCCAAACTGTCATGCATAACAACTTCATTGTGCTAAATTGAAGTTGAAAGCAACCAAAGGCTATGAGAAGGAGAGGCTATGAGAAAAGCGTGCTGTCAGTGCTGGCAAAGGCTGACCTGGAAAGTAGGCTCAGAGATGGGAGAATAAAAGACCAGGGCCCATGAACACTGCATATTGTTTCATTTTAAAGTATGATTCCCATACCAGTGAGAGTAGCAAATGTGATGTAAATTTATTTAAATGGATTCCACTACTTAAAAGTTTGCCAGCCGCTCTTATCCGAGTTTCCCAGCTCTCTGATTCGTTACTTACAGTGGGAATATAATGACATATAGTCATCATTGTAACAGCTTCTTTGCAGGGGCACAATGATGATTAATAGCTAGCAGCAAATTTTCACATGGGCTCTGAAGCACTATAGTGTTAAACAGCCAAACACTCCCAAATCCCCCTTTTCTGTTCCACTGAAAAGTCCTCTCCTTGTACCTTGCAGATATGAACAAAGCCTATTTAATTCCAGTCAGCTTTTCCTCATTCAAAGAAACTTTCCCTTGATTCAAGTGCTTTTTTTTTTTGCAGTCTTTCTCTTAGCCCGTTAATTTTAATTGTAATTTTTATTCATTTATTTATTTATTTCAGGGGAACGTAGGAAATCATTTCAGAAATAATTTGTTTAGTTTTGTTTCCCCCTCCAGAATATACTTCATGAGATTTGCCAGCTAGTTGAGCTACACATATAAGAAAGAATCAAAAACCACAAGGCTGACAAAGAAGCCTTAGCTTTCCCTGTGTCAGAAGATGATTAACCAGTAGCACAGAGAGATGAACTCAGAGAAACAGCTCTGGTAAACTGAGTCAAAGGCTGAGGAGCTACAACTGTAAACTGATTCTATTTATTGCATCAGTTCTCATTCCTGTGATAAACTTACAAATAAAACTGGAATGGACTTATTTTTCTGTGAAGAATTATTTCAAAGATAGGATATCTTTGAATGGAAATATTTAATAAAAAATACTTAGAAGTATTTGAGTTTTCTTTTGGCATTTGTTCACTGATGTGAACTTGCTGGCTTTCCACAAACATCCTTTTACTATGTCAGATTAGAAACACTTTGGGGGCTGATTCAGCCTTCCCTTCATCAGTTTCATATATCACTGCACTTTGACAGAATTATACCCAATTTGCCCCAAAATATGCATAAGGCAGATCAGAAAGATTCTGTCTTGATTTTCATTTGGGAAAACATTTTTAAAGACAGAGAAAAATTTCAAAGCAATATTAGAAAGCTAAACATCAGTCTGCTTTTCTCTCCGTGTGGTGGAAATTGTTACCATTCTATAGCTACACATGCGGATCATATACTGCTGATGTCACACAGATTTGCATTGTGCATTATTGGTGCTCTGCTAATGAACTACATTTGATCTGCCCAATGCAAGAAAGTATTTCCTACCATTAACATATCCAACATAATGCAGACAAGAATGAATTTTGAGATTAACTTAATATCTAGGAATAAGTACAGTTTGCTGTGATGACTTCATACAGCATGTAAGATGAGGAAGTAAGTTCGTTTAGCATCAGCCTTCTCATTTATGTTCTTTAACAGAGCACTCTATGCAGGTATGAAGAAGTATAAACAATCTGGGAACATTTTCAATTATTCTTCATCTGTGGAAAATTTTCATTCAGTTCATTTTATTTCAGCATCCAGTGAGACAGAACAGCAGACTGGCTTTATGATTTCCACTGAAAATTTCTTAAGGTTACTTAAGAAATAGCACTGCATATCAAAATCTCTCAGGAGATCAAATTCTGACTCAATTTCTCTGTGCTGAAGCACTTTGCAAGCAGGGCTGCCACTTTTTTTTTTTAATCTTTCTGAGATTTTTACCCTGGTGTAACTTAGCAGAGTTAGATATGATTTAATACACGTGACCCAAGGCTTGAATCAGGCTCGTGGGAATTTTGTCAAGTGTTACTGATGCTCAGTGAAGTAAAGGTTGCATCACAAAGGTGAGATTCTTCTGCTGTATCACTGGGTGACACTTCTTTCATTTAACTGGGAGATACATCACATTCAAGAAAGCCTTTCTTTGTTTTCCACAGGCATTTTCACTTTGCATTGTTTTGAAAATTGACAGGAGATAAAATAATGCAAATTCTAATGTTTATTGGTAGGTGGCACTGAATGATACTTACATTTCATTATTTAAGAGTGGCCATTGCAGAAAATATTCCTGGAGAAGTGGGAGCCTACAATTACATATGGATGAGGGTGTTTATTTCTCAGGTTTATGGACCACAGGTTCCGCAGGTGGAGTCACAAATCTGCCCACTGTCCTTGCCAACAGCAGAAATCTGGATTTGATGCAAGAAATGTAAAATACTATGCAGCCATTGAGCTCCCCATTGATAATGCACCTGAAAAGCGTTATGACTGTTTGCTTCAGCAAATACACTGAATACATGCACAATCCTGATAGTCTCAAGCAATGGTATGCAAATAACTGTCATGTGAGGCTAAAATCTCAAATGACGTGCTCCTTTCAGGATGCATCAGCATGAGCACATTCAACATATCAGCGTGGTCCTGCATTGTAATGCACCTTCTGGAGGACAGTGGAGTCCCAGCACAGACAGGATTTCACAGGCAGGAGGCTTGCAGAAATGCATTTGTTCATACTGGTTTCACAAAGGTAAGCTTTATGTAACTACAGGAACTGAAAAAATTCTTGGTGAAAGAAGTCTCTGGTGGTTTGTGGGCATAGGTCATACCACATAATTTGCTGAAAATATTAGATGGATCCAACCCAAGGGCATGGCCAAATATTCACAGTGTTGCTAAAGCCTAGATCTACATCTCAGTCTTGTGTCTCCAATGTACTTTACCCTGAATCTTCTGCTGTATTGTGAACTTCTAACCCAAAGGCTTCAGCTATCTTTCCTCATTTTGAAATGCATCCACTCCCCCTCCACCAGCAGTCCTGAGATATTCTGGTAGGCATCAACTCTCCAAGGTTTCATAAACAAACAACACGTACCTGACCAGCACAGTTGTTGCAATTACATGGATTAAATCTAGGAAAATGTTGAAGTATGCTTAGCTGAATTTAGTGAAAAAGAGTCTAATTCTACTGTATTTACTTACACTGAGTAACCCACTCCACATCTTCAGAGGAAAACTGCTGCTGAATAGGACTTCTTTGTGATTTGGTAGAAAAAGTTCACATTCCTTTTCCACTTTAATTTGCACTTCATAAATAAAATTTGTTCCCTGTTTCCACTTTCAGCCTTATCAAACCTTCTTACCTACTTTTTTTCCCCAAATCTGCTTCCTTACATGCTTCTTTTCCTTTTTCTCTTTCCTCTGCCATTGTTTTTTCCTACAATCCAGAAAATTCTGATCACTGCTCTTTGTGCAGATACCTGCACTTCTGTGTGATCTACTTTTCTTTCACTGAGTGCTATGCCATCATATATCGTGGTGGTTTTCTTTTTCATTTTGTTTTTGTTTTTATTTTATTCCATCTTTTTGCCTTGGTTCTTCATTGCAGCCTTCCAGCTCATTTCCTCTTTTAGAGTTTGGTGACTGCTCATACTCTCCATTTTCAGTGGTTTGTACTGCCTTTTTAAGATCACACCACTGTGAAGCTGTGTCTCGCTCTCTGTGCACTGAAGATCAGAGACCTAATGTGCCTATTGAAGTGCTGTAATTCTGTCTGTATGAACTTACTTTCATCAGAAGGAATAAGTGAGTTCCATATAGTCCTTCAGTACTTTTTAAATCAAATTGTCTCATTCCAGATCTACACAGTTGCATATTTCCAAGTTATTCTGTTTTATTATCTAGTTCCAGATCACTACTAGTTTCCTCTCTGAGCTATCAACCTTGTGATGAAATTAGATTAAATATTTGGATTAAAATTGCAACAAATCTAATAAACAAATGCATTTAATTGTCTTGTGAAACAAAGCTGTGAATGTATTGGCGTTACATTTTCTGCTTAGTTTTAGCTGCAACATTTTCTGTTGAACGAAGAAACCAGGTACTGTGAAGAAAACCCACTTCATTTCAAAGTTTACCAAATTATCCACATAATAACTTTTTACTTCTAAATCTGGGCTCTGAAAGAGTTATAGCAAATAGAAATGTCTTGCAGATGGTCACCCCGGAATAAGACCCCATCTGCCATTTTCTGATTTTTATTTTTGCCCTGTGTTTCTGTATATTATTTAGGTCATCAGCAAGAGTAATAAATCATAAGTATCATTAGTATCATAGACACAGATATCCTGTGACATCATGTTTCTTGAATTATTCTTCTGGTCCCTTGCTGACAATTTCTCTTAATTGCTCTGAAGGCAGTCGGGGCTTTCTGTCTTGAATGCGTCTGTTTCTGTTTTCTCTCTGTCTCACCTTTAACCTTTAACTTTCAGACTCATGGATCACCAGACATTGTATGCTTATCCAATAAAGGAACATCTCACAGAGGAATCTCCTCCTAAACAAGATACATCTTATTCCTCCAATCTCCTCAAGCAAACAATCCTCTGAAAAAAAAAACCACTTTGTACTCTTGGGAAAATAAAGAAGCAAATGAACGATATGTTATGGGTGGAGTCAGCAAATGTCACCTCTTGCCCAAACATGATGCAAAACGAAGTGCTGTGAAGAATGGGAGACTCAAATGTGAGCAAATACTGACAGAACTATTATGACTCGAGTCCTTTGTGTATTGAGACCATGGAAAAGAACTGACTTAGAAAGGACATAGAGAATCTTTGGATTTTCACTGATGATGATAGGAAGATGGGGGAAACATCAGAGATATGGACATTTTTTGGTAAGAAACTATGTGTTTTTCTTTCATTTATTCACATGATACAACTTGTTTAGATTTTTACGTTGTGGAAGAACATAGAAAACTTTCCAGAGAGGCACTGGAAAATTGGAGATGATCTAGCAAACAACCATCAAGATGGTTGGAGTGCTGGGAAAAAACTGAAGGAATTGGGTTTATTTAGCCTGGAAAATAGAAAGCTCTGGTGTTTCCATAACTTAATGTTTATTATGGAAAAGAAGATACCCAGATTCACTAGGATGTGTGATGTCAAGGCCATAGGCAGTGGGCACAAGATGCCCGAGGGGAAGTGCTTAAGAAAGAAACTACACTGTAAGAACTCTCAAATGCTGGAATATTTTGCCTGGGGAAGTAGTAGAGTCTACCTTGATATTCAAGGTTTGGCATGACAGTGCTTTCAATAACCTAATACAAGGCCTTGCTTTCAGTAGAAGGTTTGCTCAGGTGATCGTTAGAATCCCTTCTGACCTAGGCTTCACCAAGATTCTGTGATTCAGTTGCCAATCCATACTAGAACCAGTTCTACTGCAGGGTTGAAATCCCACAGTAAGATGAACATCATAATAAAAAAAAAAAGCATACATTTAAAATATTAAAATAAAACTGTCTTTCCAGGTTACATTCAGTTCACAGGACTTAACTTTTCTAAAATAATCCAGGGTTCCAGGCCAATTCCAGTCTTTTAGGACAGCCATTCTGCACTCTAACCTCATATCCCTCATATCCCTCTGCCTTGCGGGTAGCTCTGTCAACTTGTCTGTCTTTGTTGCATATCAGTGAAGCAAGCATAAGATACTGTGAGCTTCTGTTAAAGTAAATAAGTGATTCTGATGAAAATGCTTATTGTAAGAACAAGCAAACAACATCATTTTGTAAAAACTGGGTTTTAATTGTTTTAATTATATTCCTCTATGGGTACTGTTACTTGATTTAATCACCTCAGCCCACCTTTATTTGTATTTCTCATCTCCTGGACTCATCACTACTAGTTTGAATCATCTAATCAGCTAGTACTTCAATTAGCTGCCTCTCATTTTCTCTTCCTTTTGTTATCAATTGCTCCCAAATCAGTTCTCACACCTTAACTGTTCTGGTGTACTTTCAATATGATCTCTGCTTGGAACTGATCTTGTGAAATGATCTTTCAAACAAAATTTCTCTCCTCTGTTGGCCTCTTCCCCTATGCTTTGCCCTTTTCTACAGTTTGATTGTCTCATATCTGCAGTGCTTCTTTCTTCTACTGGGATTATTATCCGTGACTTTCTTTATATTGCTCACTCTTCTTCTTTCTTTCTACCTTTAGTATTTGCCACTGCTAAGACAACAAACAATCTCCCATCTCTAAACTTTCTTTTTTCTGAAGCCATTTCCTTCTTTTGTATATTTTGTAAAAATTTTATTTGTATATATTATATGTATTTCTATTTCCAGACCAAGTCCAGCTTTTACCCTCTTTCCTTCCTGCTCTGCATCTTCCTGCCTTTTGTTCTTACTTCCACAGAACTCAGCCACTCACACAGTCCTTTCTCTAAAAAAGACAGTCAGTCAGTCCATCAGACAGCTTTTGACATAAGTTAGATCAGCCTGAAGGTGATCTCAGTGACCTCTCTGCATCCCAGAGGAACAACTGCATTGTGTACAGATCAGGGCAATAATTGCATATTTTGCAATTATTTGCCTGATCACTACACTTCCCTGGCTTTCCACACATACAAATAAGAAGTGGCAAGTGACAGTGTAGAACACAAAGCTACTATATCCAGGTTGGTAGATATACCTCTAAAACTGAATTTTTCTCACTGCTGTGAGCACATAAATATAACTAATAAGAACTTGATCTCATTCTTTCAGGAAACCACCAGAGTGAGAGCACACATATAATTCAGATTTTCTGTGTGAATCACAGGTTTGTCACATCAGACTACTCCATCAGGTGTGGAAAAAAGAAAATGAAAGTCATAAAGATCATTAAATCTGAGACCAAAGGATTACCCAGGCCTGATTCTGGAAGTGTGAGCCTTCAGCTTAGTCAGTGACACAAGTGTAATGCTCTGAGCTGATGGTTTGTCCAGATTCCAGGAAATGCATAAGTATCACCCTTTCCTATCCCAAAAGACAGTGCACATCCCTTTACCCACTGAGGGCTGTGTCTTGAACTTTTCCTTCAGTAGGAAATTTGCATGTCACCACTCCATGGACTGCTGTTTTGACTTTGGCTCGTAGTGGTGACATCATGTCTTGTTACTAGTAATGACATAATTCAGGAAACTGTCACCTTCAGCTTCATACTTGTTCAATCGGCCCTGAAAAATGTGTATACAGTGTTATTTCTGTTCCTGTGTGAGCCTTTGTGGAACTCACTTGACACAAAGTGCAGAATTTTAGCACTGCCACCACTGTTCCCAAAACACTGAAACCAGTACTCAGCTCCACACACAGTTCCCTGGCCATAATCCACCAATGCACGTGGATGAGCTGATTGAGACTCTTCATTTCATGGTATGAGAGCAGTGCATGGTGTCAATGGTTCATGGACCGGTTTCGCCCGGTTCTGCGATGAATGGGATGGGAGACCCATGGACCCATGCCCTGTGAAAGGGGAAGGAGAAGAAGGGAGAGAGCAGGGAGATGTGTCTAAAACCAAAACAGTGACAATGATCTCAGGAGGTAAACTTATTTATTAAATAAGATACCAGAATGCAAAATAACACAATATAATAAAATATATTTGGAATCGATAATAAATCAAATACAATGAGGGAGAGAGTGTGTGAAACTGAAGGGCTTACCCTAAAGCTGAAGGTGAGATGGCTAGGAAGCTCCCATTGCAAACACTGAGTGAAAAAAAAGAACTACTATGCAACTTTCATCATATGAATAACTTCTACCATTTGTCTCAATGAGTTTGACATGAACTTGAAATACAAGAGCAGTACAATAGAACTTTAAAACAAACCTATAGAGAAATGAACAGAGTAAAACCTTTTAAAGATCACCAGAAAGCCATGTGCTAATCTGTTGATTACTCACTCACAAATGCAGCTCAAGATCTGCAGCCCTCTAATTTGGGATGGGGTTGGGCAAATGGTTATAGAAGAGAACCACTGTCCATAAAGTTTGTAAATGCATTTTGTGTGAGTTTTTTACTTATTAACTGAAAAATAAAACCTCAAATCATGCATGAGCCACCTTAGCTTTTGGCTGTGAAAAAGCTGTGCTCTGCTGAAGAAATTCTACTTGCTTGTTGTTTGGCAATTGCAGGAAACAAATGCTATGAAACACTGGAAACAATATAAAAATGGAGCATCACTGTCAAGCTATCAAAAAGAAATCAAACATTCAATACACAGGTAATAATGCTACAATCTACAAAGCTGCTATAATATATTATGTTCAAGATAATACGTAATAAACCTACTATTATTTCGGAACAAAGAATCTTTAAAAAGACAACCTTTCATCAGAAGTCTTGGTAAACTTGCATCGATGAACTTAATAAAGTTGGACCTGACTCTACATTTATATCTCATAAAATCACCTACATCTTGGCATTTCTTGTATTAGTTCATTTCTCCCTATGGAAATATGCCAAAGACAAAAAGAGAAAAATCTTGAAATCTTTTTCCTGCTCTTGATAAGATAATTTTTTCAAACAATATTTAACTTGCAATAAGTCTGCAAGCCGCGTAGAACAGGATATTTTTAACTTCTTTCTCCATATGACAGACTGTTGTTGGAATAAAAAGAAAGCAATTGAAGTATCAGCTACGTGATAGAGAACTCAATTTACTGCTTTTTTGCCAGGTAATCTATGCATGCCAGGGAGTACAGTGGGGCCTCTGTACCTTTTATGACAATTTTTTCAGTGTGAGGTCTTTCTTTGAATATTTTAAAGTTCTGTTTCCTTTTTGATGGATTATTAATCTATTCTTTTAAAAATAAAGAGAAATTCACTTAATATGAATGATGGGTTTTGTTTCGTGATATAATAGCATTTCTCCATTATGTAAAATATACAGAAACTACAATTTTCTTTTCTTTTCAAAACAACTTTTCCATTGAAGTTCCAGTGAATAAGCTAATCTTAATAGTTCCAATACTCTTATAAATGCTATACTTTTTCTTTCTGCTTGTAATATCTCACATTTACTGAAAAATTTTTAGTTTTGAAGATCTTATAAGCAGTCATGTATACCACAAATCTAATATTTTCTAGGGTCTTTTTTTATCAGACAACATTATCAAATGTTTGAGATTGTGTCCCATTCTCTGTGAAACTGAAAAAGAATTGCTATCCTTTTAAAAATAAAAGTGGCATTTAACAGAAGGAAGATTTGTCATTGGGTAGTTGAAAATCACTCTGAAGCATAACTCGGTTAATTTTTTGATAAACTGCTCTATTTGCTGCTTCTTCCTGTACTTCTCAGCTTGTCTAGCATTCTGTATTTCTCCAAATGTTTACTGTTCTTAAGATTTTTGTAAAATGAAGGAGAAAAGGGAATTAGACCATGCCTATATTGAGAGTTCCCTTCAATACCTTTTATTGTTAAGAAATAACCAGATTCTTAACAAAATATTTGATCCTCTTTGTTTTTATCTGAAGTTCCTTTTTAAATTATAAATGAAACCTGGTCAGAGGAAAGGCATTGCTTTACGAACTTAGGAAGTCACCTGGGTGCGTGTTTTAGAATAATGCCAAATCTGGATTTGTTTCAGGTTTATTATCTTCCACTGAAGCCTGGACATTGAAATCCAACACAAAGAGCTCACAAATGGGTATTTTGTTTTATGAGCTCTATGGCACTTTATGTGAACTTAGTTTAGATGCTGCTCCTGAGGCAGAGGTTGTTTTCATGTGTGTTTGCTTTTCTGCCTAATCTCCGTTGCAGAGTGTTAAAAACAAAGCATCTCAAATTGGTGTAAAATTTTTTCTGGCATATATTTTCAAGCAAAATAAACTCCTTTGTTACGATCATTCTCCTCAGTACTGATAAAACTCCAAAGCATACATGCTATATTGTATGTGTTTCCCAGGCTACAACTGGATTAGATAGTTATAAGTGATACGCACAAACATTCCCCCTCCTTGCAAACTGCCTTAAGCCATTTGTCCACGACCCAGAGCCAATGAAATAGATAGTCCCTGATTTCATTAAGTTTCATATCTGGTCTGTAGTGAACCCATCTAGATCAACATGATCACAATATCCTCCTTCAACAATAGAATGTTTAATTTTTATGATTTCATTTCTTTTCTTACTCGGCAGCTTAAAGTCTTTGCAGTTCTGCTCATATAAACTTATTGAGCTATGCACCACGGCAGCAGAATGAACGGTCAGCCTCCTTTGACCCACGCACTGTCCATCTTGACCTTCAAATAGGATCTGCTATCTATACTGGAAAAGAAATATTCATAAAAGTGCTTATCCTTGTGAAATACATAGCCAGAATTACTACCTTGGGGCAGATGATATTTCTTTCCTAAAAGGTCATGTTGCTCCTGGACATGAAAACCTGTAAAGTCTGTCTGGACACTGCTACTATGAAGTTTCAGAAAGACTCCAGGAGAATTCTGAGGGCAAAAATTCTGATGAAATCATCCAGCTCTAATTATGGGAGTAATGGGACTGCCGGTGCAGAAAACAGCAGCTGCCCCTATTTGCTTTGCTTGTGCATATGTCCTGTAAAGCTGTGCTGTCTCCTGCTTCCATGATGGATGATTTGATCCATGAGGACTGTCTGTACTGAGGCTGAGGAAATGAAAATTATAATCTCTCTTACCTTCTTTGAGGAGCATTCTCAGTTCTTTAGGAGCGTATGGTGAGCCATGCCCTGTCCACACATTTTCCTTTATCTGGCCTCTGTTGCTGGCTAAAGTTCTGCTGAGATGGCTGAGAAACCTGGACCTACCTTCGTGGGTAGACAGCAGCCTGCTGCTGCTGAGTCCTAGCTAGTTCTTACCTACTGCACTACATGTACGGCCTCCTCCAAGTGTGTGTGTCACCACAGATCTGATTCTTTCTGCCTTAGTGTTTTATTTTTAAGGAAAAGACAAAACCACCCTGTTCCCAGAGGCTATGCCTGACTTTGGATGTTTTATCCATAGCATAGTGGGTATAGAGTTGCTTTAGAACCACGCATAAATCTCATATGAAATGCTTGTTATCTACCTGCCTTGTCCCTAGTCTTATCTTTGAGGAATTCTTAATAGCGTTAGGGTGAAGGTTTGAGATGGGTACTTTTCACTGTGAGGTTATTGTTTGTTTGATTCTTTTGGGAGGGGAAGTTGTTTTTGTTTTTATTTATTTATTTTTTAATCAGGAGATTAGAAGTTTCAGAAACCAGGGGCTGTCTTTTAGAACTGGATTATTTGTCCCAATGATCTGGAGAAGCTTTTCTTGAAAATCTATGGTAGAATCTGAAAATCCTCTTGAAGTATGTAGGAAAATGTGGAGAGGAGAAAATAATTCTACAGTGCTAGTGAATACTTATAAAAAATTGGGATCAGCTCCCTCAGTATTTCAAGATAATTCTTTTAAAAATTATTTTAGAATAATAAATGTAATTTATTTTCTGTCTAATATACAAGACGTTTGTTGACATCCAGGTCACATTATCCAGCATTTCCTTGCAACCATAAAGGCTAAAAACTTTCAAATATTTAAAATAAAAATAGAGATATATTTTCCAGTTCTTTATGTATTCTTTTTGAGTATTTTCTTGTTTTCAAAGAATCTACTTCTCTTGATAATCCCTGAAAAACTGTTCACCTCAAGCGAAAAATTGGGATCAAGCCACATTGCCATAAGAAAACTAGACTACAATCAAAATCTGTATGGAGATGAATATTATGGATAGATAACACTTCATGGTCTATAGTCAAACCACAGTGTTGCACAGAGATTGCACACAGAGATGTGTACCATGAACTTATACAGACCAGGTCCCCTCTGACATGACTTCACTGTCCATCTCTTAGTGCTCTTCAAACAGAAGGACTGTTATAGTGTCCATTCCATTCAGTCCTGTTCTGTCTTTGCTTCCTGTGGAGTGTAGAAGCTCATGTTTGTCCTACACCCATGGGATAACTGCACTTGCAGTAGTGTTTTTGAAGGTTGTAGAATTCAATTGGCCACGCTGAAGAAAACAATGAGGCCCATTACATTTCAGATTCAGTCCATAAGTTCTGGGAAATGTACATCATCTCCGTGCCCAGCACACCTGCATCTTGTCTCCCAGTTCAGAAAGCAGATTTTCCATTGCCACTGAACTCATACAGCAAAATGATGTAATTACATAGAGAAAAAAAGAAATCTCTGAGATACAAGCCATGAAAAGAGGCATATTTTGGCCAGAGAATGGACAGAAAAGCACAGAACGGAGAGGTTGAAATAATGATGGGTTTTCTCAGAATGAAATAATTATCTAATTTTCCCCATAAATATATAAAATATATTTTTAAGTCTTTTGTCTGGGAACTGAGACCATCTCAAGGGTATAACAAAATACCACCGGTCATCTATGCTTTCCTGCAGAACCACAGTATTCCAGGGACATGTATTTTATGATAACACTCTTATTTGGCCTAGATGCACAAAATAGCAGAGATGGCAGGGTAATTTGCTGTCTTAATTTGATACCATACATACACCAGCTTTGTAGGAGAAATTATTCTGAGAGAATTAAAGTGTAACAGCAGAGGAAAAAAAATGACCCATGCCAGGATGATATGGGTGCATTGTCAGGGCAGAATCAGCAAGTTGGTTTCAAGGTTGCCTATAGCAGAAAACTCCTTTTTAATTTTTTAAATCCAGAAAGATGAAATCCAGCACGCAACTTGTGCCCAAGCAATATGCTGCTGCTTGCAGAAGCATAGAATCACTCTTTTTTTTTCCCAGATAATTCCAGTTAATAATGACTTATGAATACTGAGATTTCTGCTGGTGAAAAAAAAAAAAAGTTTAGAAGATTCTTTTAAGAAAACATATAAAGTTGATATAAAAGGAAAATAAAATTACAAACATTTGTGACAGTACTTTAAGTGCTGAAGAAGTAACACTGAAAAGAAGATTCTCTGTAACTTCTTGATTTCCTTTTTCCCTTATGGATGTACTTTTCTCATTGCTCCTGCTCATTCATTAGTCAGGAAGGCATGTAGGAAAAAGGGTGAGTATGTTGGAAGGCTCCTCTCCATCTTTTGCATGCATCTACTGTGATTTTCATGGACTGTTTGTGACAGTTCTGCTCCCCTAATTGCTGAAAACTCTGGAAAGAGGTGACATTTTTGCTGGGTAGGATTTTCTCCATATACCTTTCTAGCTCCTGCGCAGTCCCTACGTGGTTCAGTGTTGGCTCCAGACCTATTTTGTATGAAACCCTATATTGGCTAAGTTCAGCTATGTCTCAGACTTGCTGCTCTCAAACTTTATTTTGCTTTTCCTAAAATACTTGGCAAAAATTTTGAAACCATGGGCAGTGAGCTGAAAATTCTAATGAAAACTTGATCAAGTTAATGAAATTGTAGATTTCTGAAATACTTCTGTAATCAACATATTCATTTTATTTTTCCACCTCAAATTGCCATGAAATGTCATTATATAGGAACTAAGAAATACAATTGAATGTAAATAAGAAATGATTTTTTCAGTACAGAGCTTGCAGCTGAATAGCACATTCCATAATGAGAAAAGCATACTGCTGTACATATGGGAAAAAAATAAGTGTATATCAAGACAAATAGAGCAAAATTACATTATTTTCCCTTCTTTCCTTCCTTCCCCTTCCTCTACATTGCTCTGTGTCTGGAAGTTGTTTGTATCAGAAAATTATAGGAGGATAAGATATGATCCCCACTTCGTGAACATTTTAATATCTGTAGACTCTGTGTCACACTCACAGTTCACATCATACTAACCATTTTCACAACACAGTTTTACATCTTGTTAAAGATAGGTTCTGTGTGTGAGTATTCAGACCTTATGCCATAAAGAGAGCGTGCAGACTTGTTTAGTTTGAATGAGACTAGGTTAAACCACTCTCCTGTGTCTTTTTTTGGATAATTGGGTTCTTGCTCCTTAATCTACACTGCAGTTTGCTGAAGACTCTGTGTGCAAACAACAAGTGATATCATAAATATCATGAACTTAAGTTATAGGAAAAGAAGACTTGGGAAAAAAAGCTTTGTTTGTTTCCTCTCAAAATTAGTTTTTATAGGTTGGCATACTGATATCATGTTGAATCTCTTTTCTACATTGAGATTGTCAGAATACCATCGCAAGAGGTGTGAAGTTCTACAATAACTTTAATGGCATATTAACTTTGTTGCTTAGTTAAGGTCTTTTTCATGTCAACAGAATTAACTGCACATTGCAGTTTCTATCTGCTTCCTCTGAGAATGAGATCTGCAGTTGGTAATGTCTAAATCGGGACTATTGCCACATTGCTTTTGGCTGGGGAGAATTTCTTGACAGTGTGACAGCATAAATGCATTTGCCAAGTGTTTTTCATATTATAAATAGCACATAAGCAGGCACGTGTGCAAAATGTTATATATATTGAGTAAACATAAATAAAAAAGGACTTCATTGAGGGGTGATGTTGCATATCCGTCTTATGTTGCATGATGCATCTTGAATCTGTTTATTTGAGGATGTTACTTAACAGTCTCCTCCTGGAGTATGCTGTTGCATACTCCATCAGCAGCAATAGCTGAGCAAAGGATAAACTTGGAAGTCCTTGGAAAGGAGAATCTGTTTTGCATGCTGAGAAAGAAAAAAGAATCAAACTTGTGGAAACAGGGTAAAGCATCTTATAAGAGTAACTGGTGAAACAAATTAAGTATGATAAAAAATATCATATTACAACACCTAAAAAAACCTGGGAAAAGAAAAAAAAATTAAAAAAGGAAATCTTATTTTTCCCATATGAATATGTAATATATACATTCTTCTTAGTTTATCTCCAATAATGAACCTCTAATTTTACACTGAAAGAAATCCATCATTATAGTAAGAGCAGTGCTCTAGCTACACTAACATTATTGTTATAATGTTATACTAGCATTAGTCTTGCAGCTACATTACAAATGCAAAGAAAGAATTAAGCTTATTACCATGCCAATGTCCTCCTCCCAGATGTGCCAAATTTACATGGCAATTTTGAGTCCAGCCAAACTGTTCCTTCAGAAACAGCTCCAGCACTGTCGAATGTGGCACTTGAGCAATAGAAGCACTTCCAATAGCATCAAGTTTCAGAAGACTCCTTTAGAGTCAAAAGCTGTGATAGGAACATGAGATGAAGCTTTGAATCCCACCACAGGATGGGTGCTGAATTGTGGTGGGCTATATCTACTGCTCAGAGTTGGGCTCCTGAGCCCCAATGAGTTATCTAAATTGGAAGGTGTGATGTGGCCTGCATGCCGTGCGTATGTGGAAGCAGATTACACAGGAAGAACTGGGTTACTCAGTGCTCTGAGAATAGCTGAGCTAACAGTAAGCAGCCTCAGTCCCTCTAATAATAGCTATGGATTTAAATAAATAATAAAAATAAAATGAGAAAGTTGTCCATCATGGGTTCTTTTTCTTCTGGTTTCTGAACCCTGAGGTTTGAACTCTATTAGCTCTTTTTAACTTTTGTCTAGGACCATTTCTTTTCCCCTGAACATGCAGAATTCCACTCCCTGTCCGTAGTACAACAATTACAGCACAACCAGGAGCTGATAATAACAACTGATTCATATGGATTCAAACTAAGTAGTACACACATAACAAAATAATGCAAATCTAAAAGGAACTCATGTGTTGTGAAAACAGGCAGAGATTTTGGGTCTGACTCTTGGTGCATTACTGGTGAAAATGTGGAGGAAGATATTTGTCTCAGGTGTGAGTTAATACATCCATCACAAAAATATTTGAGTTTTTTAGTCACTGAAAAGAGCTGAATGTTTACGGGTTTGATTTAAAGCATCAGAATTAAGTTCATAAAGCCAAACTCTGTGAATATCCCTGAGCTGGGAAGTCTACAATCACCGGTCTGATCCTTTTATATCTGACCTTCCTGAACGCATTACCTTTTTTTTTTTTCCAGTTTTTAATTTGAAAGTGTGACAAAGATCTTAGCTAACAAAATTAAAGGCAAATATAAGTAATCAGAGAGAGCTTAGCTATCCTCCAGGTGGCATCTTGAGATGCAGGGCTCTGGGGAAGGGGCAACATGGATTGTGTTTCAAGGACTGTTATCCCTCCCAAGGAAATATGGAGGTTTAGTGTTTCAGTGTTTCTTATTCATGATTCTAACAGTCTCTGATATGTTTTTTTCTGCCACTTGCAGCATTTGAGCTACAACTGAAGTCAGCTGAGGACTGTTTTTTCATGAGTTATAAAAACAGTATTCAGCCGAAAAAGTTCCTAAGCTTATCAGTGCCCATATATCTCTTCCTTGCCTTTTCCCTTTGGTATTCGACAATAACTTGGAACTCTTATCATTCTGTTTACACTTTATTAGTACCTCTTGTTTTGAAACTAACACCTAGAACCTGCATTTTTTTGAAGCAAGGGGAGACAGTCTGCTGCAGCCTATTAACAATCTCTCAGTACACCTTGATCTCTTCTTTGCTTCTGCAAGAACTTGCTTATAATGAAATCACTGCTGCTGAGCACACAGTATTGCTACATTGGTGCATATCAGTTTGCTTGGTTTTCATGTACATTAGTAAACTATGGAAGATTAAATATCACATGGAGCTGATGTGTGAAGCTGATCCTGAAGTAACCTTAAAGTCACAGTTCCCAGTTCAAGACCGTTCATTATGACATTACTCTCAAAAGGTTGACCCTGTTGCAAACAAAGTTTGAATGCTGAATGATAAACAAGGCATGAGATAGTGGTTAGCTTCTGCATTTGCAAATAAAGTACAGGCTCGGGTGGTTGACTTGTGCACTTTCAGATTAAGGTGCTAATTGCATGAAGAACTTGTGAGCCTGGAATACTAGAAACTCAGAACTGTGGACATGGTAACATTGTGCTAAACAGATAATGCAAAATTGTAAGGAAATTAGAGGAAGCTTAAGTTATTAATTCCGTAATTTAGATATTAAATGTAAAAAAAAAAAAAAAGAATATAGCATTGCCAAGGTGTTATGTAATGGATGTTAGAAGTTTTAACTAAAACTTCATACTTTTAAAAATATTTTCTTATGTGTTCTGTGTTATGCCATTTTTCTACCTTACAGTTAATGCTAAATCCTGACCAGTTCCTTAAAACCATTATCTATAACACTTCTATAAGTAGCTGAATCTTTTACTGCTGAAGTGAAAGAGTTATCTCTCTCCAATTTATAGGAGGGAGAAGAGGTTCTTTTTAATATATGTGTACCTGATGGTGAGATTAAGACACAGTGGGTCAAATGTTGGCCTAACCAGCTTGGTACAAATCCTAGTTGCTTAGAGAGATGGGGAACGGAAGATGCGTGATAGAAAAGAGGTAGGAAATAAAAAGCCAGGAGGTTTGGTAGAAAGCAAGAGAGAGAATGTCACCACCATGGGTCCAGCGAGGTTCGTAGTTCAGGTGCTGATCTCCAGTAGCGATGGGTCAATGGAGATTCTGTTGTTTGGTCGACAAAGATGACTTCTTTTTTCTCCACTTCTTTTCTCTCTTTTTCCTCTCTCCTTAACGAAGGTATAACTTATAAGTCCAAAGTGGTCAAGTCAGCTCTGTTTGGAGAGGTATCTTGCCTTCACGGGATACAATAGTATCATTCTCCAGTCTCCTGTACCGGTTATGTGGTCACAGGCCAGATCTTCCACCAGTAAACACTCCTGAGCAAAACACCTCCAAAGAAGTGCTTACAAATGTAAACACTATGCACAAAGGGTTGCTGGCTACATAACACCCGCCTAGATAATTTGAAGTTGTGAGTTAGAGCCTTATCACCAGAAAGGCCTTAGGAAACAAGCTTTGAGACAAAAAAAAAACAGTTTTTGTCTTTCACAGTAGTGACTAAATCATAGCAAAAAAAATTACATCAACTGTTTAGAAATCCGCATATAATTTAACTTGTAAAAGTGAAAAACAGAACAAAGCAAACAACAGGCAGTAAGAAAAGGCAGTGAAGTATAAACAGTTCTGCTGAAAAATAGAGATTATCATTCCTTGACTTCAAAGATAAAGCATTTAATATTAAAAAAACACAACCCTACTTCATGTCCTGATGTGATGGACACAGAAATTAATTAATCTTCGGAAGTTGTCTACCCAAAAAGTGATTTTGACTTGATTACATTCAGTGTGAGAAAAAGGAGGAAGGTTCAAGTAGCAATGTGTGTCACCTTTTCAAATTGAAGAACCGAATTTCTCTTCTAGGAAGAGAAAATGAAAGGATCAGTTGAAAATGAGTATTTATAATTAACTGTGTGAATAAAAACTAATGGCTATATGAGATGAAATTATAGGACAACCAAAAATTATGTATATAAAAAGAAGAGTAGGTGGCACTATGTTTTGACCGCTAAACAGAGAAATGAAGGCAGAAAATAGACATTAATTTAGAAAAAGAAAGAAGAAAGAGGTGTCACAGATGGGTAACAAAGAAAATGGATTGCAATAAATACAAAAGAAAATTTTACTTTTTTTTACTAAAAAACACTACTGAAACACTACATTTACTGAGAAGTCTTAGTAAAAAGAGATCCAAAGTGTTTTTACAGAGATAAAGAGACAGTTTTTAAATATACTAAGGAAGACCTATGCAATAACAAAAAAGGATATTCTATGAGAAAAAAACAGATCCTATACACATTTGGATTCTATTTGTAAATGATTACAACAAACATATTAATAGACAAGCACCTCAGAAAAATTCTAAACTATTTCTTCCTGCCATTTGGAAACAATAAAGACATTTTTACTGACTAAAAATATATTCTAATAAGTTCATTAATTACTTGCTAGTCAACTAATAGATGTTAAACGTACGTCTATAGATTTTAATAACTTTTACTCAGTAGTCTTGGCTGGGGAGAACAATCATTTGCTGATGTTAATTTTTAATAAACCTGGAAATAGCAAGGAAAAGACAGAATATTGGATGAGTGTTTCTATGCCAATATTAAGAAATGGCAAGTGGATCCGTTCAAGTAACTTGAGCCAGTTAGAAAGAACTGCTGTGGAAAACTGTTAATTGGGAATTAAAGGACAGATCACAGGTGATTAAAGGAAATTAATTTTGTCAGATGGGTCTAGTTTCTGAGAAAAGCTACTGCTATTACACTATGTAGAACAAAATACATTTTCCATCCAACAAATCCCAAATGGTAAATGGTTTCTGAACTAGATAACAGGTGGTTCTGAAAATAGGAATATAAAAATAGGGATTTTCTGAGGAGAATGGGAGCACTTGTACTTATCAGCATTTTTACTGATGACGAGTTTGTGACTGTAAAATCGCTGGTGGGGAGAGTCAAGTACAATGTGGTCTGCTTCACTTAACATTTTGCCAGGGTGGTTATTCAGTCATTGCTCTAGTTACCAAGGGACACTGCAGGATATGCATCTTTGGTATACTTGGGTGAAGACCAAGTATCATTCAGATCATGTGCTTTGGCTCAATGCAAGGAACAGTTCAATCAAACAGGCTTCAATATAGGAGAAAGCAAATGGATTTCCACAGCCTGTGATGCTCAGGTGTCACACTGGTGAGGTCTGATGAGTACTCCTGCCTGAAAGCTTATGGGAATTATCATAGAACCATAGAATCACGGAATGGCTTTGGTTGGAAGTACCTTCAAGTTCATCTAAGTGCCCTGCCACGGGCAGGTTGCCACTCACAAGCGCAGGCTGCCCAAGAAACCAACCAACCTGGCCTTGAGCAACTCCAGGAATGGGGCATCACAACTTCTTCAGACAGCTGTGAATAAGGATAACAGCAATAGAAGAAGCAATCATACTCACAATTGCAATAGTAAGCAATATACTTTTGATTTTTTATGTTGTATTTGAAATGCAAAAATGCCAAATGCTGTCAAAGTGAGACTTCCCAGAAAAGTGAATTATCCTATGGGGGAAAGAAAGTAAGGTGTGGGGCCTCTGAAATTCTCACTATTCAAGCAGTGTGGAGAGTTGACTTCTGTTTCAGCAGGGTTTTCCTGTAGTGAGATGAGGAGACAGCTGGCTAGATGCTTCTTTACCTCCCTTACTCCCACGTCCTGCCGCATTACACTGCAGTGCTACTGGGAAAGGGCCAGCAGCATCTGAATACCTCCCAGCTTCTCTCCCCTGTCATTTGGGAAAAAAGTAATTGGCAACGGCATTCTATCTTAATAAAAAATTTGCTCCTTGTACAACATCTGTGGTCAGGTTTCACAAAGATTTAAAGTGTGCTTATTGTAACCTTATGTACTCTTTGATCTGCTTGCCACCTTTCATCTAATTTGCATCTGCAGTGATTTTAAACTAAGCAAACATTTGACATATCCTGAATAAAACTCTCAGGAGAGAAGCATTTTTAAATGATCATAGGGTCATTGCACACCTGGAGTCAGGTGGTTCAGGAGAATTTGCAGCACAAACTTCAAAAGGAGCAGCTCTATGCTTTATGGCCCATCAGACCTGTGTGACTGCCGTGTGCTCAGGCATCAGAGCTGCTTGTGTCATTCTCTCTTTGCTTTCCACCTCTTTCCTTCGCATGATGGAATTTACTTATTCCTGCAGCCACAGTTGTTTCAGATGCCTCTAAAAATTCACAAGGGAGATCATGGTTAACTTCTTTTTGTCCATTTGTTTGTTTTCCCCAGTTTGACATCCCAGCGCACTGGCACAATCACTTTGCAAAAGGAAACTGCAAGAAACAACTCCTCTCCTGGGCATAATGGGAGAACACTGGCAGCACCAGCAGCATCCCAAATACACGCAGCATTGGCTCTGAGAGCTGGGAGTGCATCTCAGTGCATCTGTGCACACCGTGCAGCGAGGATGATGCTCGTGGCATTACAGAGTGAAAGAGTGGCTTTCAGCGCTTCCTCCTTCTAAAATGAGCTTTGCAGCCCCAACTCCAGGTGAAGGGCTGCATGTTGAAGGGCAAGAAGAAGTCCAGGTGGACGCTTGTGGGTCTGAGGTGGAGGCACACGTAATCCGTGACTATTTTATACTATGTGTGTTCTATATGAGCAGAAATGAACAACAACTGTCATGTTGGTGAACACCCTGTCCTGGATTAATAAGCAAGTTCATTTTATCCATGACAAACTCCTGGTCACACTTATTACTGAAACTATTTGCTTTTTATACCTGTGAAATATGGTCTGTGACAACAGTCCTATAGTACTTAGGGTGAAAAACAAAAATATTCATCCCTAACTTCCACTGGTTTTGAATAATCGTTGATCTTGGAACAAAACAATAAGATATTGGGTCTTATTTTGGTTTGCTTCTGCTTTAGGAAACCCACTGACACTCATGCAGTGTGACAATGGGCACACACACTGGAGCATCTTCAGGAATACATGAGAAGAAATGCCCCATCTTCACATCTCACCCATTTCATGCCAAAATAAATATGAACACTCCCAACAGGAGAACAACGTCTACAACAAACTATTAAATTTTTATTGCCTGTGAAAACCAGGTGAAAAAAAATTAACTTCACATCATACGAGAGTAAAGCAAATTATGGAACTTAAATCATTTGCATCACCTCTGGCCATATCTGCTAAATATTTTCTGACCATTCCTAGAAAGCAAAACAGAAGGCAAACTCGCCATGAATAGAAACAATAATGGGCAGTAGCATGCACTGCGTGTTGTTTGAATGGAAAGTAATTTATCATTTCTGGAATAAAAGCTGTTTATCCTTGTGTTTCACTCTCTGTAGCAATCTTTGCAATTTATCTGTAAAGCACTGTACCATCATTAGCATGTGAATGCCTGACACACCAAATTGGCTGTACAACAACAGAAGGACATTTGCTATTGGCGTATGCACGTAGACAAAACAGCCATTTTGGAAAAAAAAAACATGGGGAAAAAAAAAAAGAGAGAGGAGTGATGAGGGTGCTTAACCCGTTGCCTGTCTCCCTAGTTTCACATCACCACGCTGATGGGGCATATGTAGAGTGGCTGGAAACACCCCCAAAAAAATAGCACTCTGGTTAAATTCTGGGACAAAGATCATTCATAACATATGCCTGTTGGGATGGGAAAACTGTTACGGAATGAGCGTGTGTCCTCCCTCAAGGCTGTACAGGAACGACACATCGCTGTGGTGTGGTTTTATTTCATGGGCCTTGGGTCAGACGTATGAAACTATTTCTCAGAGAGGCTGCATACATAATTGAGGCCTGATAAAGGGCTCTCAGTTGAAGTTGCTAGGCTACATTCATTTCAAAAGCAGAGCCATTTGTTATCAAATTTAAATTAACTCTCTCAGCACTGAGCTCGGGGATTGAGGAGCAGTGTGTCAGACAGCACTGGTGCCTGATAAGCATTATCACATAACCAGAGCAACATCACTTCACAGAGAATGGGAATCTTGATTGTATTTAGGCCTGTGAAGTGATTAATCTTAAAAGAAAAATTGTTAACTCCTGAGAGGTATCTCTGTGCCTTGTTGCATATTAGGAATCACAGTTCTCTTTTTTTTTCCTCTCAATCTTATTCCTCTTTAAAAAAAATCATCATGATTTCAGCTTTAATTTGGAAAATAAGAAAATCAATATTTGCTGCTTATTTCTTGCAAGCACACCTTGTTTGCCATCTATATCTATATAGATATATATAGATTTTTTTTCCAAAAAAAACCTGTATCAACAGCCAGAAGGGCAACAGGGAAGATATTTGTACAGACTACAGTGACTGAGCCTGATCCCACAGCCAAGCTCCAACAGGCAGTGTTACAGCTTCAGTAGTAAAAGAGTAGGTTTGCCAACTGACTTCTCCAGTCAAAGCCAACCAATGGGTCCACGGCAGATTTTCAGTATTGGCAAAGAAGATACAGAGTGGGAAAAATAAAATAAAATAAAAACAAAAATATAAAAATAATTAAAAATAATATATATATAAAATACAGAATGTAATATATATATATATAAATACCTTTACCAGATCAGACAATGTAAAAAAAAATAATAGAAAAAACCCTAGATTTATCAAGTCAGTTATTCATTGTGAATTACTTGCTCTGTCCAGCCTTAAAATAGGTTTACGCAGGCTAATTAGCAAAGATACACAAACCATTAAACCCAGCAGAACATGTCAACCACGCACATGGTTTGTACACACTTGAAAGCTTCATCATATCATGCAAGAAATGGAAAGCGTTGGTACTTTTGCCAATCCTGCATAAAAGACAGTGACATTTTCTTTTTGTTTTTTTCAGTAAACTTTGGTTTAGGGCTCTTCAAACAGGCTTATCTTTTCTTTCTTTTCTCTTTTCTTTCTTTCTTTCTTTCTTTCTTTCTTTCTTTCTTTCTTTCTTTCTTTCTTTCTTTCTTTCTTTCTTTCTTTCTTTCTTTCTTTCTTTCTTTCTTTCTTTCTTTCTTTCTTTCTTTCTTTCTTTCTTCCTTTCTTCCTTTCTTCCTTTCTTCCTTTCTTCCTCCTTTTTTTTTTTTTTTTAAAGATCTCAATTTGTCTGTTCTATTTTAATTTCTCTGTTAAATTGGAGTCCCTGGCTAAGAGTAAGACTTACTATTGTGGAGTTTAATACTAAATACTGCATCCTTCACTATCAAGTTTTTCTGTCTTGAAGCAGAAGCCTGAGGCATTTGAGGTACATCCTTTCTTCAGCATAAGAAACTGATTTGTTAGAAGCCAGTCAACCATGCTGTTGCTGTTGACATACATGCCATGAGACGGAATCATAGAATCATAGAGGTTGAAAAAGACCTCTAAGATCATCTTGTCCAACCACCAGTCCATCACCATCATGCCCACTATCCATGTCCCTAAGTGCTACATCTGCTCTTCTCTTAAACACCTCCAGGGACAGTGTCTCCAGCACTGCCCTGGGCAGCTTGTTCCTCACAGGAAATTCTTCCTAGTATCCAATCTGAATCTCTTGAGATACAAGTTGAGACCATTCCCTCTTGTTCTATCCATCTCTGGGTTCTCCAAAACTTGGGTGTCAGAAAGACAGTAAGAATAACACTGAGAAATGTACTGCTACAGGAAAATCGGTTTTTCACCAAAAATAAAGGACACTTAGTGCTCATATGTGTAAAAGAATAAATAGTTTGCTTAAGCAGGTAACTTCCTCATTATCTGCTGCATTAAAGAATGATCTGCCATGCATTCTTCAAGGCAAAATCAGTGGCAAAGACAAACTGAAATAAATTCTGCAGTCCAGCACTCACCCTTCGATTTTTTTTAAGAGAAAAATGCATCATGCATGCATGCTCCCACACAGCCCTGGATGTGATTCTACAGCAACAAACCATTTGCTTATTTAAAGCTCTATGTAGCTAACAATGCTATGGGGCTAGTAAATCCCACTGAGTGCTCCTTGAGATCTGTGTTTATTTACTGGTGGAAGTAATGTACCATGCTTGTGTATCCATGACAACGCCGTAACATGCCAAAGCAGTATGGGGTCTATTCTTGCTACTGCAGTATGAGGTTAAAAGTATGAGGCTAAATCTTATTAAATAGCAGGAGCTTTTCAAAAGAAAGCATCAAGTTTATGGGAGCATATGATAGTTTTCATGGTAATGAATTTGTGCTATTTCAGTGTTTTAGTTAGATTCCTCTGCTGATTGTAAACAGCACTGAATGGTGAGCACACCAGGAAAGATAAAACTTTGCTGTTCTTCTAGGAGTTCTCTGTAGCAAGGGAGCAGTTGTTCATCAGCATCAAGCCTGAGCTGCTAAGAAAATCTGTTTTAAGTAGTATTAAATTGGACCATATTGTAATATTGAAGTTTTCTTGAAAGGTATTTTTGGTTCTTTACTAATTTTCACTCCCATGACAAATATTTTGATTAACAGCGTTATATGATCCAGTGGATTAGTAATGTATTTGCCTATTTATATTTATAAATCCAGGTATTCTATCAGTGCAGTTGTGTTTGCTGCGCTATTTATATGTTAGACTGATATGACTGAGATCCAAATTTTGTGTATGTGGGGGAATTTAGCCATAAAATGAAAATTCAATTCTTTATAAGGTATTTGTTTATTTACTGTTACCGTTGATCATGTTACAGTTGCTTTGACAAAGTTGTACATTCAATAGTTTAGAAGAGCACCTTGGAAGTTAAAATTAACACTCTGCAAACAAATCAGAGCCACAAAGGAAGAACTTCTTTGCTAGCAGGAGGCTTCAGAACAGTGTTTATCTTCCTCTAACCCTTTAATAAATGACACAGTAGGACAAATTCTAGCATTTCATTCTGAACATTCACAGACTTCGATGAAAAAAGACTTTCATTTAAAACGTGAGACAACTCCCGACTATATTTTCCATATGCAATAGCACTCAACTACTGTACAAAGTACAGAACTATTATGTTACCTGTATTCTGATCATGTGATGAAGAAACTTTTATGTTTTAATATTGTTGTGATGGACTGATTTACTTCAATTAGAAGTTCTGAATCAATCAATGAGACTTAGCAGAGGTGAACCCATCACTGCACATCAGGATGCACAGTTTGCATCAGGATGTGGCAGCTCTGGAAAGAGCAGAGAGATTCTGGACTGCACAGAATGTCTTGATTTTCAGAGTAATAGCAAAATAAATACAGAAGAGAGGAATGGGTTTTGTTCTCCTGTTTGCAAGGGTGGACTGCTTACCTGAGAGCTGTTTAGAGATGTGCCTACACACATGCATGCACGTGAACAGAACCATGACCGTGGGATGAGGCACAGGTACATAACTGTTCTCATTTCTACCTGGAATAGCATTTGCTCAGGTTGTGAGGTCAGGAGGAACCTTGTGCTAAGAGCACTTGCCTAAGAAATGGCAATTTGCATTTTCAACACAGAAAAAAGTGGAAGCTCCTCCTGACATTACTCTAAGGCTGACTTAACTTCCTGGCATCTTCAGTGTTTCAAAAGCTGTGTTTTTTGTGATTGCAGCTTTGATACCAATGTAAATTTTTCATCCAAGCATCTGTGCTGGGGCACCTCCCACCAGACCAGGCTGCCCAAGGCCCAACCTGGCCTTGGGATTTCAAATACACCAGCAGCAACTTTCCTACAAATGGAATGATTTCTGCTGTTCCAGCTTTGCTTCACTTTAGCAGGTGCTTGCAGTTTTCTGTTGTTTGTCATAGAGCATGCATTTCCCTCGCACTAGAATTTTGGAGAGTTTCTTTCCTATTGCTGAGCTGCAACATTTTAAAATATTTTTTGGTATGCAGGAATTGCACAGAATTACTTCACACATCCTACTGATATTCTATTTTCAGCAACAGTGCTTCATTGCTCAGTAAGTGCAAGAAGGGTTAAATTTATTCGTGTATTTGCGCACCCTGTAATCAGGTATGCTTTAGTGTGTCTGCACAGCATTAGGAAACATGAGTTAGCAATGGTAGGGTGAAACACAGGCAGGAAATCAATGAAAAAGCGGGAAACAAATTAAGGAAATGTTAAAATAAGCAACAAGCTAAAAATTAAAACAGTTTGACAAAAATACTTATTAAAAATGAGAAATTCATTTAAGAAAATGCAATATGGCATGGTCTGTGAATGAATTCAAAGTGAACATCCTGAAAAGAGGCATGCTGACATTCTCATGTTTGACAAAACAATTCCTCTGTATCTGCTCTATGTTCAGTAGTGCGTGCAGGAGAGCTCTGTGTCCTGTAGCTCATCTTCCATCCCAGTGCAGAGCTGCTGGCCTTGCAGCATCTTGTGGTCAGCATCAAGTGGCCAGCAAAACCACTGCTGTGAGTCAGTGCTCTTCTTACCAGTAAAAAAATGAGGCATTTTATTTTATGAAATAACATATAGAGATTGAATTAAAACAAACAAACAAAAAAACCACAACAAAATAACAATAAATAAACACCTTAACGAATAAGTAACATAAGACCCTTACTTGCAATCTATTTCCATATGTAGGTATAAAAAAATACTGGGCAGTTTTAGAGATTAAAATCCAAATGTAGGAGTGGGGAATAGTTCAGCTATTCTGTGAATGAAATACTGCAAATATTCTTTGTATTGCCTAAGACTGAAGCAGGGCAGTGGGAGTGACAGATACAAAGCAGCAAGTGATAAAGTTGCATTTTTGATTAATGATGTGAACTGAGCTCAGAAAATAGTAACTACAGGAAGATCTGCACAGCTTTACTGTTTTCACCTCACCAGAATATTTTCCTGCTTGTTTCCCCAGTGTGTGAGTTATCAGAGTGTTTGAGCAGTAATACCTTCCAAACTGTTAGATGTCTTGTTCTTATCAGCTGTGCTAGAGGAACTTGAAGAAGTCTTAGATGGCTACTTCTCACTTAGAAAATCCATCTCTTAGTTAATAAACAGAAGATGTGGTAAATAATGCAAATTATTTTCTGTTTGATAATGTCCCATCAGTTAAACCATTTTTAAAGATCTCACCTGATATTATGTGTTGAAAATGCAAAGAGCAAAACAAATGAATCAGAGTCCAGATGTTAACTGCTGTTTCTATGCACATCTGCTGCATTTACATGGCAAACAAACAAACAAATGAGCATTGTTTTAAGATTTGGTTTATTATTTGCACTTATGCAGTTGCATATCTAGAAGTGTAAAATTTAACCTTAACAAGGAAAAATGTAAAACAGTTATTTTTATCTTACATTGGTAAGATAATGATGGTGTTACCAAAACTTCTAGACAGTATTCACTTCACAAAAGTGAAAGAGGACTAAAAATATTCTATGAAATGAAATAATAGAAGTGTAGAATCACCAAGGTTGGAAAAGACCTCTGAGATCATGTAGCCTAACCAGTCACCTATCCCCAGTACTGCCCACTAAATTATGCTCCCATGAACTCCATTTACAAATTTCTGGCATGCATTCAAGGACATTGATCCAACCACCTCCCTGGGTGGCCTGTTCCAGTGCCCAAAGAAGTATTTCCTAATATTCAGCCTGAACCTCACATGGGCACATCTTGAGGACATTCTCACTTGTCCTGTATCTGGCACCTGAGAGAAGAGGCTGACCCACACTTCCACACAGCCTCCTTTCAGGGAGTTGCAGAGAGTGATGACATCTGCCCGGATCCTCCTACAGAATGAACAATCCCAGCTCCCTCAGCCTCTCCCCATGACCTGTGCTCCAATCCCATTGCCAGCTTCGAATGTAGCTCTGCTGATGACAGGACTGACTGGAAATGTAAGTCACAAGATAGTACCACACACTCACTAGTGCTAACACAGATTGGGCATACAGCAACAGGAATATGGTAAAAAGGTGCATAGATTATGTTTGATATGGATAAACATCCAAAAACATTGAGGATGGGCTCTGGAATATACCTATGGAAGGATGCCAACAGTGTACTGAAGCTGATGCGCACAGGACAGGGTGTGGAGGTAGCAGAAATTTCCAGGGCGTGTAAAAACAACCAGAGGTTGATGGAAGCAGTTCTTTCCACTATCAAAAGCTTTAATGTGCTTGGGCAAACTATACTTCCAGTGTAGAAGTACTGGAAATGCAGTGGCACCGCATACATTTTGTACGGTGCTAATCTGAGAGCGGTGTGGTTAATTATCGCAGGGGATGAACACAGGCAGAAGTGGAAAGCAGTGAGCTGCAGTTCTAATTGACTATCAGTGCCCCAGAAAAGAAACAGCTAATCATGGTATTTTAGCAGATCCTCACTGAAAGTGGATCAAGGCATGTTTTTTAGAAGATGTTAGTACTTGCTGGAGGCACACAGGTAGATTTCAAATTTCTTGTAATGGTCTTAAAATCCCCAAATATGCATCACCCAAGTCATGTTTTCAGTATAATGCAAATAACACCTCACAAAAACTGGTACAACAGGATATTCAAGTATCTTTCATATTAAAAAAAAAAAACATATTTGAAAGCCAATTTCAGCCTGTCAAAAAGTATGATAAGACTTGTGTTTTTGTATTTAAGTTCAAATTACTGCAGGTAAAATCCTACTTTTTCAAATTCAAGTGCTTTAATGTAAGCTATATGCAATGTTACTTTACATTAAACGTTTTTTCTTACATATTCTATTGTCCAAAATTTAACCTGTGTTCAAATGGGATGGAATATACAGAATTTCAGCAAGGAAAACATTTTTGAATCTCATTAAGATTTTAAAAAATATTTTCATGGTGATTTTATTGTAATGAAATTATGTTTTAGAGTCTTGTGGTTATTAAAAAAAATTCTTACTGCCTCGTTATAATTTTAATTTAGCTGCATGTTATTTGCAGAATCTCTTACCAGAGGATAGAGGTGTGACCCAGGCAATTAGGATACAGTGTGCTTTAGTTGAATTGCATGCATTTCTTGAGTTACTTAACAGCAACAGAACAAATTGCTGTGGTTTAACCCAGCAAGCAGGCCACAGCCCTTTGTTCACTTTCACGACACTCAAAGAGATTGGGGGGGGGGGGGGAAGCAGAAAGAAAAAGAAAGGTAGACATTGTACATTGTGGTAAAAAATATTTATTGAAGCAGAAAATGAAGAGAGGAATAACAGTGATGATAATAATACCTATACATACTTACAAAACAAGTTATGTACAAAGCAATTGCTCACCACCCACTAACCAATGCCCAGTCAGTCCTTAAGCAGTGCCTTATCCCCTGAAAAGCTCCCCATAGTTCATAGTTTTTTCTCATGATGCTGTGTGAAACAGAACACCCCTTAGGCAAGTTTAAGTCACCCATCTGGTTCTGTATCTTCCCAGTTCCTTAATGCCCCAAGCCCCATCACTAGCATTTCCACAGCATTTTTAGAATATATTAATAAATATAAAATAAATTCATATATTTGGAGGCCTGTACTTAGTGGTGTTTTTCAGGGGCTGGTGCTGGGTCTGGTCCTGTTCAACATCTTCGTCAGTGACCTTGATGAGGGGCTAAACCCTCAGCAAGTTTACTAATTAAGTCTTTTTACTTAATGCATTTCACAATTAGTTGCCATTGAAGTAATGAAGCCAGTGCTGCTATGATGTCATCAGTGTCAAGAACATTCAAATATAATTGACTTAATCTTCAAATGGCGAATAAAATGTAAAGAATTATTTATATTGAGTTAATAAAATGATGCCATAAATTTATGTAAGCTTTCATTTAGGGTTGTCTGTTGTTTAAAATCAGGTGGCAGACATTTGTGCTCACACATCTGCTGCTTGATCTTTTCATCATCATCATTATTGTAATTTCAGTTGAACATAATTACTCTTTATGTAAATTTAAATACAACACATAATGGTATTTTAACAACTGATGGGAACTAAATGCTTATTTTCAATAGCTAAAGTTAAATGGGAAAGTGTGAACAAACAAGAATAATGAGAAAGTTAACACAAGTGAAAGGTGACACATGTTGGACAGCATATTCGAAGAGCCCAGGATGGGCTGTAATCTGATGTCTGGGGAGCAACCCTGGTGAAAAGGACCTGGAGGTCCTGGTGGGCCTAGCCTAGTGGCTAGATCTTTTCACCCTGAAGAAAGGAAATCTCACATAAACTGCATCATAGGATTTCAGTGCTTAAATGGAGGCTACAAAGATTGAAATCTCTCTCAAGTTGCCCAGAGAGAGTTTTAATCTCGATAATAAGAAAGACTTTTTTTACAATTGAACAAGAAATTACTGGAATACCATACCCAGGGACATGGTGGAGTCCCCATCACCAGAGGTTTTCAAGATTACTGGACAGGGCCCTACATAAATTCATGTAGATTCTCTTTTCCATGTAATTTTGGACCAGGTGAACTTCTGTGGTCCCTTTGAACCTGGAGTGTACTATGAGTCTGTGATTATTTTGACTAATCTTGTCAGGCCAAACTTAAAAGTTTAGGGATCAGCTCTGTTTTCAAGTATTTTCACTGAAAATGCAAAAATCTAAAAATGACAAATGATGTGCCAGAAACCAGAAGAAATCAAGGATGGTCATGTGAGTGAGTCTTTCCAAAGATCAGTCGGCTGCAAACAGGGCAATAGAGTGTAAGGAATGAAATAAGCATAACAGTTGTAGCTTCCACAGGTAGATGTTTGTAGTCACAGCTTAACAAAAATAACCAGTTTTGCAAAGTGTAAAACAGTGCTGCTTGCTGCTTGAAGGATGCAGATCAGTTTGCAGCAGTGAAGACTTTCCACATTCCTGTTTTAACAGGAAATTTCATGACATTCTGCCACTTCAGTGAAAGAGGCTATTGGTTCTACAAAAGTTAGTGGGCCACTTTGTGGAGATGTTTCCCATTGCTTACATCTTAGAAACAATTTTTATTTGATTCCTACTTTTTTAGTGTCTGAAGTGAAACTGACGAAAAAGAAATGTTCAGCCATGGAACATTTTGCTTGGCCTCTATGGAAACAAGCAATTTATTTCAGGTATTTGTTTTGTAATAAAGAGTTTGACTAACTCTTTTTTGTTTTGTTCTGCTTTGTATTGTTTTGTTTTGCAGATGAAGTATTCTAGCCATACTCCACAAAAGCATGTGAGATGTATTTCTGAGAAATACGTCTGCAGTCCTGAATATTTTGGAAACAGAATATAGTAAGAAAAAGATTAACCTTTGTCTTTATCTGCACCACAAAATATTTCAAAGGCAGTGCTTTCTGAGAAACATGAATCTCACACTGCTTTGGGGGCAAGGAAGTCTGCTGTTAGACAGCATGTAGCAAAAAAAAAAAAAAATTCCCTGTGAGGAAGCACAAGCACTACTAGAGTGTAAAATAAGTTAAAATAAGACTTTTCACTAATTTCCCATCCCCAGCTTTTGTGCAGATGCAGAGAGGCACATTCAGAATATGCACTAATCCCAGTGCGTGGAGAATGACAAGGTGTATGGCTCTTCATGCTGGGGTACAGGTCCTGAATCCTGCAGTCAGAGCCATGCAGGCAGAGGACACGTGGAGTAATCAGAAGGCTCTAATTGGAGTTCATCCTCAAGAGCACGCACTAACCATACGTTAACCCATGCAGGTCTAAGTGCTCAACTGGATTCTTCTAACAAGACCAAGTCTGCTGAGCACATAACTGGACTGAATGGAAGATGGAAAAGGTTCTTAAGACCCTTGAGTTGCACGTACAGGCTCTTTATTATCTTACTTACACATTTATTTAGTTTTGTGGGATTTATGAGTAATTTTTACTAGGGTCATTCCATTACCTAGTGCACTACATACTGAAAATGCAGCTCCTCTATTGCATTCCTGTTCATTTACTTGTTTGATTGCGTTTGATACTGTTCACTGTAATGGGCAAGTAAGTTATAAATGTTGTTTTGTTCCTTAGAAACAGGCCACTTTCCACCCAGTCATAATTTTTTAATGGAAATCAGAATGGAAAAAATATGATCCATATCTCAGACATGATTTTATAACATTTATGAACATTTATGTATTTTTATATTAAAAATCCATTGGTTTCTATGAAATACAGTTATGTATATTTCATTCTTTAAAGTTTTCTTAGTGAATTACACATTTTTCTGTGAAATTAATTTTTTCAAATTTACTACTATATATTTCTGTTTTTATATTAAAAAATAACTTTATAGATTCATATTGAAGAAAATTTAAAATTCAGTGACCAATCTTAAAGAGTTTTCAACATAATTATGGTTTTATGGTCCTATTAGATTTTTATAAATGCAGTGTTTATTTTTTGAAATCGTATAGTTCCTTTGCAGATAAAATCTTCACTGAAATTTCACAAGATAATGTTATTTAGATGTTTAAACTGAGCTGTCTGTGTTTGTGTGTGATGCCATGCCCTGCTGGCTGTTCAGAATACTTCTCTCTCCAACTTTAGTGATTCTATGGACTTTTTCTTATTCTAGGAACCTGCTTTAGCAGGTTGGACTAAATGATCTTCTTCCAACCCCTTTGACACTGTGATTCTGTGTGTAACTCTACCAATACAACTTGAGTTGTGATATTATAACCCTGACCTCTAAAGTCTGGGGCTGATAGAAGCACTGTGCTGAGTGAGGAAGAAGGGCTTCTGAGTCTTGCTTCCTCTTGAGAAGTGAGAGAAGCAAGCACTGATGCGTGCTTCCAACATACACTGCCTCTTCACAGCATCTAGGGATAAATCTAGGGATAAGCAAATCTGACTCCAAGTTTATAATGGGCACTGAGTAACAGAAAAAGACTACAAAATTTGGAGCTAAAGTGACAACATTCAGTAAAAGCATTTGAGGGTAAAAATTGCCTTCTGTATTTAACATAAAGCTGGAGGACAGGTGTGTATGAGTATACACCGACCATCGTTCCACTTAGAGGGCAGTACCACCCATATCAAGCAATAAGTGTTTGTCCATGGAATTTGTGATGCAGCCCTGGGGCACTCACTTTGGCATTTCATTTTTCACTGATGCTTCCATCTCTCGGACAGTGGATCAAACAGTTAATAAAATTTCATTGTTCTGAAAGGCCATTATGCAACTAAACACAGCAGTTCAAAGTGGAAAATGCCAGTGCAAGTTTTAATGAGATACTAATGCTCCAAGACATGATCCTTGAATAACATCTGTGGTATTGCCTCATTACTTAAAATCATGTTGCAATGGACTCATCAGAGCGCCGGCGCCTTTCACAGCTGGATACTGCTCAGACGTCATTACACCACTGGGAACTACAGACATATCTGGTACTGAACTGTCCAATATCATGGAAATGTTCCTGTGTATTTTTTGTATTTAAATGCTTATTAAAGCATTACTCCATTCTGCCTAAATACGAAAAAGGGAAATATTGCTCCTTGAAAGTCTAAATATTAAAAAGTTTAGACTTGCTGATTTGTATTACAACTGTAGAGCTTCCCCAGTCTTAAGATTTATGATCAAGCTCTGTTAAAACTGTATAGAACTGCAATTTAACCATATCTCCTGTCAGTTAAATGTTTATATTTTTATCTTCTGGCAGCAACTGTAGAGCTGCATACCTGCAAGCTGTCACTATGGCACTCGTTGATTTTATTCAAAAGAGCTGTACAAGCTCTGCATTTCAACATGTGGTTTCCAATGACTACCACTCAAGGACAATGTTAACCTCAGCTTGTTAAATCTCAGCATGTTAAACACAGGATTCCATTCTTGACCCAGCTATTGTAAGAGCAAAATGTCATAACTATCTAACCACAACTGGGGTTGACTGTATCACTAGAAGGAGTATGGTTTCATGACAGTTTTTTTTTTTTTGCTGTCAGTGGGTATCAATCAAACTAAACTTCTTCAATAGCAGTGGGAAAAGAGAGAGAGAGAGAGAGAGAGAGTAAACACTGGCTCTTTTCTTTTTATTGAATATCAACAACTACTAAACTGGACAGGAGTTTGCAACCCCCTTGGTACTGCAGGGTTGTGCGTAAGTTCCTTCATCCAGCTGTTTGGTACCTCAAGATTCACCAGTTTGACTTAAAAACAACTTGACCGAAATCCTCCCTCCCTAGAGTGCTGTTCAACTATTTTTTCCTTTTAACATAACAACTGTGACAGATTTCATCCCAGTAAAGATGGAAAAGAAACAAACAAATGGTATGTGTTTGCTTTAGAGTAGTTAGTATACCTGTTTTATTTTTCCCTGGGCAGTGAATTGGACCCTTCCCTTGTTCCTACTTTTCTACTGCTGCATTTACAGAAAATTTTCTGACTAGTTTTGATGTGACTTACATTGTCTTTGTGCCTTAAGAACATGAGAACAACCTCCAGTAAGTCATATCCAAGGTCTGTTTGGCCTTTTAGCTCATTTCCAACCAAGGTCAATAGCAGATATTTAGGAAATTATATAAAAACAGGGCAAGCATTAATTAATTTTTATCAACCTCTTGTGGTCAGAAACTTCTTAAGCAATAAATTGCATCTTTAAGCATAGTAACCTTAGCTGGATTTTTTTCCAACAAATGTCCAGAATTTACCAGTTTATAGCAACACTTTTCAATGTAGAGTTTCTCAGAAAAACCTCACACAATCAGAAATAATCTCCATCAAACTATGCTGAGTCTAACACCTATGAACCTATCACAGTGCAGTTTTACAAGTTTTCTTGGTTTACTCTTTCTCATCCTGGAGTTTCCTGATTTGTCAATTTGCAGTTCGCCAAGGAAAGCCAGCTCTTGTGGCTTTGGGCATCTGTTAGCTGAGATAACTCAGCTGAAGCTCTCACTAGGATGTTAGTAATTGGACTTTGTGTTCTCCCTTGCAAAATGTTTTGGGTTAGATGAGACAGCATCTTACAATACTTCTTCCTTTTCACCTGAAAAACTGAAAGTTCTGAAAGAAAAAGATAATTTGGAATAATTAACATCAAATTTACAGTTCTGATTGCATTCATATAATGTAGACATCAAATGTTTCACAACCAAAATGAGAGCATTTTGCAGTCAGTTTGCACTTTGCAAATCACTTCTGAATCCACAAGGACAAGAAATTAATATCACCCATGTGAGATTAGTGCCATTCAGAGCAGGGATAGTTTAAAGTTCCCACCTCAGAGGTTGGGATCAAACACAGATTAGCTTATTCAACAACAACAACAAAAAAATAGTCCCTATTTAACATCTTGATGCTGTGAAAGGGCATCTATGAGCATCAACCAGTGGTGTCCTATCAACTCACACAATAGAAACTGTGTGAAGGCTCAGACGTAGCAGTACCCTTGAGCTGGGAGCTTCCATAAAAAACTTTTACAGATGTTCAAAGTTCCCTAGTTTAAGGGCTTACTTAAATGCCAAGAGGATGCAAAAAGATCACTGTCATTATATGGTTCATTCTATATCTTCAGCAGAAATAAGCAGGCAATTCCCAGCTGGTGTGTCTTTTCTTCAGTGATTCAAATAATGTGTTCTGCCCATAAACAACAGTTTCCATTTCATTATTCATTCCAGCTGAATGGGCTTCTTACTTGCCTACATAAATTTCTTGAAGTGGATAAAAGCCACTTAGCTGTATACAGCATCCTTGTAAGGCAAACTGGAGGGAATTCCAGAAACTGCTCACAAAGTTGAGTAACACCTCTTAGGACCTGTGTTTCTGTTCAGTTTGGGGTTGAACATGCAGATTTGCAAGACCTTCATGTTTGAGCCTGGCTTTGACAGCCCATGCTGGCCAATTCCAACTGCCAGCAGTGCCAGTAGAATACTGAAACTGTTGATGTGATGGTCCTGAGTTGAGAATGCCACTAGAAGTGAGAGCCACATAGTTCAGCATCAAGGTGTGCTCCTGTGGTTGTCACTTTAGGGAGAATTGTTTCCTTCTTCATTTTGCATTTGCATCTCTAGAAATCAGAGCCCAGATTGTTGGGAATTCTTATCATCAAGGTACTACACAGACACCTTGACAGACTGATTAAAGTAGATGTTCTAATTTAGGATGGTTAATGTTATAAGATGCCAATCTTATTGTTAGCTATTTGGAAGGTGTTAGGCAGGTCTGTAATCTGTGCATGCTAAACAAAACAAAGCAAAACAAAACAAAACAAAAACACACACAAAAAAGACAGTAAGGTAATATAATTTGTATTCCAGCAAAGGCATGTTAGAGAATTGAAGAACCCACTGACAGTTTTCAGCATCCTACAATGTGCATGTGTTGCAAAGTTGCACACAATACACAGCTTCAAAATCTGCATGTAATACAAGTTTCCCTTTATAGGCATCTGTTACCACTCCCATACTCAGGCTAAAGCATATGTCTGCAGATAACAGTGTTCCCATTAATTTTAGTAGGCATAAACATAAAAGCACTAATGTCTACAAATGTTGAAAGGTACGTACTGCTGTTAAATCTTCACCCTTCACACTGCTGGTGTTTACGGAGGGACAAGAAAAAGTGGTAAAACACTTCTGAATATTTTATTTCACCAAGAAGTACTTTCCTTATGAAATATTTCACTATTTTTATTTTAAACAAACTGTATTGCAAATACCTCTCAATATAATAAAGTGTTAAATTGGGAAATAATTCCATTGCACAACTCTGCAAGAAACAGACATTCCTCCTAATACTCTGTTCATTCTAGTGACATTCAAAAATATATTGTCTTTTATCTTACCCTCTGACACTTTTTCACATGACTGAATCAAGAAAATGGCCCGTCTTTCTCTTAAAATAGGAAATCAAACTGCTGTGACAAAAAAAAAATATATATATATATATATAAAATAAATACATATATGTAAAATAAATAAATAAATAAAGTCTTGCTCATTAACATACAATCCTTTATTATATTTATTAAGGCTTCAATTCCGGAGCAGTTCAAAGACTTCTTCAAAGACTTAGATGGAGGCAATCCATGGGCTAGAGTGCTAGAAGATGAAGGTGCCCAAGAGAGACGGTTGGTGCTTAAACATCACTTCTTCTGAGCTCAAGATCTCTGCATTCTTGGAAGTAAGAAATCTGGGAAAAGTAGCAAGAGTCCTGCGTGGATAGACAAGGAGCTCATTGATAAACTGAAAGTAAAGAAGGTCCATGAAATGTGGGAAAAGGGCCTCTCCACCTGTGAAGAATATAGCGATTTTGTCAGGGCTTGTAGGGATGCAACAAGGAAGACTAAGGCCCTCTTGGAATTAAAATTTGTGAAGTAGGTAAAGGAAAAGAAGAAAGATTTTTTTAATATATGTCAAAAGTAAAAAGAAGACTAGGGAAAATTTGGGTTCCCTACAAATGAGATAGGTGTCTTGGAAACAGGAGATACTGAGAAGGTAGACATTCTGTAGGCCTGTAGCTACTAGTGCTCCCAAGTAGTCCATGCTGGTTCTGGTCTTGTTCAACATCTTCACCAGTGACCTAGATAAAGGGATAGAGCCCACGCTTAGCAAGTCTGCTGATGATAGAAACCTGTAAGGAGTGGCTGACACAACAGAAGGCTCTTCTGCCATTCAGTGAGACTTAGACTGAGAGTTGGGCAGAAGAACCCAGTGAAGTTCAAGAAAACAAGTGTAGAGGCCAAAACCAGGGAAGGAAAAAACACATGAACCAGTACACTATAGGGGATGACCTGCTTGAGATGAGCTCTGCAGAGAAGGACCTGGGTGTCCTGGTGGATGACAGGTTGGCCATGAGCCAGCAGTGTGCCCTCATGCCCAAGAAGACCAATGGTACTCTGGATGCATTAAAAAAGAGCATGGCCAGCAGAATGAGGAAGGTGATCCTCCCCATCTACTCTGCCGTGTTGAGGACACATAAAGAATACTAAGTCCAATTCTAGCCTACCCAGTTCAAGAATGACTGGGATCTACTAAATGGAGACCAGCAGAGGGACACAAAGATGGTTAAGACCTAGAACATCTCTTGTAAGAGGAAAGGCTGAGCAACATGAGTCTGTTCTCGTGTGGAAATGGAGACTGAGAGGAGATCAGATAAAAGTTTATAAATATCTAAAGGGAGGTGGGAGGCTAATGGATGAGGCCAGGCTCATTGGTGGTAGGACAAGGAGTAATGGCCTAAAACTTGAATGTGGGAAATTCTATACAAACTCACAGAAGAATGTCTTTCCAGTAAGGGTGATGGAACTTTAGAACAAATTTCCCAGAGATGTTGTGGAATTTTCTTCTATGAAGATATTCAAGACCCATCTGGATGCCTTCCTGTGAGAACTATTGTAAGGAACTGGCTGCACTCAATGATCTCTTGAGGTCCCTTCCAATTTATGCAGTTCTGTGAATCTGTGATCCAGCTCTTTTTAAAATACTACTTATACAATAGAAAACAAAAATAGCTGGGCCATTACCTCAATCATAGCTGATCTTTAAAGAGAAGGATTATTTAAAGTATCTCACCTATGAAAGTGCAGTCTCTTTTGCAATCATTTGTTTTTCGACTTAGAACTTAGCAAAGAATTTATTTTTAGCAAGTTATTTAGACAGTGCTCTCCAGCATCGGATTCCCTTGATGACTTCAGAAGAGATAGTTCAAACAGAGGTGAGGAACAGAATTCCATCTGGTCTGTCCATAATAATTTTTAAACTGTATGGAGTAAAACTACATGCCAGTCTGAGTTTCACAAAATGACAGAATTATTTCTTCGATTTTTTTTTGTAAATTATTGGATGATGTTGCAGATGTCCATACATCAGAAGACCTATTCCTTTTTTTTTTTTTTTTTTTTTCAGTTATATTTAAGGAACAGAAAAGCTCATTCAGGCAAACACTGTATAAAACTGTCACCACTCATTATTGGAATATTCAATTTTAGTTGTAGGGTTTATCTTGAAAATAATCATCTGAGGTTTTTTGTTGGTGGTGGTGGTGGTGTTTTTTTTTTTTTCCTACTGGAAGCAAACAAATGGGAAACACTTTTGCCTTGCATGCTGCATCTCCCATTCCATTATAGAGAATGGATGAAGGAACCATGAACACATAAAGCAGCTGTGCCTTATTAGCAATCTGTCAGATGATAGCAAACAATATATTACCAGTTGCTGAGAACAAATGCCTGCAACCTTGATTCTTCAGAGCAGAGTCTTGCATGCCCATTTTATGAGCAGATGTGTTATTGTAGTTGCACACAATGCAGTCTTTCAGGAAAAAAAAATAGAAAGATCATCCTTTTACTTGGAGTGGAGCAGAAAAATCCACTCCCATCATATAACAGACGTGGGCTTTATGTGGATGTGAGGAAGCTCTCAAGGAGGGATGTCCCTCCTGGGTGGCCTGTGCACTGTGGCACAGATATACCTCATTGTGGAAACTGCAGTGTGCTGTCCTTGCTTCCTTAAGAGCAGAATTCTCACTGCTGGCTGTAAGCAGGAGCTCAGAGAAACCAATGGCAGGTGGCATCTGAGGGACTGCAAATGTAACAGCCATCCATAAAGCACTGTGTCTTCAATGTGATCAAACTTCTGAACTCCGATGGCTGTAAGATGCATACCAGTCAAGGGGCAAACTCTGTTCTTGGTGATTTAGCTGCATATCTGGCCGAGATGTAACATAAGCATCAACCTCCTTGCCTCAAATAATTCAGTATTTGATTGACTTTAAGTCATCTGGAGATCATGATTTCCATGGAGACATCAGGGCCTGATGGTGGAAAGTGGGCATATCTTCAGTACTAATGCACACTAAAAATTAAACATGTATGTGACTATTTGATGTATAATAATTTGTAACAGGAGAGAAAAATATGTGTGAGTTACCTGTTAAATTGGGCAATTAACCAATTAACTGCAGATTTCAATTTGTTGGCATTTTCAGACTTCACTGTTGCTAGCAGGACTTTTTCCTCAGGCCCATTTACCTTCCATGCAGAAGACCAATTTCTCCCTTTATTTCACAGCATGGGAATTATAGAACATAAGTGAAAGAGCTGTTCAGTCAGAGGCATTTCAGATTTGGAGGCAGCAGCTGTACTTTGGAGCTACACACAAATATAATTTGAAGAATAACAATGTACTGAAGCACATTTACACAAGTAGTTATGAAAACAGCTCATAAGCTCCACAGAATGTTTCACTCCAATTAACTCAACAGCATGATTGCTTTGTTATTTGGTATCTAACCAATCTATACATCTTCCCACTGGGGGGAAATCAAGTCTGTTTTGCGTTGCCCTTTGCAATAGGTACACAACTACTCTGCTGCTGCACTGGGCTGGGGAGGGGAATATAAGGATTACTTGAAATAGTTCAGTATTTTTTAATTCTACACCAAAGTGCATAAAAATTAAGATGAAAAGCCCTGCACCTTATATTATTCAATGAGCGTTACAGAAATTGTCATAATTGTGTGGGAGTCTTTAATGACTGTTTCTTGTACTACCTTTGGTAGTGCCAAGATCAAAGCAGAGCTGAGGTGTCTGCTACAACATGATAACTCAGGTAAACACACTCAATGGCACAAATGCAAATGTGATCAACATTTCTATTTAATGTTTATTTTCCCTGCCAAAGCAGTGAGGAGCTCAAACTAATTCTAGACCTGCTATAAAATAAATTGAAACTACAACATCAACCTGTTTCTGTTGAACTTAACCCAGATCTCAAATGCTAAAACACAGCTGTAAGTTTCATCTGATCAGCCTCTACAGAGCTTCAGGAACATGAGGAAGAGCTCAAAAGAAACTAGACCAGCTATAAGTATTTCAAAATTAATTATATAATTATTTAAGCCTGTGTGTGAACATACCATGTGACAACAGCTCTTATTTCTGCAGAGTGTGTCTCATAACAGCAACCCAAACTCAGGATTAAACTTTCTCAGTCAGCAAAATGTCCTGTCTGGCATCTAAGTTTGAGAAAATAAAAGGAGATAATGGAGAAGAGGGAGAAGAAGCAGAAGGTGGAGATGAAGGAGAAGGATTAAGAAGCAGCAGAGATGCAGTCCTGCATGCAGAAAGCTCTTTCTAAATGAGGTGTGGTGCTCAGGGGCTGTAGGGAGGACCAGGACTTGCTGCCTTTGCGGCATGTGCACAAGGATGGGAACATTCCCTGCCTCTACAAAATTATCAGGCTAATTGAAGTAGTAAGTGCCACTGATGGAAATTGGGAAGGAAGCAGCATGGACAACATCCATTACACCTTGCAGCTTCATTGGTCAATTTCACAGCTTTTCACTGTACTTTTGTTCCCCTTTCCACAATGCATTCAATGCTCTTGCTCAGTATCTCCTTCCTGGGAGATTCTTGAGCCAACTCTAAGGTTTTCTTTTTATTTCTGAGGATGAGTGCAATGTCTTCCATACAGTCTCACACAGAGTAACGTGAGATAAAAGCAGCTATGGTGCAGTTGATTACCATTAATCATGATAGTCCTGCTTACTCGGGCACTGTGGATGACTGTCATCACAGCGTTAAAGCTTCTCCTGCAGATTGCTGCTTGCAATTCATTGCATTTACCCACTTTCTGTTCTGTGCCCATGTTCTGCAGATCTATCACTATCCAAAACAGGGATCTCTCTGAAGGAGCACACGCTAGCACAGGGAAACATCCAACAGTTTAATTCAAGCATTTTTAGTAACATAAAAAATATCCAAGATGCAGTACTAAATATCAGTGAAAGTACAGAGGACTTAGAAAGAAAAAGGCCCTCAAAGAGTAAAAAAAACAGCTTCTCTGGATACAAATATTACCATATCTTACCATATTTTAGGGTCAGAAGCATATGATGACTCCCAATTGGAAATCCCGTTTGCATGGACACAAAACTCCTATGTTCATTCTCTGCTAAGGTAGCAGACACTGAAATGATTAATTCTCTTGATATGTGGAAAATTTAAAAGCCAGAGACGAAATCCCTTGTCTGTAATAAATGGAGGGGAACGTGTAGCTGGAATGCTTAGACATCAGTCACACCTGAGGGAATTTTTGCGTGGGGATGTACTGAAGGTTTTCCATCAAATCCTGAAGGAGATGGATCTGTGCTTGGCCAAACTGTTAGCTGATCAAAGGAAGACTTTGAACTATTGACTGAGGGTTTTGCTTTTGTTTTGTTTTGCTTCTTTGTTTGTTTTGTATTTTGTTAGTTTTTAGCATGTATTTTATCTGTCTATTCTTGCACTACGCTGTGAGAGATGTCACCTCCTGTTTTAGGGCTATTATTAATAGGCAGCTTAAACGGATACCTCTCAATATGCTCCAACTGCTGTGACTCCTGTCCACATCCCCAAAACTCAGGGCAGTTAGGACACTTTTAAGGGCTAGGACTTGGCAAATCTCACCCCAGTGATGGTCAAGTGGTTCAGGGCTGGGACATGATCATCTCACCCATGGGCTCTGTCTAAAGTGTCTGCTTGGTCCTGTGGGATGACAGCTTGATGGAGTAATGATTATTCCTCATCACATATGACTGACAAATGCTTTTAATGCTTTTCACAATAATTTGCAAAAAAAAATATGCAAAAGTACATTTAAATTGTTTGTGTGTATGTGTGCAAAACATCCTTCTCACCCCTATGAAATTAGAGCAGTACTATCATCTGCACGCAACATATTTAGGAAATCTGATGACTGAAAATTATTTTTGACAAATTGATTGTCATTGAATTTTCTCTTTCATTTTGGATAAATGCATATTCAAGTGTACACTATTAATTCATGATAATGAATGTATTTCTCACACAACATTAACAAGACTTAAACACCAACACAGGCACAAATGGGGAAATATCCCTCTGCAGAGCAGACAGCCTACAGACAACACACTGTGTGCACTGACCATTTATTAAACAGGGAACACCTAAGTGAATCTTTAACATCCACCTAAAACAGGATGGTCATTGGTTTTCAAGCTGCAGGATTTGATATTTTACATAGATTAAAAATTATTCAGGTAAAGTGTGAGGGAGGAAACCCTTCTCCAATCCCCCCCACCCCCCCCCACCCCACCCCCCCACATTTTTTATTTAATTTATTTATTTATTTTGTAGTTTGTATACGTTGTGGAATATGATTGGTAGTGTGTACTGAGTCAGAGAATTAGAGTTGGAAGGGACACATAATGACCACCTAGCTGGGCTCCTGGCTCAACACAGGACCAGACAAAAATCAGACCATATATCTGAGAGCATGGTCCCTGTTGCTGTCACAGAAAGTAGAGCTCAACACTGCCCCTCTGTTCCCTGTGAACAGTTGCTCAGCCTCCTCTTGCATCTTCCCCTCCAGATCCTTCTCCAGCTTTGTGGCCCTCCTTCAGACACTCTCTAATAGTAATAATTTATATATAATAATTTATAACAGCATAATTTATGCTGTTCCTACACTGTGGTACTCAGCCCACACTGTGCAGGAGGTGAGGCTGCGTAGTACAGAGCAGAGGGGACATCCTTCCCCTGGCCTTGTGGCAGTGCTGGACCTGCTGCTCCCCAGTGACTGACTTGTGCCAAGACATTATTTATAGTCCACTGCTTACACAAAAACAAGCAACTGAGCTCGACTCAGCCTAAGGTGTAAGTGCAGAGGGAAAAAATCATGTCTGACTTACCCAGTGTGGTCATGTGGCAGGAGTCACTTCATCCTAAATTTGCACATTAATGTATTAACACCATCCTTAACCTTCCGTAGATCCATCCACTTCAAGAGAAATAAGCCAAATTCATGTTGGAGTGGTGAGGACCCTACTCTGTTCCAAAGAGTCAGTACTGGATGCAGAATTTTCCCATAAAAATCTGTGTTTCTTTCATCAAAGGGTAAAAATATAAAAAATATTACATTATGTGGGCTCCAAACAAAAAACGGACAAACTACATTACTTTCTTAAACAAACATTGCCAAACTGTGGATTTTATCTTAAGGAAAAGGAAAGAGACAGAGAGAATGAGCTCTCTCATGTAGTAAAACGGAACATGATGTGAGAAACAAGAAAATAAACTTAAATGGTGATGTAATCCCCAAAGAAACTCCAAAGGTTATTATTACCCCAAAGGTAATACTGTGCCCACAGCAGAGAGCTCACAAACATGTAAATCATTACACCTATAAATAACTGAAGATTGCAAGAGACTGCTTTAGATTGTTTTCTTCTCACTTAAACAAACAGACTGATTGGAAGAACAGAATTAGAACATACTTGGGATTCAGCCTGGTTTAAAAAATAACAAAAAGCAATCAAACATTGTCTGTGCTGATCTGAAAAGACTATTTTATGAGGTAGAATGAGGAGAAGTTCCTTGCTGCTGGATAGTGGGGAGTCAAGTAGCCTCCTGGAGAGGCAAGGAGGGGACATGTTACTCAACCTTGGGCCAGGGGCTTTCATTTTGTTTTACTTGTGTATTTACTCACTGATGTGGTAGTGAGCAAGTTCTGGCTGTCACCAGTGATATCATGACTCAAGACGTGCAGCAGTTGGTTTCCTGTAGGCTTCTGATGCTTCTTCCTCCAAAGAAGAGACGGCCCGAAGACCTGCAGGCCTTCAGGAGCTGGAACCAGAACAGTACCAGCTTAATCAGGGGAGAAGCCAAGCAGTCTGTGCCGCTAATTGCAGTGTAAACATTTAATAAATAATCCTTCTTTTCGTCCCTTGCCCGTTTCAAAAAATGAAAGGTTGTAATGCGCATGTACTATAGTTCCTAATTGCCCTTCACAATACCTGCTTGTTTTGATTGTCTGCTTCCACCGCTGGGGAGGAGGTGGAGGAGATGAAAAGGCAACAGAATTTCTGTCCTCATCTCCACCCCTCCTGTAAAATAGCACTGTCCCAAAACAGCCCTTGCTCCTGCCTAGCGCTGGCCAGCATTTCCCAAGCACCCATCAGTGATCACAAGTGATGGTTCTACTGAGAGTTTTTAATTAAGAATTCTACAGTTTTAATTACGGAAAGGTTATCTGAAATCATATGTCCGCCTGTCTACGTATGTGCAGATGCCTGTGCATTTGGTGCAAAAGCGGAGTTTTGTTTGCTTTTCTGCTTTGTAACTGCTCGTATGTGGGTATGGTTACGGAATGCATATTGTTCAGACTTCTGTTTGTGTGCGTGTGTGGTTGTTTTTATTTTTTACAGCACAGTATGGCTGAGGAATGGCTGTGCTTGGGCTCCATATGCAGGTTCCAGTCATACATTCAAGCTGGACAATAAAGCAGGGAAGAAACAGCTGATACACAAAAGGGACCGTCTAGACAGTGCCCCATCAGTCTGGCTAAATTTGGTGCTGGCGTTCCCTACGGGATTGTAATATAATTGTTCTGGTGTCTGCGTTCACTCCTGCTGTCAGACACCATCCCATATATACATCCTTTTTCCAATGCAGTGGGCCCAAACTCCACCATTACGTGGAAACAGCTTTGGAAAACAAAAGCAAAAACAAACAAAAAATCCAACCTGAAGAGATATCTCCTCATGTGCAGAAAACCTACTGTTTAATTGGCGGGCAGAGGGAAAACAAAACAAAACTTCATAATTTTTGAACAGATTGATTAAGGTGGCTTTGAGTTAAAATGTAATGACTTTAAATAAGAACCTAGTAATTATCTGGACAAAACATCCTGGAAATATACTTTTGTACTGGTGAAAAACAAATTTTTGTTCTTTACGTTTCTTAATCACTCAAAATTCAAGAGAAACTCTGAGAAATGAAAATATGGTGATAGCCACGGATCACTGGTTATAATGAAGGGAAAAAATAAAGGAAAATAAAGAATTAATGAGAAAAAGGTAAGGAAAAAGATCTGTCATTTTACCAAATGAAACAAAATAAAAATAAAGAAAGCAGGAGTTAGTTCTTGAATGTATGTGATTTGATTGCATTGTTTATAGAGAAATTCTGAAAAATATGAGAAGCACTAACCTATTTACTAAGGTTTGGAATAGATCTGTGAAAAATCTGGAATAGTCCACCAAAATAAGTAAAAAAAAAAAAATAAAAATCGTCAGGGAAATGAAGCAACGATAATGGTACTTTAAAATGGGGAGGAAAAGCTGAGTGGAGGCTGCGTCATGGATGTCCGCAACACAGAAGTCCAAACATGCGAACAAAACGCAAGGAAGCCAAAGCCCGATTTCAGGAAGGGCAACCTACGCAAACACGCTTGTAATTTCAGCGCGTTCTCAGTTGTTTGTTCTCGTTTCTTTGCTGCCCTGTCCTTCCATTGCAAGAGCGCGTTATTTCACGACATCCGGGGCGGAGGAGTGGTTTCAGGCATCTCTCAGAGCTAATGCCCTGGTAACTGTTTTGGGGAGAGCTGCTGCAGTCTGGGGCGGGACGCAAAAATAAGGGGCACTTCTCCCCATCTTACGGAGCCCTGCAGCCCCGGCACCTCACAAACCACACGCTTTCCCTAAGCCTCTCGTCCCCAGAGTTGTCCCTGGGGGACAACTCCTTCAGGGTAAAGGCAGAAGAACTTCATCCCACAGAATATTCCGAGTTGGAAGGGACTCATAAGGATCAAGGAGTCCAATCTTGCTCTGAAGGGCTGAGATAAAGCCGAGGGGAAAAACAAAACAAAACAAAGAGTCTCTGCTCATTGAGAAATACAAGAGACACAGAAATGCCCAAATATGACCCCCGAATAAAAAACAAACAAACAAACAAAAACTCCCATAGTGAATGTCGCAGGGAGGGAGGGAGGAGCGCAATAGAAGGGGTTCGGTTCCGGAGTGCAGCTGCCCCGCACGTAGCTGAAAAAAGGAGTTTTCTTCGGGGAGGGAGCACGATGTGTGAATACTTCGCCCAATGAGGTATAGTGAAAACTATATTAAATTACCCTGATTAACAATTTAGACACGAACAGGGGAGCTTTGGGAGATCTCTATAGGCAGGGCTGGGGGCTATTCATGCCAGCAGCTACGGGGTCGAAAGGTTTCTGAAGTTCACAGGCTCGGAGCCTTTGTTATGCTAACAGACGGCCTCAAATCAGCTGCCCGCTGGAGTGTGAAATATAAATGATTCCTGGAGAACTTCCAGTAAGTTGTCACTCGCGTCCTGAGCATAGCGGGGCAGGCTGATAATTTCCAGCGGGACTCTTTTCGGCACCATCCTGAGGCCCATATGGGTGCACCGGTACTTCACACGATCCTTTAAAGGAAGCCGCCCGACAGTAATAACTCAAAGACTCCCTGTTTGTCGATGCTACGTGATGCGGACCTCACTTTCCCCAGTACCAGTGTTGCTTGGGGCCGGTGGCACCGCTTCTCTCCCTCTGCTGGGGCCGGTATCAGTTCGGAGCTGTTATCAGTTTGGGGCCGGCAACACGGACTGCCAAAAATTGCCCCCTTGGAGCAGATCCCGGAGATGAGGGTGCGAGGGCAGCTACCTGCACATCTCCCCCGCTGCCTTACCATCCCCCCAGGGGGGAGGGAGGGGTGCGGAGGGGTGGGCTGCAGCCGTCCAGGTCTGAGCACAAAGGGGAATATTCATCCCCTCCTACAGGACGCCGCCGCTAATACCATTAAGAGGAGAAGAATGAGTTAATTATCTTCATACGCGAGGAAATCAGTCTGTGGGAGGGGGGGAGGAGGAAGAACCCCCCATCCCTCCCAGCGAGGACTGGGTGCGCAGCTTTGTGCCTCTGCGTAACCGCGCGGGAGAGCAGAGCTATTTTCAAAACGAAACAAGTTGCGCTGGGAATCAGCGAGGCTCCCGCCCGCAGGCAGCCCGCGGCACACGCGCGATTCGGAGCCTCCGTGGGCGTACGGATGGGAGGAGGGGAGAGGAGGGGAAGAGAAGGGAGGGAAAGAGGGGCTGAGCCACGGACAGGGCCCGCCCCGCGGGGAGCGATGCACCGCACGGGGGGACCGCGGCACCGGGATGGGGGGAGAGACCGCTGGGCTCCTCCGTGCCTCTCTGGAGGGAGATGCCTCCGGCTTTTCTCCGAAAAAGCCGTTTTTCTCCGAAAACAGGAGAAATAAAATCTTGGTTCTATCCTGTCTGCATCAAGACATAGGGGATGGATCATTCCCTCCTCTATTTTTATTTTATTTTTCGGTGTGAGCTGCGGCACGTAACGGGTGTTACCATGACGCACGCGAGAAACACATTGTCCTCAGCGTTTGTAACAGCACTGTGAGTTTGCGACGAGCTTTGCTCTTGCAGGGATCTGAAGAAACGGGCACTGATCAGCGTTCCCATCTTAACACTCTTTACTGGAATTTCTTTCCCAAACATAAAGAGTTTCCCGTTTTTCTGCAAACGTTCGAGCAAATAAAACCCGGTGCATTCATCTCCTTTTGAAAGTTTGGTAGCAAATTACCAACCGTGGCATAACCAACAGCTTCCGTAGGTGCCAGCCCTAACCCACACCACCTGCAATGAGTGACGGCGCTGCGGACGCTCTCGCTTAAGTGACAGATACTTCACGCCCTCGCCCTCGAGGTGTTAGGAGTGAAGTTCTGAGAACTGGAATTTAAGTTTCCCCCTTTGAAAATATATGTAGTATTATAGAAACTGTGTAATGATAGGTTGCGCAATCAGTAAGCAGATTTTCGGATATTTTTTCTATCTTTAAAACGGTATTTCTAAAATACGCAGAACTCAAAACGCGGTGTTAATGACTACGCTGAATGCTTCTGATCGACACTTAGCTAAAATCAACGCTACGAGGAAACAAAACTCTTAACCCTTCCGTAGGGACAACAGAAACGACTGAGGCAGTACATAGATCTTTCAATAAATACCAACGGGATTAGAAAGAGCGAATTTAGTGCTGAGAACGGTCCAACACGGAGGTTTCCCATTTCGCCATTCCTGAATGGTTTATCTTCCTGAATTTTAGTTAATCTTGCTCGCGGGAAGGACTTCTTTTTTTTTTTTTTTTTTTTTTTTTTACTCGTCTGTCCTTTGTAAATAGATTTCGCCTGAGTCATATAAAAATTAAAAAAAAAAAAAAGTTTCATCGATATATATGAGTAAATGTGAAAGGGATGCAGTTTGCTGACTGCCACGCGTCAGTGAAAGCCCGAGCAGAGTCAATTTCTACAGCGCGTGTAACGATGGAAATACATTTCTACACATCGAGTGCAACCTTCAAAGGGAATTAAGGTGAAAGAGTAAGAAGAGAGCAGGTGAGAAAAGAGCTAAGGAGAAAAAAGTGCAGTGTAGCACCCTCAAGATGGCTGCTCACCTCCTCGTTGTTTCTCTGTGATTATAGTCCAATTTCTGTAGGAAAAATAATGCAAAATGTGCTCCAGCAAATACAGTTGTGTTCTACTAACACGTATGCAAACAGTAATGTGTTGAAAACACTTCAAATTGCACAAGATCCCTCTGAGGCAATGCTCTCTGTCTTCAGCCATCAAACAGCGTCTACCAGTTGGGTACGTGGGAAAGGCGAGAAGACACGGGAGCATATGCGAGATAAAGGAAAAATCGCTTTAATTTGAAAGGCAGAATGAGGGTAGATGTACATCTGCACAACGGTGTACTATTTTAGCAGATGAGAAAAATAAATCTGACTTTTTAATGCGTATTTTTAGGGAGGCTTCTCAGATTCAGGCAAAAAATAAAATCTTGGTAAGACTTCACTAACTCCCCTTCTCTTGTCCGAATTCTACAGAGGCAGTGTTCAGCGTTGGATCACCGCTCAATCACAAACAAATAAACGATGTTACACCCGATTCGATCCATCCAGTCCAGACGGAAATAAGGCTTCGTGTTAGCTGTAACCAGTTTGGAGTTTTTGCCCATTCAGCAGAACTGTTAGGTGACAGGGTTACTGCGTGGGCTGAGACTACAGGCGAAGAACAAAGCACACCGTTCAATTTCAATAGGAAATATAATAAATACCCCTTTATCTCAAAGCCATCAGGGACAAGCACTCAATACAAGTTAACAAGCGGGAACTGATAAGATAACATTTACATGAGGTCAGAAGTCAAATGCCAGTCAAAGGCATTTAACCTCTTGGGTCATAAACGGGAACAGTTAAAACACACCGAGAGTTATTTATCGGGGTTTAAAGGTATCCGATCACCGCCGGCGAACAACGCAATGATGGCGCTAATTGGGATTTATAGGAGAAGGACTGTGTGGTCGTTAACACAGGATGCAAAGCTTCCAGCCTGTAATTCCTCGTAGCTATTTATTTGTTTATTTATTTATCTATCTATTTAAACTCGCATTTCTGCCCGCCGTAAATCCACAGAGCAAAGCGAACCGCCGGCAGAACCGATGGA